>QEYB01000627.1:0-10319 GCA_017562135.1 Dipylidium caninum | reverse complement strand
TAGTGCTGTAGCAGAGAGGCGGGAAGTGGATACCTTCAGAATTCGATGGATCATTCCCTAAACTGCATCGTCTCAGGTTTAAAACATTGCTGTCTCTTATGTAGTGTAGGTACCCATGCGCGCGCTGCATTACAAAAGTTGTCATTTGTTCCACCATTTGTGACCTTGCAGAGCTCCCTCTAACTATAGTGACAGAATGAGCTCAGCTAACAGGTGAACTAGTTTTATAAGGTTGAGCGTCACAATAAAAAAGGGATAGGCATGAAGCTGTTGAAATTCGTAAGGAATTTGAAAATTCACATCCCTAACCGAACAATTGTCCTACAGAGCAGTACAATCTGTGAAAGTCGTTGAGGAATAAATCGAAGTCAGGCGATAGAAGGCTTTAAAATGACCTCATTAACTCTACTTAAAAGTCGCTATGCGTGAACACCTAAATGTTTCCATCAAGGGTCCAATATTTAGGTTTATCGCAGTGGAAAACTTTAGGGTCCTTGTTCTCGAAATGCCATTATCAGAATAGCGGCAAATGTGTCAGCACATATATGTGGAAACTTTCTGAATCAGAAAACTGTTTAATGCTGAAACTGCTATAATCTTAACTGAATAAGAACATGAAGCAGCCAGAAATTATTGCGGTTCCAATGGCTGCGAAAACTGATATAATGTTTTAAATCTTTACTGACAATCTTTCAAATCTTGTTAATGCTGGCTTAGAGCTAAATTTTTTAGCAAATTATTAAAAAGTTATAAGTTAAAGCTTCCCTAACGCTTAAGAAAAGTAACTACTAATGCCAGGAACATGTTAGGCCTTTAAACCTTAAGTCTTCGCAAAAAGGTTTTAAATCCGACCACGGCGTTTGTGTGTCTGCACATGGTCTAGAACGTTTTCGCATACACAAGGCAATCTAGCCAATCAAAGCTACTATCTTTTGTCAATGATTTTGGAAGAAGATCTTCTTCATATTTCAGGCAAAAAAAATTCATCTGGTTTGTTTTAGAGATTAGGATATTGGCTACCAGGTGCTAAGTATCTCTCAAAATTACAACGTTAGTCAATAGCGTGATATATGTCGGAGAATGCCGAAGTGAACATCTTCATTCCCTTATCTAATCTCGTCTTTGCTTCTTCCAAGGCTTCCTCTTCTAATCAGCGTTGCTCGCGTTTACTAACCAAAGGAAATGGAAATCTCTACAGCAGCAGCATTGCTGATAGTAAAAAATGGACGTTGCATAGATCAGATGCATAGTTTGTCATTCTACTCTTTAAGCATCCACTTCTACATCCGGCATTCCCTAACATCGGCGAAGGGTGTATGCTGTGCAAACCCTTTTCAACATTCTGAGTGTTAGGTATCTCAAAAGTAGTTGAAATGAATAACTTTAAGAAAGATGTAAAGAGAGGGCTTTGGGCTTCGCTTACTTTGCTGAAGTGCTGCATTGAGTTTTATATCACGTAAGTGTGCGGCAACCATTGTTTATAGCACCTGAGACGAAGTGTGCTTACATTAATGCATATGAAACCGGGCACATCTCGCGGTCAAGGAGGATCTGTTGATTGGACTTTGCAATTAGCTGGCTGTCAGATTGGGTGGTAAGTTGAATGCTCGTTGCCAAGAGCAGCAACTTTGCATTTGTGTTAGCTTTCATGTTAATGCCGCTTCTCTGGTACATGCATGAAACGGTTGAGACCTCTTTGCCTTCCAGACTAAATTACAATTAAATACGCTACTCTACTGTTGCTGTGTTAGAATAATGGATAAAACCCTCAGCTCAACTGCCCTAATCAACTGGCGCCCAAAGCTATTTATGCGTTTACAACAATTTCTCTTGACGTCAAAATGATCCTTCATTATTTTTGACAAAAAGCCTTGGTGAAGATGGTTTGGGTATGGTGAGAGGAATTAACTAGTTATTGCAATGTGGAGTTCCATCGTGTAATAATGTGCCATTCTCAACAACTTTATCCCTGTTCTCCACACTGCATTCACCCCGATACAATGCACGGTTCCAAAATTTTGCTCTAATTTTAGCACTTTAATGGATATCTGCCTTGCAGTGGTCAGGATCAATGTTATAGTCTTATATTGAACGCGTGTATGCTCGCAAAGCACATAAATAAGTGTACATTAGCAGAAGATGAGTTGAGGCAGCACAATGGAGAACACTAAAACGTAAAAAACAACTTTTGGTTCGTTGCACCTGTGTATCTGTGCACAATACTCGCTCATCTGTAGATCATGTGATATTACTCTGCAAACGTCTGAACTATTCAAACCACCGATGCGACGTGACGGATTGCAACGTAATGCAATATCTGTCTTATCATATTCACAAAGCATCGCTGAAATAATTTCACGTAGTCGGGCCGTCTCACATCAGACCTTCTACGATTCAAGCATACATTCTCTGCTCAACGAATGCTCTTGCCTTACTAGGTGAACAGTTTTACGCAAAAATACTGCTTTAGCATAACCAATAAAACTTACAAAGTTCGCTCACGTAACAGTGTGGATTTGAGCTCCACTAAATATTTCGGACCAAATAGCTAAAAAAGGGAGAGCATTAAGGCATTTTACTAGGCACACATTGCAAATAACCCTAATGGGCAAAGGAATACTTACGGAAATGTTGCAAATGCATATGATCTAACATCGCCTCTAACGTCGGGTGTTCTTCAAAGCATTCTGTACAGTAGAAAAGCATTTCCGAATCTGCTATTCTTTGGGCTAAAACATTATAAAATGAGGTGTAAAGTTAGGAGGGACTTGCGTGAAAGCCAAAGCGGTGTCTGAGAAAAGGGGCATGGACTGGACTTTAACGGAGATTGATAGGTGCATACTTACTAATATGTGTGTCAATGAAATGACAGAGGAGTGCGGCAAAGTCTGCAGACGGATTAGAGCACAGAACGCACAAATTGTGATTTGCAACTATTTGAGGTTTAGAAGGTTTTTTTAAGGTGTGAGGGAGCAGGAAATTGATAATGAAGGGACTTCTGAATTCGCTCACTTTTTTGATGCCACAAGAGCAGCCCGAGGGTCCTCTGAGAAGCTGAACAAACCGGACAATGCAAGTCCAGTGTTACTAAAATGCGCCGACCATATGCAAAATAGAATGCTATAATTGCGACATGATTCGTTTGATTCGGTTGCTTGATGCGCGTTCCGTTGTCGTTTGGTTTAAAGCAAGGGTTGTTTCACCCAATGCACAAACAGGATTACATGCATACAGATGCAACTTTGCTTATGTGTATGTTTTAATGCATGGAAATGTAAGAGCATAAAGTGTAGTAAAATGAAACGCGCCCACCGTGATGCTCTTGAACTACGTGCGCGAGGCAAAAGATGATGCTTCTGAATGAAGCGAGACACGCTGTGCATATGTATGCGTGCATTTTGTAGCGAGGAAGGAGAGTTTTGCGAGACCTTGTAAGAGAGCCTGCAATGAATCCAATGAGTGAGCAAAATGATCTTCTGGATCTGTCTTCATCATTACATTTGATCAAAAAGCAGAGGAGCGGTCATCGTGTGTTTGACCAAAATTTTGGCAATGCAGACATGTAGTAAAAATTCACTGCACTTCAAATGCTTGCTTTCCCTTAATGTACCTCAATTATATAGCTGTTGAAATTTGGTTTTCCCTGCAAAGTTTGACAAACCGTTTGTCAAGGAGGGCAAGTCAGCACACTGGTTATTTCGTCTGATCAGACAGTTGTATCCTTGGGCCGGAACTTTACCACTCGTTGGTAGCAAAGTGTAAATGCTCCCTTTTTAATCTGCAAAGCATCGTAACATAGCGAAGCGTTGCGAGCTATTGTTTTAGGAAACCAAAAATTTATGTTCATTAAGGATGCCTTTGATCCGCCTGTTTGCTCCGCAATCTTTATCTCTAGTTAAGATTTTGATGTGTCACTAACGAACACATTAATTTGTGCGCAAATGCCAGATCCTGAACCCACGCCCCACTCTCCGGTTGTTAAGAAAATGACATTTGTCCGTCTAGTCCTGCACCCACTGATTAGGGGCGGTTTTAAACATGGCATTTACTGCAGTAAATGTACCAATTGCATGCAAAAAACGTCTTTACATCGTAAAAGTTAGTTGCTGCCTGACTGCTAGGGGCACTTTTAGATAAATAATATGCTCTGGAGAGAGAAAGTTTTTTCTTACAACGGAAGAAGGCAACAAACTCCTCTACCTAATTAATAAAGCCTTTAAGGCTTAAGGTGCAATATTATATGCTCAAAATTACTCCTGCATCATAGTGCACCAAAGTAACATTGAATGAGCGGTGACTCAGATCAAAACTATAATGTGAAAGGACCCATATGACAATCGCCAAATTAACTGTAAGTAAATACTTTCTCTTCTTCTACTCCCCTACCCTTAAATACTAGGCCTCCAACAACCAACTCACGCAAACAGCAGGACAACGAAGATGGTTAGCATAAGACAGCTGATTGTATACTACTTCGCAGAAGTACAGCCAATGTCGATATTGACCTTTGACGTAGTCGTGGAAAATGGAGGCTAATTGCTGCAAAGATACTTCTTTTCATTTTAAGGAGTATTTTTGGCACTAGAAAGAACACGAAAAATTGCACTGCTTTCATTTACAGCCTTTGTAATCAAGGTTCAATCCGTTTAACAATTGCACGAAAGCGGACCTCAGCTGTGGTCAGAGCGTGCGGATGCATCAGCTCTATTGTCGTGCCACCCGCTGTTATTGTTGTTGGACTTTTGCATCACATTCACATCTTTGCCTCATTTTGTCAATATTGTCTCTTCTGTTCGCTGTCGCCCATGCTCACTAATTAAATAAAAAGCGACCTGTGCTTGTCAATAAACCATGGCAGCTGCCTTATTGATCATATCAGCGAATCATTGCACAGACTGCTTTTCAGAAAGGGTAACGTTCCATCAGATACAAATTCGCTTCACTTTTTGTGTCTTTACTCCAACAAAAACTGAACATTTTATTAATTCTCTCTACTAGATAGGTTTCAAAATCTATCGATGGTGGGATCTTCGACAACACCATTAATAGCGAGAAATGTTTTTGAGACCTAGCCAAAGTTTGCGGTGGCTTTAGCAGCAGGATATCGTTCGCTAACCATCATCCCATTGCGTATGCGACAAAGTGAGTTTGTATTGATGTAAACTCTCACTAAGCGGAATTCCTGCCTAAAAATGTAGCTTACTGAGCATATTTCGCGGCTTTATTACTGATGAAATGAAGCGCAAGTTGACTACTGATCTTAATTTACAAACGGAGTCGCGGGATAGTCGACTGCTTTACTACCACAATTTGGTGCATGCATTAGGTCCTTAACTGGGATCCGCTTCTCTGCTTTTCTTCACCTCACCTTGTCACTTTACCATTGGTGAGCAACAGCGGTAAGGGGGCTTAACTCGATATTCTCCCAATGACTAGATATGAAGGGACTAGATGTTGGGGCTACTCCTGTACAAATTCGTGAGCATGGATTCCAATTTTATGGGGTTTAACATGATTCTTGGTGATAGTGGTCCACGCATTGCAAAAATTTGGGGAGATTAGATTTGCTTCAGGGTAAAGGCACGTGAAGACTCAAATATGCGAGAAACACATTCCTATCCTTCCCACTAATGATCTCACTTTACGACGCTTTTGCGATGAAAACACTTATTTTCGGTCAAATGAACAATTTAGGATCACATCTGCCTAGCTAATGCAATGCATCACGTTAAGTTGGCCTTAGCTTAGCTGCAGAATAATTGGTCCAGACTTACCAAATCGAGTAACATAAGTTGCATCGATGCAAGAGTGCTAGAGCATTGGCTGCAACAGCAGAGAGTTGCCAGCCACTGCAGCACTGAAAAGAAATTGGAGGTCAAAGACGAAATGACAAATAAGAAGAGATGGATCTATATTCTGACGCTCGGACATCAGTGAGGCAGATTTTGGTGCTTAGAAACAAGTTGAGTTCATTCTGTTTACCTTCATTTAGCAGTGTGAATGAGCCGTCAGCCGCTCATTTAGCGTAAAATTTATCGAGCATTGCAAAGGATGATTATCTCTCTGCCCGTTAAACCACATGAATAGGGAAATTGCATTGCCTTCTTACAATCGACAACATCTCTCATAAGCGACAGCAGTACAGTCGATATCCCTGGCACTCTAAACAGGACATGGAGTCATCGCTAAGATCAGGCGCAGTCCTTCCCTCCGAATCGTGCAATCATCGTGCTATTTGAGGAGCTACCACACAGTTGCAATCGTTTTCATGCCTAAATTCTGGTATTAACAAAACTCAAGGCCCCTGCATTGATGAGGACGAATAGTTTAAGGCAAACATGACCATCAAATCATTTGCACCACAGTTTGAATTGGTTCACTCCGCCGAACAGGCCTTCGCAAAGGCCTAACAGAATATCCGTTGGATGGCAGAAGGGTGACGACTAAGAAAACAAAGTGCAATAGAAGCATGAGAAATGTTTTGAAGAACCTGATCCAATGCATTGGCTTGCGTCGGCGGGTAGACTAACACCAAAACATTCAATTTACGCTCAGGGCTAAGTTCCAGTCTTTATTTTTTAGGAATGCAGCATAACAACGTAGGAATTAGTGGCAAGATTTAAAGTATGTGCAACTTGCCAAGTGCGATGGAAATTAGCTGACTAATGCTATAACTTGCTAAGCACGCACAGGATGAGAAGTGACATTATGCTTCATTTGCCTATCAGGAATTGTCAGCAGCCTCTATAATCTTGACTTGGCTTATAATATGCTGCACAAATTTCCAATTTCATACGTGTCATTAATAACTTATTTGTGTGGTGCTATAATATGCATGGGATGCTGACTGCGTCCCTGTCTACGCACTTGATCTAAGTGCGCTCAGTGGTGAATGAAAACGCTTCTTCTGAATTCTTCGACCTACTTCCCAGGCTTGCAGATCCACTGGACTCAAATAACTCGTGGAAATGCAAGTGCCAGCATTTTGTTATGCGACAGCGCAGGCACGCTGTGTGACTTCATCGTCCCCACGCCCGCCTTTCACTTACCGCCCCTACAAACACGGAACTTAATGGAATGCATGCATGCCTTCCACGACGATGGTGGCCATGTTACTCAACTTCTGAATGTTCCCCATTCCCACCCGTGAGACCAAGAGATCTACGAGTGGAAGTAGAGTATAGTGGTTGGCAGGACACAAAGGCTACCACCAATAAATGCTGAATCATGTTTTGCCACTTGGTGAAGAGTCATTTGTACTTTGACAATAGACCAGCAGGCGATTTGCTTAAGGTAACTCGCATGTACGGGTAAAGATATTCTTTGTTGCCTTTCTCCTATTTCGTCCTAAATATAATCATTTGTATGCACAGGGCATGTCCAGACACTTAGTGCCTATCTTACCAGACTTCAAACTGCCCAAATGGAACGAATGTAGCAAAGACTACACTGATGCAAGGTGGACGAGCATCACTGATTATATGGTTCACCACCATAATCTAATCCGTGTTGCTTGTAACTCCATGCCCATGGCTTTTCCTACGTTTCTAAAACAGCAGTATTCGGCTTCAGCTAGAATTGGTTTAATTGCCTTTACCTAAAGCAGTCATTGCACTGTGTGCGTAGACTAAGGAAGCCTATCGCTTTGGCATCGAGAAATTAACTGATTATTTAGGCAGGCAAACAGGGTGATCAAAGTGCCCATCGCCTCAGGTGTAGACTTTGTGAACAAAATAATTCCTGAGACTCAAGTCATGTACATGTGGCTACAGAAGGATAGTTGGGGTGGCCCAAAACCGATGGTTTAGTATCCAAAGTAAACACTACTTAAGTTGTATAAGTAGAAGGCTATGTAAGACTGCGTCAAGTGGGCCACGAATCCGCCTTTCCTGAGAAACCATTGCTACACATGTTTTACGAGAAAACCTAGCCACAACAGCAGCAGGATGCTTGCGAAATTTTAAGAAGCAATTAGCCACTATTTTATCTACGGGGTCTACGAGCAAAATTTGAAGTCACGCACCCATTTAAAAAACACAAGAGAGACAAATGATTAGGGGGAGATCACCGACCTGCTAATTGTGATTGTGCAGAAACGCTTTTTGGATTTGATCTGGTAAAAATAATTTAAAAAGCATAAGCATTTTCACGATACTGGTAATGAAATCAACGGAAGACTGTTGTTGCTGCACACCTAAAAAGGCTGTTTTTGCAGCCTTCCGGATTCGCAATGCACTGCAGTATTATAGAAGGATTCACCGTTTGCTAATGCAAAGAAGCTGGGTCATTGGCAGTTCCCAAAGACCATTCAACAAAGCAGAATTAAAATACGCCAAGACCACTGGTTTCCCGTGGATAGCCCAAGAGCCGAACTAATGGAGAACCAGCCATGGATTGTGACCAGTGCCAAATTTACCTCCTTAAGTCCTCAGTGATTAAAGAGGCCCTATTCCTCTGACCAGTTACCTTTGAAAAAGGTTTATTCACGAAACATCCAATTTGGTGTGGTACTTACTTACTTACTTACTTTGGACTTCTCACGAAGTATGTAAATTGATCTAACTCTAAGCATCATCCAACACCACTCTTTGTGTGAGGAGTCAGTTGGGATGGATAGATTAAACAATGCTCACGTTTCGATACTTGCAGAATTTTACAATCGCCTATGATTCATCTGCATGCTTTAAATGTCAGCTCATCCTTACAGGATGTAATGGCCAAAATACAAGTTAAACACTTCAACAAGCTCGGAAGGAAAAATATACGTCAACTGTCATTTCGGGACGCACTGGTCCAATGCAAAAAAAACACCATTTGACTGCGGTTAAATGCACCAATCGATGTCTACTCCTACCATCAGGCCATCCAACAGGTAAGGAGCGGAATCTCACTACGCATAGCTGGAGTCACGTACATGCATGCCAGTCCATCCGTCTAAGGTAACATGATTCATGTTGATGAGTGCTATGTGGTGACTACCGTCGCTTAAGGGTCATACGAATGTCAACCATGGGATCTACGCCTTGTTTTATTTCCATTCCTCTAATAACCAAGCAAAGCATAGTACACTTGGTGCATGCATCCGGAAGTGGATATACAGGTCAAGACTTAGAAATTTTCGTGCTGAAATGCCAGAAAGCATTTTTTAAAATGCACTAAGCGTTGTGATTCCAGTGCATTTCTGCATTGGAGATGGCGCTTCAATTCTGCCTAATTTTGCTGGTAATCTGTTGTCTGTCAAAGGGGGTAAGCGTACATGGTCTGTGCAATGTGCAGCAAGGCTTGGGATGCTTCACTTTGCTGATAGATCTAGGATCCATGTAAGATCGCTTCTTTCTTCCTTCCCCCCTTCTACCATCTTCAGTTCTAAAATAGTTGGAGTGGGAAATGGCTATCAAGATCGAACAAAAATAGAGATAATTAAAAAAGCAATGGTAGCTCTGATTTAAAGATATTTAAGATGTTCATGCCTTTAGGATGCAACATCTAACTTATCTGTTCCACTGTGAATACGAATTATTTAGAAGCATAATTTAAATTGGATGTGATATCCTTGGTTATATAAAATGAAAAGTAGTCCACTCCCACATTTAACATACTGTCTCATTTGTACCGATCAAATTCAAGGATAAATATCTCATGGCATTTAGTCGGTTGACTCTTTTTTACTGTGGACATCCTCCAATTTCGTTTACTTATTCGGTGCAAATTAAGGGGCTATGTTAGAAAAAGAATGACTCGAATTGTTGCACTTGTGCCGAAATTGGCATGATCTACAACTCATGCCTTAAAGGATTCGAAATCTGTGTTCAAAACATCGACGCTGATTTATGGGACGCATTTGCGGTTGAGGTTTAGGGTAAAGTTAATGAGTCAAAACTTATGGGACATCCACAAATGAATTGGAAATGAGTCCTGAGGCAGGTGAATTCTACCAAACCATCCGCACAGCACAATGTACAAATTCATGCTTTACACATATGTCCCTGGCCATTGGACCCACTGTCAACAGTCAACAACAGCATTTTCTAGAAGTGGGAGCAACGTTAATCAGCTGTACCTTAATGGAGTAGCGAGGTCATGTAAATGGCCCTCCTGGATCCAACGACTATCTTGTAGAATGTTTCTCCTTTCATTACGGTGATTGAACCATAGGAAATATGCAACTATTGCCGTTGATGATGGCAGTGATTATAATGATAATGATGGCACCCAATAGTTCGTGGGGCAGCGAGACAGAACATATGATGAAGCGGAGTTCACATGCAAGAAAGGAGTTAAGCAAAGGCAGGGGGAATAGATCAGCCGTTACAAAGTTT
>QEYB01000072.1:0-14441 GCA_017562135.1 Dipylidium caninum | reverse complement strand
ACGTCTTCATATGCTCACGTTCGTGAATCGACTTGTTTGCGAAGACATGCTTGCTCACGCTAGCGACGCTCAATCTCTCAATTACAGTTAACCGTGTGGCACAATCACGTAAAACAAAAATCATGGTATAATTGGGAAGTTTCACAGTATTATCTTAATAGATTCGCAAAGAATGCTTCTTCAACTCGGCCAGACTTTCGTTTCTTTCTTCCATATCATAATGACATACTGTCCACTAATACTTTGCTGATTTACGCGAGTGTACATATTGCGAAGACATTGCTTGCTCAGATAGAGGGGTCTCTTTTTACACTCAACCTGCACCACTAATATTCATAATACAACAATAGGTTTCCTTATATCCAGCTTCTTCAACGCGGGAGACATAGTATCTTCATCAATAATTTATGCTTTGGATCAATGAAAAATTAAGGCTCCACTCACTAGACTTTGCGTCATGAACTCCGACTGCCTTGGCGAAGATTAAGTGAGCTTGTATGCTACAGATGAGTTCGAACGTTCATCAACTTATATTCACCTTTATCCTGCAAGTTTTTAAATTTAGAAACCGTTATCAGAATATTTAGGTCAAAGTTCGCTTCTTGCAGCGAATCGTCTTTCTATCGGCTCTCATCCTCAATGACCCAACGCTCATCACATACGGTTCGTGAATCCGAGGTGCTTTAGCGAAGACAATGCTTTTGTCAGTCCGCACGCATCTTTCTTTTCACCTCAAACATGCAAAAACACTACTCATACTCGGTGATCTTAGGATGCAAGCTTTTACGCAGCGCACTGTCTTTTTTCATCCATACTAATCAATGAGCAATGCTATCCAATACTTCCGGGTTGACCCGATGCCTTGCGAAGGACAATGCTTATGCTCACGATCGCACGTGTCTCCAATTTACCATCAATGTCAGAACAACTTACAATCACCGTCTCCATCATCCACGCTTCTTCAAACGGCAGAATGTTTTATCTACTTCCATCAATGACACACCGCTACTACACTACTTCGTGAATTCGATGGCTTGCGAAGACAAATGCTTTGCTCACGCTCCGACGCTCTTTCTTTTCCCTCACCTGCACCACTACAACATACCGTCTCCATCATCCAACGATTTTTCAACGCGAGCAATTCGTTTTCATCCATCTCATCAATGAACCCAGCTACTCCATCTTGTGAATCGACTGCTTGCGAAGACAATGTTTGCTCGCTCCGACCGCCTCTCTCCAATTACCTCACTGACAACATAAACATACGGTCCTCATCTCCACGCATTATTCAACGTCAGAATCGTCTTTCATCCATTACTCTCAATGACAACCACGCTCATTCCAATACCTTGTGAATCCGAGTGCTTGGAAGGACAATGCTTTGCTCAGTCCGACCGGCTTCTCTTTTATTCACTACTGCACATCACTAACAACATCAGCCGATTCCATCTCCATCGCTTTTCTTCAACGCAGCCAATGTCTTGTCATCATACTCATATGACACCAGCTCACTCCACATACGTTCGTGGAATCGACTGCTTGCGAAGACAATGCTTTGTCACGCTCCCGCACCGCTCTCTCCCAATTCCCTAACCTGCCCACTAACAAATCAAGGTATTCTTCCTTCGAATATGACACGCTTACTTCATCGCACAGCACAAATACGTATTATTTGATCCTATTTACATGAGTTTGTAGGAATTATGGACTGCATCAAAAATCGATCCTTTAAGTTTACCATACATACTTGTGAATCCGACTGCTTGCGAAGAACATGCTTTTGCTCAAACGGCTCCGATTTAGGGTTGTCTTGTCTTCTTTTCATCCTGAAGTGCACAAGGGAATTCTTACATCCTTACATTAACCGTCTGGATTTCATCTCAAATGATTCTTTCAACGCGTTGATATGTCTTTACATCCATACTCGTATAATGAACGAAAGCTCAATCGAATACGTGTGAATACGAGTGCCTTGCGAAGACAATGTTTTGTATCACGCTCGACGCTCTTCACTATTTCACTCAACCTGCAACACTACAAATCACGTTCATATGAGGTAATTTGAGTGGTTTGATAGATTTCAGACAGGTTCTGCTTAAGGGCGCAGTTTCACTTCTTCATAGATAATGGGGGGAGAAGGAGGTTAAAATAGTCGTACTTGGTTCAAAGCTCGTAATAAAGGACAGAGCTTTGTCCGGAAGGAACGTTTACCTCCGCAAAGAAGGTGTCGGGTGTGTGAGTTACTGCGTTGAAACCAATTACAAGTAAAGTGTGTTCATACAAATAATAAGCCAATCTGCTTCTTAACGTCGCTCATCGGTTTTCTCCATAAACTTTTATCAAATTGACACATTCACGACGCTCTTGACGTCACCATACTATGGTGGTGATCGAGTGCTCTTGCGAGCTAATGCCTTTGGCTATTGCGCCGCACTTAGCTCTCGCTTTTTTTCACCTCTACCTTGCAAGACGCTAAAATACTAGACTCCTTTATATGCAACGCTAGTGGATTCGGTGTGCAATGCAAGCACATGTTTCAATCATGTCATCTCAAGCATAGACTACACGCGTCATCATACAATACTTCGTTGGAATAGAGTTGCTTGCGATAGCACATATGCTCTTGCTCACGCTCCGACGCTCCTCCTCCTCAATCCTTAACATCTTCGCAACGCTTTCTGTCCAAACGCAGCAACAGTATTATCAAATCCAGGGGCAATGACACACACGGCTTCACTCCAACATTACCTTTTCGTGGAATCCTTTGCGAAGGGACAATGCTTTGCACTCCGCAGCCGGTCTCTCTCTCGTGGACCATCACACACAGACAGCATCACGCGTCTACCATCATCCAATCAACGCACCACAATCTCGTCTTTCCACAACTCTAATGCAATGCGGACTGCACACATACCTTCGTGAAATGCCGTGCCCTTGCGAAGAGAATGGTCTGTTTGTCGTCTACGCCCCGTACCGGGCTCCAATTGCTCAATACGCCACACACTAACAACATACCGTTCCCATCATCCAACGCTTCTTCAACGCACAACTTTCGTCTTTTCCAATTTCCATATATCCATCAATGCTCCGTCTCAATACACTTTGCGTGTGAATCCGACTTGCGGACAGTTGTTGCCACGGCGGTCCGCACCGTCGTCTCGTCCAATTCACACAAATGGACTACGGTAGAAACATGAGGAGCAGTGTGAGTCTTCCATCATCTTAGCGACGCTTCTCTCAAACGCAGCACAATCGTTCTTTCATCCATATCTTCCATCAATGGAAGGATGTACACGCTTCGTACTGCCAAAATACCTTCGTGACTATCCGAGTTTGTCCTTGGTGCGAAGTAATGCTTTGTCTCAACGCTGCAGGACTTCGCTCCAATTCACCTCAAACCTTGTGCCACATACTAACAGACCATTTCAGTACATCTCATCAGCAACGCTTGCTTCAACGCAGCAATCGCTCATCCATACTCCATCAATGTACACCCGCCATTTCACATCGCGACAAATACCTTCGTGAGAATCCGAAGTGTGCGTCTCTCTTATTTTATCCATCACTAGACTTTTCTTAAAGCATTGACAACCACGCACTACCACGTGCGTGTTCATCGATGCTGCTCCAACTCATTCATCTCAACCTGCCATCCACGCCTTACTCACATCGTACCAACGCAATTTCGTGAAATCCGAAAGCTCACAATGGACCACGTTATTACGCTCAACGCCGCTCTCCTTTACATCAGTGTCCTTTCGATCCATTTGTCAACGCTCATCATACCACGCTTGACTAACGCAGCACTCGAATCAAATCAAACACATACCTTCGTGAATCCGAGTGCCTTGCGAGACAATGCTTTGCTCACGCTCCGCACCGCTCTCTCCAATTCACCTCAACCTGCACACACTAACAACATCACCGTCTCCATCATCCAACGCTTCTTCACGCACGCACATCGGTTTCATCCATACTCCATCAATGACACACGCTCACTCCACATACCTTCGTGAATCCGAGTGCTTGCGAGACAATGCTTTGCTCACGTCGCACCGCTCTCTCCCAATTCACCTCAAGCCAACACTAACAACATCACCGTCTCCATCATCCAACGCTTCTTCAACGCAGCACTCGTCTTTCTCCATACTCCATCAATGCCACGTCACTCCACATACCTTCGTGAATCCGAGTGCCTTGCGAAGAATGCTTTGCTCACGCTCCGCACCGCTCTCTTCCAATTCACCTCAACCTGCCACACACTACAACATCACCGTCTCCATCATCCACGCTTCTTCAACGCAGCACATCGTCTTTACTCCATAATCAATGACACCACGCTCACTCCACATACCTTCGTGAATCCGAGTGCCTTGCGAAGACAATGCTTTGCTCACGCTCCGCGACCGTCTCTCTCCAATTCACTCACTGCCCACACTACAACATCACCGTCTCATCATCCAACGCTTTCTTCAACGCAGCACATCGTCTTTCTCCATACTCCATCAATGACACCACGCTCACTCCACATACCTTCGTGAATCCGAGTGATTGCGAAGACAATGCTTTGCTCACGCTCCGCACGCTCTCTCCTCTTTCACCTCAACCTGCCACACACTACAACATCACGTCTCCATCATCCAACGCTTCTTCAACGCAGCACATCGTCTTTCTCCATACTCCATCAATGACACCACGCTCACTCCACATACCTTCGTGAATCCGAGTGCCTTGCGAGACAATGCTTTGCTCACGCTCCGCACCGCCTCTCTCCTATTCACCTCAACTGCACACACTACAACATCACCGTCTCCATCATCCAACGCTTCTCAACGCAGCACATCGTCTTTCCTCCATACTCCATCAATGACACCACGCTCACTCCACATACCTTCGTGAATCGAGTGCCTTGCGAAGACAATGCTTTGCTCACGCTCCGCACCGCCTCTCTCCAATTCACCTCAACTGCCACACACTACAACATCACCGTCTCCATCATCCAACGCTTCTTCAACGCAGCACATCGTCTTTCATCCATACTCATCAATGACACCACGCTCACTCCACATACCTTCGTGAATCCGAGTGACTTGCGGACATGCTTTGCTCACGCTCCGCACCGCCTCTCTCCTATTCACCTCAACTGCCACACACTACAACATCACCGTCTCCATCATCCAACGCTTCTTCAACGCAGCACATCGTCTTTCTCCATACTCCATCAATGACACCACGCTCACTCCACATACCTTCGTGAATCCGAGTGCCTTGCGAAGACAATGCTTTGCTCACGCTCCGCACCGCCTCTCTATTCACCTCAACTGCACACACTACAACATCACCGTCTCCATCATCCAACGCTTCTTCAACGCAGCACATCGTCTTTCATCCATACTCCATCAATGACACCACGCTCACTCCACATACCTTCGTGAATCCGAGTGCTTGCGAAGATAATGCTTTGCTCACGCTCCGCACCGCTCTCTCCTATTCACCTCAACCTGCCACACACTACAACATCACCGTCTCCATCATCCAACGCTTCTTCAACGCAGCACATCGTCTTTCATCCATACTCCATCAATGACACCACGCTCACTCCACATACCTTCGTGAATCCGAGTGCTTGCGAGACAATGCTTTGCTCACGCTCCGCACCGCTCTCTCTCCAATTCACCTCAACCTGCCACACACTACAACATCACCGTCTCCATCATCCAACGCTTCTTCAACGCAGCACATCGTCTTTCCTCCATACTACATCAATGACACACGCTCACTCCACATACTTCGTGAATCCGAGTGCCTTGCGAAGACAATGCTTTGCTCACGCTCCGCACCGCTCTCTCCAATTCACCTCAACTGCACACACTACAACATCACCGTCTCCATCATCCAACGCTTCTTCAACGCAGCACATCGTCTTTCATCCATACTCCATCAATGACACCACGCTCACTCCACATACCTTCGTGAATCGAGTGCCTTGCGGACAATGCTTTGCTCACGCTCACGCCTCTCTCCAATTCACCTGTCACCGTCTCCATCATCCACGCTTCTTCAACGCAGCACATCGTTTCATCCATACTCCATCAATGACACCACGCTCACTCCACATACCTTCGTGATCCGAGTGCCTTGCGGACGATGCTTTGCTCACGCTCCGCACCGCCTCTCTATTCACCTCAACTGCCACACACTACAACATCACCGTCTCATCATCCAACGCTTCTTCAACGCAGCACATCGTCTTTCATCCATACTCCATCAATGACACCACGCTCACTCCACATACCTTCGTGAATCGAGTGCTTGCGAAGACAATGCTTTGCTCACGCTCCGCACCGCCTCTCTCCTTTCACCTCAACCTGCCACACACTACAACATCACCGTCTCCATCATCCAACGCTTCTTCAACGCAGCACATCGTCTTTCTCCATACTCCATCAATGACACACGCTCACTCCACATACCTTCGTGAATCCGAGTGCCTTGCGAAGACAATGCTTTGCTCACGCTCCGCACCGCTCTCTCTATTCACCTCAACTGCCACACACTACAACATCACCGTCTCCATCATCCAACGCTTCTTCAACGCAGCACATCGTCTTTCATCCATACTCCATCAATGACACCACGCTCACTCCACATACCTTCGTGAATCCGAGTGACTTGCGAATACGATGCTTTGCTCACGCTTCCGCACCGTCTCTCTCCAATTCACCTCAACCTGCCACACACTACAACATCACCGTCTCCATCATCCAACGCTTCTTCAACGCAGCACATCGTCTTTCCTCCATACTCCATCAATGACACCACGCTCACTCCACATACCTTCGTGAATCCGAGTGACTTGCGAAGATGCTTTGCTCACGCTCCGCACCGCCTCTCTCCAATTCACCTCAACTGCCACACACTACAACATCACCGTCTCCATCATCCAACGCTTCTTCAACGCAGCACATCGTCTTTCTCCATACTCCATCAATGACACCACGCTCACTCCACATACCTTCGTGAATCCGAGTGACTTGCGAAGACAATGCTTTGCTCACGCTCCGCACCGCTCTCTCCTTCACCTCAACTGCCACACACTACAACATCACCGTCTCCATCATCCAACGCTTCTTCAACGCAGCACATCGTCTTTCATCCATACTCATCAATGACACCACGCTCACTCACATACCTTCGTGAATCCGAGTGCCTTGCGAAGACAATGCTTTGCTCACGCTCCGCACCGCCTCTCTCTATTCACCTCAACCTGCCACACACTACAACATCACCGTCTCCATCATCCAACGCTTCTTCAACGCAGCACATCGTCTTTCTCCATACTACATCAATGACACCACGCTCACTCCACATACCTTCGTGAATCCGAGTGCCTTGCGAAGACAATGCTTTGCTCACGCTCCGCACCGCCTCTCTCCATTCACTCAACCTGCCACACACTACAACATCACCGTCTCCATCATCCAACGCTTCTTCAACGCAGCACATCGTCTTTCATCCATACTCCATCAATGACACCACGCTCACTCCACATACCTTCGTGAATCGAGTGCCTTGCGGACAATGCTTTGCTCACGCTCCGCACCGCCTCTCTCTATTCACCTCAACCTGCCACACACTACAACATCACCGTCTCCATCATCCAACGCTTCTTCAACGCAGCACATCGTCTTTCATCCATACTCCATCAATGACACCACGCTCACTCCACATACCTTCGTGAATCCGAGTGCCTTGCGAAGACAATGCTTTGCTCACGCTCCGCACCGCTCTCTCTATTCACCTCAACCTGCCACACACTACAACATCACCGTTCCATCATCCAACGCTTCTTCAACGCAGCACATCGTCTTTCATCCATACTCCATCAATGACACCACGCTCACTCCACATACCTTCGTGAATCGAGTGACTTGCGAAGACAATGCTTTGCTCACGCTCCGCACCGCCTCTCTCTATTCACCTCAACTGCCACACACTACAACATCACCGTCTCCATCATCCAACGCTTCTTCAACGCAGCACATCGTCTTTCTCCATACTCCATCAATGACACCACGCTCACTCCACATACCTTCGTGAATCCGAGTGACTTGCGAAGACAATGCTTTGCTCACGCTCCGCACCGCCTCTCTCCAATTCACCTCAACCTGCCACACACTACAACATCACCGTCTCCATCATCCAACGCTTCTTCAACGCAGCACATCGTCTTTCATCCATACTCATCAATGACACACGCTCACTCCACATACCTTCGTGAATCGAGTGCCTTGCGAAGACAATGCTTTGCTCACGCTCCGCACCGCTCTCTCTCCAATTCACCTCAACCTGCCACACACTACAACATCACCGTCTCATCATCCAACGCTTCTTCAACGCAGCACATCGTCTTTCATCCATACTCCATCAATGACACCACGCTCACTCCACATACCTTCGTGAATCCGAGTGACTTGCGAAGACAATGCTTTGCTCACGCTCCGCACCGCCTCTCTCATTCACCTCAACCTGCCACACACTACAACATCACCGTCTCCATCATCCAACGCTTCTTCAACGCAGCACATCGTCTTTCATCCATACTCCATCAATGACACCACGCTCACTCCACATACCTTCGTGAATCGAGTGCCTTGCGAGACAATGCTTTGCTCACGCTCCGCACCGCCTCTCTCCTATTCACCTCAACCTGCCACACACTACAACATCACCGTCTCCATCATCCAACGCTTCTTCACGCAGCACATCGTCTTTCCTCCATACTCATCAATGACACCACGCTCACTCCACATACCTTCGTGAATCCGAGTGCCTTGCGAAGACAATGCTTTGCTCACGCTCCGCACCGTCTCTCTCCAATTCACCTCAACCTGCCACACACTACAACATCACCGTCTCCATCATCCAACGCTTCTTCAACGCAGCACATCGTCTTTCCTCCATACTCCATCAATGACACCACGCTCACTCCACATACCTTCGTGAATCCGAGTGCCTTGCGAAGACAATGCTTTGCTCACGCTCCGCACCGTCTCTCTCCAATTCACCTCAACCTGCCACACACTACAACATCACCGTCTCCATCATCCAACGCTTCTTCAACGCAGCACATCGTCTTTCATCCATACTCCATCAATGACACCACGCTCACTCCACATACCTTCGTGAATCCGAGTGACTTGCGAAGACAATGCTTTGCTCACGCTCCGCACCGCCTCTCTCCTATTCACCTCAACCTGCCACACACTACAACATCACCGTCTCCATCATCCAACGCTCCTTCAACGCAGCACATCGTCTTTCCTCCATACTCCATCAATGACACCACGCTCACTCCACATACCTTCGTGAATCCGAGTGACTTGCGAAGACAATGCTTTGCTCACGCTCCGCACCGCATCTCTTCTTTTCACCTCAACCTGCACACACTACAACATCACCGTCTCCATCATCCAACGCTTCTTCAACGCAGCACATCGTCTTTCTCCATACTCCATCAATGACACCACGCTCACTCCACATACCTTCGTGAATCGAGTGCCTTGCGGACAATGCTTTGCTCACGCTCCGCACCGCCTCTCTATTCACCTCAACCTGCCACACACTACAAATCACCGTCTCCATCATCCAACGCTTCTTCAACGCAGCACATCGTCTTTCATCCATACTCATCAATGACACCACGCTCACTCCACATACCTTCGTGAATCCGAGTGCCTTGCGAAGACAATGCTTTGCTCACGCTCCGCACCGCCTCTCTCCAATTCACCTCAACCTGCACACACTACACATCACCGTCTCCATCATCCAACGCTTCTTCAACGCAGCACATCGTCTTTCATCCATACTCCATCAATGACACCACGCTCACTCCACATACCTTCGTGAATCCGAGTGCTTGCGAAGACAATGCTTTGCTCACGCTCCGCACCGCCTCTCTCCTTTCACTCAACCTGCACACACTACAACATCACGTCTCCATCATCCAACGCTTCTTCAACGCAGCACATCGTCTTTCTCCATACTCCATCATGACACACGCTCACTCACATACCTTCGTGAATGCGAGTGCTTTGTGAACACAAGGCTTTGCTCACGCTCCGCACCGCCTCTCTCCAATTCACCTCAACCTGCACACACTACAACATCACCGTCTCCATCATCCAACGCTTCTTCAACGCAGCACATCGTCTTTCATCATACTCCATCAATGACACCACGCTCACTCACATACCTTCGTGAATCCGAGTGCCTTGCGAAGACAATGCTTTGCTCACGCTCCGCACCGCCTTCTCTCAATTCACCTCAACCTGCACACACTACAACATCACCGTCTCCATCATCCAACGCTTCTTCAACGCAGCACATCGTCTTTCCTCCATACTCCATCAATGACACCACGCTCACTCCACATACCTTCGTGAATCCGAGTGCCTTGCGAAGACAATGCTTTGCTCACGCTCCGCACCGCTCTCTCCAATTCACCTCAACTGCCACACACTACAACATCACCGTCTCCATCATCCAACGCTTCTTCAACGCAGCACATCGTCTTTCTCCATACTCCATCAATGACACCACGCTCACTCCACATACCTTCGTGAATCCGAGTGCTTGCGAAGACAATGCTTTGTTCACGCTCCGCACCGCCACTCTCCGATTCACCTCAACCTCCCACACACTACAACATCACCGTCTCCATCATCCAACGCTTCTTCAACGCAGCACATCGTCTTTCTCCATACTCATCAATGACACCACGCTCACTCCACATACCTTCGTGAATCCGAGTGCCTTGCGAAGACATGCTTTGCTCACGCTCCGCACCGCCTCTCTCCAATTCACCTCAACTGCCACACACTACAACATCACCGTCTCCATCATCCAACGCTCCTTCAACGCAGCACTCGTCTTTCATCCATACTCATCAATGACACCACGCTCACTCCACATACCTTCGTGAATCGAGTGCCTTGCGAAGACAATGCTTTGCTCACGCTCCGCACCGCCTCTCTCCTATTCACCTCAACCTGCCACACACTACAACATCACCGTCTCCATCATCCAACGCTCCTTCAACGCAGCACATCGTCTTTCCTCCATACTACATCAATGACACCACGCTCACTCCACATACCTTCGTGAATCCGAGTGACTTGCGAAGACAATGCTTTGCTCACGCTCCGCACCGCTCTCTCTATTCACCTCAACCTGCCACACACTACAACATCACCGTCTCATCATCCAACGCTTCTTCAACGCAGCACATCGTCTTTCCTCCATACTCATCAATGACACCACGCTCACTCCACATACCTTCGTGAATCCGAGTGACTTGCGAAGACAATGCTTTGCTCACGCTCCGCACCGCTCTCTCTATTCACCTCAACCTGCCACACACTACAACATCACCGTCTCCATCATCCAACGCTTCTTCAACGCAGCACATCGTCTTTCCATCCATACTACATCAATGACACCACGCTCACTCCACATACCTTCGTGAATCCGAGTGACTTGCGAAGATGCTTTGCTCACGCTCCGCACCGCCTCTCTATTCACCTCAACTGCACACACTACAACATCACCGTCTCCATCATCCAACGCTTCTTCAACGCAGCACATCGTCTTTCCTCCATACTCCATCAATGACACCACGCTCACTCACATACCTTCGTGAATCCGAGTGCCTTGCGAAGACAATGCTTTGCTCACGCTCCGCACCGCCTCTCTATTCACTCAACCTGCCACACACTACAACATCACCGTCTCCATCATCCAACGCTCCTTCAACGCAGCACATCGTCTTTCCTCCATACTCCATCAATGACACCACGCTCACTCCACATACCTTCGTGAATCCGAGTGCCTTGCGAAGACAATGCTTTGCTCACGCTCCGCACCGCCTCTCTCCATTTACTCACTTTAGCACACACTACAACATCACCGTCTCCATCATCCAACGCTCCTTCAACGCAGCACATCGTCTTTCCTCCATACTCCATCAATGACACCACGCTCACTCCACATACCTTCGTGAATCCGAGTGCCTTGCGAAGACAATGCTTTGCTCACGCTCCGCACCGCCTCTCTCTCCAAATTTCCACCTCAACCTGCACACACTACAACATCCGTCTCCATCATCCACGCTCCTTCAACGCAGCCATCGTCTTTCTCCATACTACATCAATGACACCACGCTCACTCCACATACCTTCGTGAATCCGAGTGCCTTGCGAATACAATGCTTTGCTCACGCTCGCACCGCTCTTCTCTATTCAATCAATGCACACACTACCATCACCGTCTCCATCATCCACCTTCTTCTACGCAGCAATCGTCTTTCTCCCATTCAATGACACCACGCTCACTCCTACCTTCGTGAATCCGAGTGCCTTGCGAAGACATGTTTGCTCCGCTCCGCACCGCCTCTCTCTATTCACCTCAACCTGCACACACTACAAATCACCGTCTCCATCATCCAACGCTTCTCACGCAGCCACATCGTCTTTCCTCATCTCCATCAATGACACACGCTCACTCCATACCTTCGTGATATCCGTAGTGCCTTGCGAAGGACCAATGCTTTGTCCAACGCTCCGCACCGCTCTCTTCTATTCACCTCACTGCACACACTTAACATCACCGTCTCCATCATCCAACGCTCCTTCAACGCAGCATCGTCTTTTCCTCTACTCATCAATGACACCACGCTCACCTATCACATACTTCGTGAATCGAGCCTTCAATACACTGCTTGCTCGAGACATGCTTTGCCAACCTCACGACCTCATCGCAACCGCTCTTCCTATCGTCTTTCAATCAACTCTTTCAGGTGCCACCAAACGCTCATCCCCTACATTGGTTACATCATGTTCTCCGTCCCCGTCTCCATCATCCAACGTTTCACCTCTTCAACGCGCAATCGTCTTTCCTCCATACTCCATTCAATGACAACACGCTCACTCCACATACTTCGTGTTTCTCCGAGTGCCTTGCGAAGCAATGCTTTGCTCACGCTCGCAGTGCCCTCTCTATTCACTCAAAATTGCCAAACACTAGCCAATCTCAACCGTTCCATTCAAACGCTTCTTCAAATCGCATGACATCTTCTTGTTCTCTAAACTCCATCAATACGTCTACCACGCTCATCCAAATTACCTTCGGTGAATCCGGTCCTTTCGAGAATACTTTGCTCTCAAGCTCGCAGAACTCTGCCCTCTCTTCTTTTCACCTCAACCTCCACCATATACTCACCTTCTTCTATTTAATCAACGCTTTTTAAACGTCAGCACACGTCTTTTCTCGATTACTCCGGTCATGAACACGTTCATCCACATTGTCCTTCGTGAATCGAGTGCTTGCGAAGACAATTGCTTTGCTCCACGCTTTTCTCCGCCTCACCCCGGGGGGGTCGCTTTTTTCTTCCTATTCACCTCATACTGTATCACTAACAAGCAACAACCTCACCGTCCCTCCATAATCCAACGCTTTCATTTTGACGCAGCACACGTTGTTTTTCCATACTCCATCAAATACACCACGCTCACCACGATCCTTCGTGTCCGAGTGCCTTGCGAGAATGACAATGCTTTGCTCACGCTCCGCACCGCTCTTCCTCAATTCACCTCAACTGCCACAGAAAAACATACGTCTCATCTATTCCAACGTTCTTAACGCAAGCACATGTTTTCTCTATACTATCAATGAACAACGCTCACATACCTTGTTTAATCCCGAGTGCCTTGCGAGACAATGCTTTGCTCACGCTCCGCACCGCTCTTCTTCAATTCAACGTGCTGCGACACCACTCAACATCACGTTCTCATCCACCGCTTCTTCAACGAGCAAACATCGCTTTCATCTAATCCTTCCATCATCCACACTCTTACAGTATTCGTGAATCGCGTGCTTGGAAGAAATGCTTTGTCACGTCGCACGTTCCTCTCTCTATCCACCTCCTACCACTATCATCACTACTCGTCTCCATTATCCAACGCAAGTCGTTCCGCACTCGTTTTACTCCATCCATTCGAATGACCCGCGTCCTCAAATCTCTTCGAGACATCCGATGTGTGCTTGCGAGACATATGCTTTGCTCACGCTCCACCGACTCTTCCTTATTCACTCAATCCAACTGATACTCCACCTTCCTTCCATTCCAACGCTCCTTTGACGCAGACATCGTCTTTCATCCATTCCTCAATGACCACGCGACCCATATCTTGTATCGGTTTGAGTGTTGGACAATGCTTTGTCCGCTCCGCACCGCTCTCTCCTCAGTCTCAACGATCTAACAATGAAAAATACCTCTCCACTCACCTCTTTGACGTCAGCCATCTCTTTCTCCTACTCCCATCAAGCCCACCTCCGCTATCCATAACTTCGGATATCGAGTGGCCTTTCAGACAATCTCTCTC
>QEYB01000625.1:0-539610 GCA_017562135.1 Dipylidium caninum | reverse complement strand
TCAACCTTGGCACGCAGAGTTATGCTGCCGGGGCATACACTCGCTCCGAGGAAATCGCGTGGATCGCGCGACGGTGGGGAAAGAGAGTGCCCTCGAGTGGAACGATGGGGAGCGGCCTTGGAAGCCCGCCGGGCTGCGGAAGAACTTCGGCAGTGTTCCATCACGTTGGATAGATGTCCATGTACACCGTGCACCTGATTCATCATGGCTTGGTAGGACGAGGCCCGTGGTGCACTCCGTCGCGGAAGTGGAGGGGCACACCGAAGGAGGACCAGGTCTTGGCATTCGGCCAACGTGTCGTTGCGCTCCAGCCATTTCTTCCGATCTGCACGCAGCCCGTCACTCTGCGGGGCCATTCAAGACACTCGCATCCCGTTGTCCACACGGAGGCCATGCGCATGAAGAGTGTCAAGGCGTGTGTCATCTTGGAGAGCGGGAACCTGCATGTCGTACTCGACTGATCGAAGGGTGTGCGAGTGTGTTGTTTTAGCGCACAACGCAGCCCAACAGCGAGCCGTAGACATGACAGGGGGCGGCGCCTTCTTCCACACGCGTTACCGGTCGGAAATGTGACTCGGGTGAGTCGAAGTTTGCGTTGGCAATCATCGTCTTCTTCCGACTCAGGGAATTTCTATTCCTCGGAAGCATTTCGGAAGCACGCGTTGAACCGATCTGGGAGGCGTTCAGTCGCTCGATCGCCTCGTCCTGACGCACACCACTTGGAGGGGAGAAGGGATGCGTTGGTGACTTGGGCAGCAACCTGAGAAGTAGTGCACTTCGTTGTTGCCGATACCAGAGGTCAGACACTAGCGTTCGTTGGTGTCGTTGATGGCAGAGGTGCAGAGGTGGCGGAGGTGATCTCGTTTGCCAAAGTCGGAGAATCTTGCCTTCAATCAACTCTCCCCCGTCTGTGGACTCGTCCCAAATCGCTTGTCGACGTGTGAGGACTAGAGTTCGGGGAAAATGGGGCAGAAAGCGTTTGGAGGAGTGGAACAATGGTCGGGAGTGAGGTAGACAGTGCAGAGGAGGAAGATGAGGAGGATTGCAACAGAATACGGACGATGATGATTGGTGAGTCTGCCGCGTCCATGGTGCTGAATTGAATGCCCTTCACCACGAAACTCCCTTTTATACTGCTGAATGAGAGACCATCATACTAATTACAATAAGCGAAGATTGTTTGGGTCAAGAGTAGAGTAGTGTGTAGAGTGGAGAAGACTAGCATCCCAATCAAATCCACAATTCACCATAATTGTGGTGCGGTCTCCATGGAACCCTCCACGTGCTTCCATCTCGAAGTGGTGATTTGTGAATTGACCACCGTTTACACACGATAAATGCTCTTCTAATGTTGCCTGTACGTAAGCCTTAAGGAAGAGCGTGGCCATAAGATCAAGAGGAGAGTCTTTTCAATTGGGCTGCAATCTAAGTGCAAAGGTTGGGAGATCAGCGTCGAAATCTGCATATGCCCTTGCTGTGAATTCTACAGACTCTTAGTTTGCATTGGGATTGCATGGGTGTAACGCTCTGTGTGTCGTGAGTATAAGAAGGCTCGAAGTCATTTGAACCGTTGCCTTAGTGGAACAGAGCATACGTGGGGAGTTTGCATCGGTCGCTCTCGAAAAAGAAGCGTCTCCTGTCCTCCCCCTTTCCGCGACCTCGCGCGCGAATGGGGAATTTCCCACTCGTGTCAAGTTGCTCCCAACTTGGAACGACCTTCGTTCCACCTCTGAGGCGGGGCCTGTGGGGGTGGTGGGAGGAGAGGGAGATGGGAGGGGGATGGGATGGGAGGTAGGGTAGGGTAGGGTAGGGTAGGGGAAAGGGGGAGGGGAGGGGAGGGCATTGGGGAAGGGCAGGGGGACGGGAGAGAGAGAGGAGGGAGTCGCGTCTCCTCTTTAGCGATGTCTCAGCATTAGTTCCAATCGTAGTCGTCCCGTGGTGCGGAGGAGGCAGTACCAGTAATGGCGCCTTCATGAGGGCTGGAGAGGGCAGTGGACGAGTTTCATGGCACTCAGACCTCGAGCCACTCCACTCTTCAATTGTCATACTCTCGAATTGTGGCAACATAGCAAATAAAGCGCCTGTTTATCGCCAATTCACTTTCGCCAATGTCCCGGTGACGACGTGTGTCTGGAGAGTTTTCATTGATTCCGCCGCAAATACTCTCATTTTTTCTTCAATCACCCGGTAGACGCAGTTGCGATCCAATTACTCTCGTATTATACTCGTCGTGGGAGGAAATTCTCTCCTTACATCATAGTCCCACGTTGTGCATGTGACTTGAATCCTCACGGACTGCAGCACAAACGCTCCTTGCTCGGGCGACGGGAAGGGGCGACTAAGGGGAGACTACTGGTGTCACTCTCGGTTGTGCTGGCAAAATCGTCTAGCCTGATGCCTCGTCGAAATGCATCTGATCCGCCGAACTGCATTTCCACAGACTCTTTGACCTTCCTCACCTTGTCGCCTTGTCTCTTCGTGCACTGAGTGGTGATGCGCCTTGCGAAGAGGACAGAAATTTGATTGTCGTTGGTGCACATTCTCCCGGAAGATCGCTTGCTGATGTGGCATTGTCTGCTGTGAGTCAATTTGATCTGGGCTACTTGAAATGGTTGTCGTATTTTGACATGGCAAGGAGACAAACTCTATGCTTTTCACATCTCCAAAGTTCCCCATGGCTTTCACCCATTTAACTGTGCAAAATTTGCGTGTAGCCGTCGGACTGTTGGCTCTGGGGTGCCTCGTGGTGGCGTAATGTGGTGTTTGTACGGCTCGCGAGGACGCTTCGATGCCAGACGTATTCGTCGTAATCCACATCGACATCCGCTCTCCTTCCCTCTGTCGGACGAGCACAGACATTCTGCTGGTTCACGCATTTGTCATCCGGACGGAGGCAAAGAAAGCGGTGACAGCGGATTTGGCACCTGTCAAAAGCACACGTTGCCAGGGCAAAGTGGTAGTTGATGGACTATCCACCGAAACACAATCAACTCTGTGGACACGCAAAGACAGCGAAAGCCCTTTCCTCTCGCGCCTCCCACTACGTCAAGTGGATGTGCGAGTGAATTCTCCTGTTGTGCATTCCAATGCAGTCGAGTGGAACGAGCAGAGGCAGTGGTGAAGGGGAAAGGAGTTGCGCGATCACACGGCAGTGTGAATTTGCAGATGGAGATCCAAGTCGGCCTCCACGTGCCTTCATCGAGGCCGTGTGGAAGGCTGAGGGTGTGTGTGTGCTATTCACTCCACTAGCTGTGCTGCCACACGGGAAGTGGATGAGACGCGGCGAGTCAGCAGCACGACAGCGAGAGATGTCCTCGTCGGTGCGATTCACCGTAGTTCACCGACACCATAATACTCGACTCTTCCACCTTCTCCGACAAACGGAGGAGTCTCAACCATCGAGACGATGTGATCACCACTCTGTCCTCCCGTTCCCGTCTCAGGAAGCAGCAAATTCCCACGCATTTTCGCACTCCGCCTCGTCGTCTGTTAAATTGAGTGACTTTTCTCGCTGAAGGACCACTATGCTCTGCTAAAACCCGCATGAGACAGGATATTCGACTGTCGGCATTATCAGGGACGACACCCTGAGTGGCCACTTTCTCTGCACGTCCACCCTGAGATCGAATTCTCACAATTCCTCGCGGTTCTACACCCTGCCACCTTCGCCCGTATCGCCGACCCCAGAGACCACCGGGACGCTCAATTCCCGTCTGACAAAATAAAGGCATGCCACCTGCTTGCTGTATTCCTCACCCCTCGACAACTTGATCGTGGAGCAGCAAAATACTCAGTCGCCCTCACAAGCGCCAAAGGAGGAATGACATAAATGGCCACTTTCTGCCCAAGAGTACTTTAGGCCGGAAACTATGAAATGGACGTGCGGCATAAGTAGAAAGCAAAACACACAATTCTTCACATTATTTGTTGTATTCAAAACGAGACGACTTCCTACCAACGATTGGGAAAGTCGAAGATGCCCTTTTGCAAAAAAACCGCGTAGTTTTTAAGCTAATAGACGATCCAAAGTCAGTTCATAATATCCTACGCAAAAGAAATGATGGGTCCGAGGAAAACCGAGTGAATTATGGAGGATGTGGTGAAATTTCATACCGCATGGAAACTAGTTTGTCATCAGTGCTCCTTGCGCGCTTTCTTCATGCGACCCAGTGGTTTTTTATTCATAATTTTATTCCATGCACGACGTCAATCAGACGCACAGCAGCGGCACTCCGCCACTCTTGCGGTTTCGCCTGGTTTGCGCGAATGACCGCCTCTTCGGTGTTCTCCCATACACTAAGCATAATCCGTTCTTTTTTCTTGTGATGAGATTTCGGCTTAGGGGTGTGTTCCAGGGGTGTACTCCCGTCTACCCACTTGCTTCATCGTTTTCACCTATCATACAAAAGCCACTTTCCATCACTGGGGCTGCTTCGGCATAAAAGCAGAGGCTCTGGTGCACTTGGAGGCAGCGGAGGTGCGCACCCGCGCCTGCGGTCGCTCAATCATCTGCACTTGCGCCAGTTTGTGCGTCAGGCACCCGAGTCAAATGCTTTTCGCCCTATTTTTTGTATGCAGATCTTTCACCATAGTCGTAGCTGCGTGTCTAGTGCCTAGTTTAGCCTCAAGTTGGCAAATCATTGTGTGCACCCGGATGCGACCCCACAGTCGTCTTCAGCTCCTTCTCGTTCTCAACAGGGTTCGACAATCCGCCTCCAGCCTCCTCGACGATGCTTCAACTGCCAGAACGAAGTGTTTGGAAACCAACATAGAGCACCTTCTCATCAATGAATTCACCGTCGAATTCCTCATTAATGCTCCTCAAAGTCTGCTCAGTGAGCTAAACACCTAAACCGCCTTTGGTTGACGTCTGGTCTCAGTGAAAAATCAAATAGCAATGGGAAACAAACAGGAGAATACTTTGTGAAATGAGTAAGAATGCTCATAAGATTCATAAATACAAATATCGTGCACACGTTACAAAGTATCGCTGCCACTCGTAAATAAAAAACACAGTCTCAAGAGCTACACTCGTTTCATACTTGCCGACCTAATAGAAATGGAGAAGAATTACAATGAAGAGTGTGACTCGACAAGACACACACGCACAGCTGTCAGCCGTTCCCACCCGACGGGAGCACAGAGACAAATCTTGGCTTGTTTACACGATACGGGCAAGTCGTCAACAATGACGCGGGAGGCAGCATAGCGTGCACAACCATGGCACCTCCTCTTTAATGAAGTTAGCCAGCCTTCTGGAATGAGGCAAACTGGGACTTAAAACGCCTCCAACTGGCGTCGTTGAAGAGTACTTCACAGACCAGCTTCTCTTCACTCTCCGGACAACTGGACACCTGCATCACCATCGCGTTCGCATACAGCCATCTAAAAGCAATACAAGGTTCACAAGAGAAACCACATCGCCCAAACATTACAACAAGGCAAATGATGGTGAAATAGGTAGAAATGATTAGGCGGAACTTGGGTATGCAAAAGGACCTCAAGGCTTCGCTGGCCTGGGACATCCGAAGCTTCCGTTTGTACCATCCGCAGCCGCAAAATGAGACAAGACTCGATGAGATTTCGGAGGCCCGCAAGGCCGGTCCCGGCGACGCAAGACACTTCTGCGTCTAGCTGCATCGAGGGCGATGCGCCTGAGGCATCACTACAAACCCTAGATGGCAGACGGGGAATTGTGACATCTCGGCGGGAGGCGAGGTGGCATCCATCATCACTCAGTAAGCTAAAAGGCTCATCCTTCTACTCCAGATCACACAAGCGCATGAAGCAGTTGTGCTAAGGTGACAATTTTGTAAAGGACAAGAAGAGAGAAAGCCAGAGAAAGGTGCATCAAACCATCCTGACCCCAGATCGCTCTTGTTGCCAACACGAATGAGGATGGGTGATGCGCAGCCCCTGTCCTCAATCTTCGCCCCCTCGACAACGACGTTGCCTTCACGTGGTCGTCGCATCTCCACACCCGAGTCGGTTAGCACACGTTCGATGTGAGCCGCAAACTTCTGCCACTTCGGCGACTGGCGTCAATTACATGGAGGATAATTTCCTAAAGCACATAAATGATCCACACTCCGCCTCCCGTTCATTAGGAACAACTTATGCCACACTCACAACTGCTTTTAGCAGAAAAAAAAGCACCAAATAGATAGATAGAGCAACCTGCATTTCCAACGCCAGGTGATACCGCTGTCACGACAGTGCACAAAATACTCGATTCACTGTCCCCAGATTCGTTACCTTATTTTAAAAGTAATGAGTCCTACGCTCCGACTAGAAACACCGACGATGGTTGAATCCTCTAACCATCGGGGCGCGGGGCCCAAATCAGAAGAGGAGCGTCACAAAGAGACCGATGACAGCAAACAAATAGTTAAGTGTAAGGAAACGTCACTAACAGCATCAAGGCATTCGGCAAGTGTGGCACGAAAGGCCGCGATAAGATCGCTTGGCAGGTCAGCCATGAAACCGATGGTATCGAGGAGGAGGAGACGCAATCCAGGCGCTCCGACGACCCTCTCGCCTCCGCCGCCCAACTCACCTAAGGATGGCAGGCGAGCCGCGTGATGAGTGACATCAAGGGTAGCAAAACACCTGTGGAGAGGCAGCCATTCGAGGGTTCCCCGAAAGTGTGCGGATCAAGCTGGTCTTGCCTGATTTAACAAGTCACCTTGGTTAGCATTAACAAATAACCCCACAGTGCTAATTCGGATGGGTAAACATACCGCGTTCGTATAACCACCACTGCAACCACAGGAAGTTGATTATACGTGCGTTCGCGACGTCTTTGTCTGTTTGATAGTTTTACGCTTCTCCTCTTCAGCCAGTACCGCAGTCAATTTTGCGCTCCTGTTCCTTTACACACACACACACACAAAAAAATAATCATTCGTTCATTAGCCCACTTGACAGCGGTCATTCTAATCCGCGTCAGAGCAAGGGAAAAAGGATGGCTAATGACATAAATTTGGCGAATATACTTCCACAGTAAGGAGCCAGAGCTGTCCATTGCTGCACCAAGACAGTGAGCGAAAAGAACTCACACATAAAACTTGTCCGAGGTGTTCGAGGTTGGACATCCTTGATGAAGCTGAGGCGGCATCGACTGCAAGGCGACTGCGCACAATGCTCAACTCCGCTAGTTGTGCCTGTGCCCTTGCTTCCCGGGACCGGGCGCGCAGCAAAAAGAGCAGAACCACCAGTGTGTACCTGCAAATACCTCCCCACAACACACAGGCATACTTACACAACAGGTCTGTTCAGTTCACCCAGACTATAGAGAGAATCTGTGTTCTCTCCCCAGTGACTTATTCCTTATTAACACCTGAATTTAATGAATACCTCAACTTTCGTATACTCGATGAGTCCAGTTACAATCAAGATTTTGTCTCGCTCAGTTTGGTGGCTTCTTCGAATACCGAGATCAAAGATATATATATATATATATATATATATATATATCCATTAATATCACCTGGTTCAATTTGCGACACGAAATCACTTGACTCAATATCTCCGAGACAACATTGTAGCTTAAGAAATAAACATGTATTCAAGGCCTAAAAATCACTAGACCATGCGCATACCGTTGTCAAGAGGAAAGAGCAAAGCCTTCAACAAAAACTAAGCGATGCAACCTGTGGATGCTAATCGTTCGTGTTTTAAACTCAAAAATATTAGCAGAGTAAACAGGAAAAAAAAATGAGATACTTCTTATGTTCCATGGGTAATAGACCAAAATTAAAAGCAGTCGACAAATACTCAGGACTTTAGCCACAACACACGCTAAAACCACGTTTATTACGCTTCCACAGGCCTCAAATACCCAACGATACCATTGAAAGACACTGAAAAAAAAGATCTAGCCAAAGGCATTACTTACCGGTCGAAAACGGGACACTTCCAGGCCTTCTGCATTTCGATGAGTTGGTTCACCCTAAGCTGTCGCCAATTTATGAAAACACCAGTGATGGCCTCACGAGCATCATCAGAAGAAGGGTGAAGACGACGCTTCACGAGGTCAGTCAGTTCTTGCCATATTCCCTTTGAGAAAAATTTGTCACTGTTCAGTCCTTCACAACGCATGTTCATGTGTACCTACACAAGAACCCGGTTAGAACTGCCTCTCGAGCTTTCTGTCCTTCAACCCACTCACCACATCATCTACCTTCCATCCGCCCAGCGATTCCACCAGACATCTCGCCTCCTCTTCGTCAGGGACTTTTTGCCATTTTGCTCAGTACGACGCCACCAGTTGATGTAGCGTTTAAGTCGAGTTGACGGCGAAGCCTCGCCTCTCGAACAACTACGAAAACAACCCCATTTTATAATCGTATCAAAATTCAAGCGGACTTCCTTCAAGCAGACCAAGCATCCTGTCACTGAACAAAACAATATCTCACCGGTTGCACAATCAGCACATTTTGAGCTGATGTGAGAGGTAGGGCACAATTGGAGGACAAAAACATCAAACTGCGAAGAACCCAGGAAGTAAGACAATGTGTCGCTGCAAATACGCGCTACCAGACGTGAAGGGCGTCCCTAGGCATTGCAAAGGTAAAACAACATCTGGATTAAGTAGTGGTTGCAACTCACAAACAGACGCTCGGCACTTCGATATCATGTGGGTCAGTAAACGCCAGCCATCATATACTCCAGACGTCAAATACTGAGCACATACGTTTCAATGGACAGGTTGAATTAACGAATGCAGAGACAACCAGATTAACCCAGGGCTTGGTGAGTGATCCCACGATAAGGATGCGTCTGGACAAATAATTAATAGCATCGCTAGTGAAATTATTTACAGCAAAGTAAGCCCTTAGTGCATTAGTGTCAGAGAATGACTTGCCTATTGGCAGTTATATGAGATGATGGCAGTAAAAACCAAGAGAGCCCATCCTGAGCTCCACATCGGATATTACGTACGCCAGATGCAGGGTGGTTAGCTTTCAAAGGTCCCATGAGGACAAAAAAAGTAAAACTTAATTGCCAACTCCTCATAATTTAGTAACTTACGAAGGTCAAAGCGCAGAAGCTCTTAACTACCCAGGTCATGCTGCGCTGGCTATAATAACACTTACTCCGATGTATTCATTGGACCACGAGTTGGCGAAACAGATTGTTACGAATAAAATAAGACTTCGACTCATAGATGGGTACCACCTGTAACAATGTTATAATATATGTGCCGCCTGATGTCTATATCCGAGTAAGTGATGTCGCCAGATACTACCAACATGTACGTTTGTGACAAGAGCGTAAGACAAATTATGAGTGAATACTTTTCTCATCTAACGAGTGCAATAAGACAGACGTGTTGCTTTAAAGTGATGTCTGCTTTCCAAACTAAGACTTGGCCTTTAACACTATGGAGGCTTCGAGAATGATTACAGGCCTGGCTGGGCTTCATATATAATTCAGGAAACGCAGATTAAGCTACATTAACTTCAGATAGTGTAAAATCTTTAACAGAAGAAAACAGTGCGCACCAACCTTATCTCCCTTGCCTGTTAACGGTTCTCATTTATGCCCTTGAAAACTAACTTACGAAAGTGAGGTGATACGCAGATTGTAGACGGGATACGAAAAACCACAAAAATAAGTTAAATGGCATTTTGATAGTGAAAAGATAGCAGCATTAGAGCTCAATTATTAGGGGTCTTTTGAAGTGTTCAAGGGAAATAGATGATAATCTATTCGAGAAAGAAATGAAATGAAGGGAGTAAACAGCCTTCGACGCCACTCTGATTTTCGAGTCCTACCTCATACATGGAGACGCTGTTGGGCTGACAGCATGCGTGCACTCGCAAGTAGAGGCTGTCTAACCAACTGCACGGCACGTCCATCTACGCGCAAAATTGAGGCAGCGCATGCGATGTAGCTTGTAGCCTAATGCGCAGTAGATCGCCAAATCAAGCGGAGACACATGGAGTGGTTCATGGAGACTGCACCACGGTTAAAGGTGAATTGTGGTGATTGGGTGCTGGTCTTCTCCACCTACACCTACTCACATTGCCCCGAATCAACCTCGCCATTGTAATTCGTATGAGTCATCGCATTCAGAGTATAAAAGGGGAGGTTCAGTGGTGAAGGGCATTCAATTTAGCCAACATGACACGCAGAAGGAATATCTTCGCGGTTGTCTGTGTGGCAGTCCTCCTCATCTTCCTCCTCTGACTGCCTACCTCCACTCCCGAGTGTCCACTCCTCCAACTCGCCCCACTTCCTCAACTCTCTCCTCACACAGTCGACAAGCGACTGGCACACGAGATCACCTCCGCCACCGACGTCACGAATGTCGACGCGGTGCATCGCAACAACGAAGTGCACTACTTCTCGAGGTTGCTGCCCAAGTCACAACGCATCCCTCTCCCCTCCAAGTGGTGTGGTCAGGACGAGGCGATCGAGCGACTGAACGCCTCCAAGATGGTTCAACGCGTGCTCCAATGCTTCCGAGGAATAGAATTCCCTGAGTCGAAGAAGACGATGATTGCACACGCACTTCGACTCACCGAGACACATTCCGACGGGAAGGCGCGCCCCTCGTCATGGTCTACGGCTCGCTGTTGGGCTCCTTGCGCTACCACACTCGCACACCCTTCGACAGCGACTACGACATGGCAGTTCCCGTCTCCAAGATGACACAACGCCTTGACACTCTTCATGCGCATGGCCTCCGATGTGGACAACGGGATGCGAGTGTTTGAACATGCGCAGAGTGACGGGCTGCGTGCAGATCGAAATGGGCTGTGAGCGCAACGACAGTTGGCGAGATGCATCACTGAACAGAAAGCACGGAGACACGAAATTTTAGATCTGCGTTGACTACTTCGCGCCCTCGATGAGCGACGCGTCTTAACCACTATCCAAACCTGCGGACTTTTCACCTGTCAAAACCACACCGTTATCTGAGAAAAGCGGCAGTTGATGGGCCATCTACCGAAACACATCCAACTCTCCTGACAGACGAAGACAGCAAGCTGCGCTTCTCTTCTCCCCCTGGACTATGTCGAGCTCACCAGTGGAGATGGGAATGACAGTGAGAATTTGTTGATTAGGTTCCACCTCAGACTTCCCGCTTGCTGCGTAACCGGGTTTGTCCAGCATCTACGTTGTTTGTAGAGGTGCGTGAGTTTTTTAAGGCGCCTCAAACGCGCCTGTCCACACATATTCGCCGTGGGCTATGCCAATGATATCTGGGAACACTGTGGCATTCACGAAATTGCGACAGCATGACCGAATTCCATGACTTTCATTTGCACAACCTACACCACCCATGGGTCCTAATGAAGACTCTGTGAGGGCTGCGGTTGCGTTTGTGATGTGCCTTTCTGACTGGTCTATCACTGGTGGAATTCGTGGCACCTGGAGATGAAGTGGCGTGTCGTCTATTACAGTCCACGCGAGTGTGATTTACGGTAATTCACTCCTCCTTGCCTGTATGCCACGATATTCGCCCCCTCAACGTGTCTTGCATCATCTGCGCTACACGTTTGCACCAAGTAAACCAACTCAGCGCATAGTGGCACCACGCGGTCCCATCCCATGCGATCTAATCTCCCCACTGACCTCACGTTCTCACCTCTCCTCTCGGACAATGCAAACACCTGCCTGTCCATTCACCATGTCGTTGATTGTGTGCCTTTCCTTGATGCTACTCTCCACCCAATCCTCTCCTCGTATAATCTCCTCTTCCCACGGACCCGGCAGCCTACACCCACTGCTCAAGTATTAGTTCTCCTCGACTGAACACTCTCAATCTCCCATGTACTCTACCATTCCCAGTACCTTCTCTTCGTCGTCCAGTGCATTACACTCTCGCCTTTATGCGCCACGATGCGTTAACCCTCACGCATAGAACCGCATACGTCGCCTCTTCAGGGGCGTACTCTCCACATGCACGAGGTTACACTTGGTCTATGAGATGCCCCCTTTCAGTTTAGGACACAGCGGTTCTGTTTGGTGACAGATCTTATGCATGTGGACCTTCGTGCAGTATGACAACCTCACAATCACTTCACACGCCACAAAAGCCTATTTGTCCATAAAAGAGGGAGGAGTTGCGCGACAATTTCTCGTATTTCATCTCTTCTTATCTACTCTAGGCGCACACGCTTCAGCGAAAGCTGACTGGACGTATTGACTCCGATCTACTCAATCTAATTCAGTAGTCTTGATGCGTCACTTGCCATCGTCCTGTGGGCTTTTGGAATTGTTTGGAATTGTTAATACTTATGGAGAAGGGGTTCCTTTGATTTTTAGAATGGTCGTCTCGTGAAACCGAGTCACTAATCGCGCATGAAATGACAAATTAATTGCGTATTTGGGCGTACAGAGCTTGAAGGGCAAAGTGATCGGCGGTGCTCTAGTACGTGTTACCACTTGTGGTCCTCTCGCATGCGTCTCATTTTGGTATCAGTGGAACTCACAGGGAATTCTTTTCATCCTCCCAGATTGGATGCTCTCCTCTCCAGCTCAACAGCGTTGAACCTCCTGCTCGAACTCCCGTAGCGTTGGCCTGGTTCCGGCTCGGACACGAGCCAAAACTCAATGCCTACATAGAAATTCTTCAGAGCCCACTGTTAGAACGCGGGTTAAAACCATCGGGAACCGAGGAAATAAACACCGTGACCTCCTCATAATGTAAAGGCGCGGAAGATATCGCGGGACTCCCGTGCCAAATCAGCTCACAGTAGACAATGGCTCGGACGAAAACCGCCCTTCGGTGAAGTGTCGCATTTCGAGTTCCTACCTTGTTCCCACCAAGTGTTTCACCAAGGGGCCACAGTGACACAAGTTGACAAGGCGGGGAAGGCCCTCCAACCTGCGGAGACGCAATTCGGTCCATCAACTGCACACCGCGATACAGCAGTCTGGACCATGTTCCAAACACAACGGCGAGCAATTAGTAGTCTTTTCTTGGTCCCCCCTCCTTGTCGTGGACGGGAGATCGTCTCGGGACAGGCCTTTCAGTCCCAGTCAGTATTCAGATCATACGTACCACTAAGAGATATGGGGAAGGAGAGAACTTCCTCCTGCAAAAAGTACAAAGACAATAATTTGCACTTCCCACAAAGTGTTTTGCGACGCCTCGTGACAGAAGAACCCCTCAGATCGGCTAAAGGACGTCATCACTGAGTGAAATATCAACTATTTCTGCCTAACTAGGCTCCCTTAATGGAGACGTGGTGGCTGGCAGGTGACTCCGCGCGACCGCCGCCATCGATGTTCCAGTCACGTTGACGAAGGCAAAGCCTTACTTTGTGAAGTAAGAATTCAAGTCCGAACTCCTCTTTTTCCTGTGCCTTCGTGTTGTCTTGTTGAGGGATTCCTTCGTTTGTAATTGGCCCCAAACAGATCGTGTTTAAAGAACTCCTCCTTCATTCGCTTTAGTTGTCCACAACAAATTGTCCTTGTGATGATCCGCCCGGGTTGAGGAAATTCCTAAGTAACACAAAGTCCTTCCCATGCGATGGTGGCGATGTTGGACTGTAGAACATGAGCAACCGATCTTCAGGGAAAAGATCCTAGCAGTATGTCGGTGATCTGGATCCACCATCGCTCTTAAGCATAGCAATCGTCTAGTTTTCTGCGGTCGTCCCTTAGGTTTAACACCTTGTAGCTTCCTTGGGCCATTTTTAAATTTTTTAAACCATCTCTCACCCTTGTTTGGTTATAACACATTGCTTCAAGCGTCGTTAACCTCTCTTACGCACTGCTTCGTTTGCATTCCTTCCTTTACCCAACAAAATCAGCATATAAAGGCGTGAAAATCTTTCCTCTATTGTCTGCCTTGACATCGTCCCTCCTTAGTGGGACAAATTCTTCCCTAACCAAAACATAGAAATTCACAACCGTTTATCACGAGTATGTTTTTCAAAGCGACACCTCTTCTCTCGATTGCCACACTCGCCTCCCCGCCTCGAGGGCAACCTCCTCCCTGCGTTCGCCGACTTAGACACGCCCCACGGCGGCGTTCCGCCTTCTACATCGCCTAACTTCCGTCGTCTAATAGCATAAAACAACAGTGTATGGCATCCGCCGTATAGTAAAGTTTTATGGAGAAGTAAATTGAGGTAACCGTCCCTACGGCGAAATGCGACACCAGAAGAATATGGTCGCCATGAAAATGGCGACCATAACACATCACCTCCTTATGGAAAAGACAAAAATGAAAGCCAAGAGGTAGGACGTCTGAAAGTGATTTCATGTATTTTCCTTTCGTTACCACGGTAACAAACGCAGAGAACTAGAGATACAGAGGAAAAAAGAAGCGAAGAAAATAAGCAAATGGAATGTGTCCACACTCGCAGCAGTCGAGATTGAATTTATATAACTTGGCGGGAGTTGTACGTTGGCAACACCGATGGAATGTCGAGTTGTCGGTGGACTAACGACTTCGAATCGACCGACGAAGTTTGAATGTCGTCACGATCGGAGCTGTGAAAATGATAGGGAAAGAATGATTGGGTTGGAGTAAAGGCCTTACAAAATCCCGTATTTTCTCCCTTTCCGTTTATCTTGACAAGTAATTATCTTCTAGGCGCACATCAACTCCGGGGGGCAACTAGGACTACACGACTTCAACCGATTTCCACGCATGATGGGCAGACTCTGTCTGGACATGACGTACAACACCGGAAGATGTAAAAGTCAACATTCTGATCATTGAGAATGAGGTGATGCGCAGACATTTGGCTAACTGTCTTCGACACAGGCGGGGGGTGTGCAGATTCTGCCCATGGCAGCTCGAGAACCTTCAGTTCCACACAGTGTTCAATTAGTCGCGTGAGCACAGGACGGTCCTCCAAACATAAGTTCAAATGACAAGTCCACAAAAGACGAACTTGTCATAAAAAAGGTTGCCATGTACTCCTCGAGCGATCAGTACAAACTGTCACAAGATTATCCATTCGTAGAGCTCGGCAAGAATGAGTTAAGTCTTGGCCCTGGATGGAAGCCTCTGCCGGTTTTAACTGAATGCCAATCAGTTGACAACCCAATGAATGCCTAAGATGCGCGATAATTGCATATGCTTTAAAGACAAATTGGCTGGCGACTTACCCGTACAAGATGTCTTCATCTGAGTCGTAGGCCAGAGATACGGAAGGGTCGTCCTTAAAATTGGCCTCTGTGTGGGGACAATTGGGGAGCAGTCAAGGATGACTACCACTTTCAAGAATACATTTTAGATATAAAGCCGGCCTGATAACTCATCTTAGGTCTGTTGAGGCTCGGAGTAAGGTGAGATTCTAACGACGAAAGCATCTACATCCGCGCCAAAGTATCAAATAAGGAATTGACAATGGGCGACTGTCCACTGGAAACGTTTTCTAGGCAGTAGCAGCAGGGAGTCCAAACCGCCAGCCCATTTTACCCTCCAGGTCAGTAGAGTTTAGTCAGTTATTAACTGTTAGCGTGATTAATTTTTAAACAACTTTGAATATCCTACATAATCTTCTTTTCATCCATAATCCATGCACTGAGTAGGTCTATTTCCTATCTTTTATTCTCCCACAAATTCTCACCCGCAACAGCGCTTTCAGCAGGCGAGTAGGCGATAGTCATAAGGAGAGCGAAGCCAAACACCAAGCCGAAGTTGAGGGCGAGTTCAAGGGCAGAGCGAAAGGCGGTGAAAGCGGCACCGCTTGGCGTTACAGTAGCCCCGGGAGGGGTGTCGTTGACTTCTGCGGTGATGGTCGAAGAAAGAAACGGGACCTGAGGGGCTGAAGCGCAAACCAATGACCACTAGGAAGTTGGCAGTCATTAGTAGAACGGGGATGAGGAGGATGGTCAGCCGTGTACCTGAATTGAAGAGGTACCCTCAGTCAATAGAGTCAAAGGGTAGTTAGTCGTTAAGCCTGCCTTCTATAAGGACTATTCGGTAAGATCTACGCTTTCATCATTGAGAATAAGGTATGGGAGCCAGGACTTCCAGACACTCGTCGGAAGGTTGAGCTCAGAACTTTATTCCATCACATATACACACATTCCAAAGTCAGGTACGTGAAATGCCAAGTATCCGGGCTAGGGCTTTCAGTGGTGATAATGAAGACGAAGGATCGACTAATGGAAGCATATAAACCTTAACTCGCACATACCCATCCATTAACACTACTGCCCGCCATCTCACATCCACTTATTTCCCCCGAAATGGTGACTATCTGGGAAGGACAGTAAATTAAACTCTTTGCAAAGTCAAGTGGAGAGGAGTTTAGATGAAGCAGCAACCATCTGTGACACTAAAAAGGTTAACTAGACAATTCACGCTTATACGCAGCACAACAGGGGGATAGCTGAAACGTGACCTCAGAACGTATTCGTGTATTTTTTTTGTAAACGCCCAAGCCCAAAATTAGCCGTATCTAAGGTAGAAGGAATAAGTAGTCGCAGAAAGACTTGCCATAATAGGGCATTAACCGCATATCAGAGTAGGATCGGAGGAGGAGGATGAGGAAGTAGAGAATGTAGACGAATGCCAGGGTCCCAAAAAGTGCCAGGAAGATCTGTAACAGGGCCAATTGAAATAAAGCCGCGAGTAGTTACATGAGTGAAAACGCATGTGACTGCGCGTCGTGTGCGAAGACACTGGAGCACCCAATGCGGCGTGCTCATTTAGTAGGTGTTTTCACTCAGGAAGGAGTAAAAACTATTACGAGTATAGTAATTATGACATGCAGTGGAGAAGCGTCTATCACAATGACATCAAAAATTCTGCTTTTACAGTGTTATAAACACTCAGGCAACGCCTACGTCCGTCATGGGAATATCATACTCCACAAGAGATAAAGTCAGCACAACCGCAGATACAAAATCGCTTGGTTAAGCCAGTCAAGTCCTCCTGAAAAGGACCAATCAGAACTCTCTTCTGTAGTAGAGCAGAGTCACGATGTAGCGGGATTAAAAAAGCCCATGGACAGATCGTCGATGCGGACATGCAGACCGACTGAGGTGAAGGCGAAAATTTCGGATAGGTATAATTTTACAAAATACATTTTCTCTTCCACCTGAATCTCCTAAATATAAACAGCTAAGAGGTAGTATTGACATATGACTCTTTGCAAAGGCAGGTAAGTACACTAATGTAGGCAAACGCCACGTCATTAAGGGGACATTACAAGATAATCCCGCCTTTATATCAACGAGATAGTTACAAGGAGATCGCCGCCCTTACTATGATGGGGAATAATCTGCCAGGAGAATGCCGTTTCCCCACTAGCATTAGAGGGCGACTTGACACTCTTTCTATACCAAAAGGTAGTTACAACTTCCGTTATTACCTACGACCGTGTTACAGATTTTTACTGTCAAACGAAGAGGTTATTCTCTCGCAGATATGAGACGTGAAAATATGAATTCCAGTCTGTATGGGCGGTCAAATTGCTTATGAGATTGGTCTTAGAGGATATTCGAGAAGAGTTGAGCCACTAAATTAGCCTTCGTGAGCAATTGTAGAGATGGAAAGAGAAGAGGTTTAGTTGGAGGATAAATAAGTACAAATAAGTGCTTCTTGTCAAAACATCTCTTTAATTTTTACTTCTTCTGCAGGCAAACACAGCTCGGTAGAGAAAACACCAACCCCAATACATCCACTCTTCCCCAGATGGCGTCTTCAAAGCGTATTGCGAAGGTGATCGACAGACTGATGGTAATGAAATAGCGCGTTATCTCCTAACCCTAAAACTCTAAGTCACACATGTTCCCCTCAACACTAAGTTTTAGGGGATCATCAGGTCAGCATAAACGAAAGTCGCTGAATATCGAGCTCGATAGTTGTAAAAGAGGGAAAAGGGCAACCTCACAGCAGTTCTCTGCTCGCAGTTAGCATCCATTCGTCTTCTTGGTAAAGAGTAAATCATCTCCTCGTTTTAATGAGTCATTAAGTATTCCACCAGGATCGACCAGAAATTGGCACCGCAGCAAGGGTCAAAGTTTACCTTGATAACGGCCGAGTGATGAGTGAGATTAAATAGGGGATCATTGAATTCCGAGTGCACGATCCAAGCATTAAATGAGATGAGGATGAGCCACATGAGGGTTGTGAGAATGAGACGTGGCAAGTAGAAGCAGCAACATGTTCTCTCCGTCTGTAGAAAATCAACAAAATGAATGTATATTATTAATAAAATTAAGGCATGGTACTCATTAACCCGTTCCGACCAAATCGCGAGCTTTGCGAGGATAACAAGGGCCATTTAAATGGATTAATGCCGACCAAGATGGACTTGGTTTTGAGTAAAAATTGCCACAAAAGTATAGTGCGCTTTAGCACTTCCTCTTCCTACCGTTCGGGATTGAGACTAGAAATAAGCATAAACACACTCCAAAGGTGGTCTTCCACGGCCCCACGCATGCTTCACACATGGACCAAAGTGGGCGTTCCATTCCAACAATGCAGTAGGTCGATGACCCATCTTGGGAGTAAAGAACACACATACTCATAGTAAATAATGATGATAATCGACAGTCATTTAAGCTAAGATAATGGGATGAGTGGACGGAGGGGTGTGCTGGAACATCGTCCGGCAAGGTGAAAATTTTTTGCCATCAATAACCACGATAAAAACACTTGGTGCACAGGCGTTTAATTATCCTACCTCAGACGAGGCTACAAGCAGTCCGATTCTAATGTCTCCTTCTCATTAAGGCGACGATGGTGTCTAGGTGAGACTCACAAAAGGAGGAAAGATATATCCCTCCGCACATAAAGTACCCTCATTCATAATGAAAACAAGAGATTGTGTTTGACTCGACTCAGGAGATGGCCAAAAGTGCTATTTGGCAATGGAATGCCATAGACGGTTGGGAAATAGTTAGCACGAAGATAACAAGGATAGTTTCATTGCAAATTCAAAAAAATAAGTATATGTACCGTCAATCGCTTCCAGAGGATCCATATAACACCTGTCATTTGAGAGCTTCAATTGTTTTTTTATAACACAGGAAGTGCTGTCTTGGCGAAAGTGACAGATCAAGTGACAAGATAGGGAGGAACTGAATCGAGAAAGTAGTTAAAAGTGAAAAAGAGGCGGGGAGGGGCTGGAAAAGGAAATGAGAAAAGTAAAGCGACACATCCTCACGCCGTCCTATGTTAACTTTTACCTTTCCGCCTCAAGAAAAAAAACGCGAATAAGTGATCAAAAGCAAGGGCAGCAGCAGTGTCTGTGTATGCTAACACACAGTTAGTCGTGTTGCAAAAAAAGGAATTAAGACTCGACAGACAGGGTGTGGCAAAAAAACAACAGCCTCAGGTATTTAGGGAATTGGCTTAATGGAAGCAGCAAGATTTGTGTGTTTTTGTCGTCTTTTCCAGACGACTCAAATAATAATGGCAACATTTTAGCCTGGCGTCCTCCCCCATAAATCATTTTCCCCCGTTAGAGGGAGAACAATGGCGGAGAGTAAATGGGAAAACGAGGATTGTTAATTTGGTGGCAAAGAAATGTGAGACTGTTAGACAAAAAGACCAAACCAACGTCGGACTCTAGTGGCCTACTTTACTCGGAAAAAACAATATTACAATATTTCCATTTGTTACTAGTAAATAGGAATGTCATCGTCGCAGCTGACAAACACAAAAGTAGTGGTCATATGGAAACAAATTGGTTAATTTTGACGAAATCGGATCACGAACCTTTAAGGAGGATGATTTGTTCCTCCCCTCACAACTCAAATAAAGAAAAAAATACTTCAAACCACCACATGGAGGAAAAGACAGTCTGACTCGCCCACAAAGGATCACTCAAATGGGAGACAAAAAATCCTGTACCATCCTGCGAAAAGGTCCAAGGGGCAATTAAGTAACGAAGTTTCACCTATGCTATACCAAAAAACAACGCAGAAACTGCGATTTAGGTAGATGAATCCAGGGAATGCGGTTACTTCGTTGTGGCATTTGACTAAGACTACGCCTTAAGTATTCCAGTAATGCAAAAATGTATGCAAATCCTTGAAGAGAAAAGTGGTATTTGCGATAAATGTGCATCTTGAGGCCATTATGCAAGGAATACTCATGCATACGGAATGTATGGCCGCGTTTTTCAATCAACAAGCGGAAGTGTCTGCCGAAGAATAGGACAATGAGCCTCAATCCGATCATTTGTCGTATAATTATTGTAACAATTGTAGACGCATAAATATGACTACAAAAAGGCCATTAACTGTGTGGATGGAAGATATTGAAGTAGTCAGAAAGGAAAACACGGGAGAACGTATAATAGTGAAGGAAGAGAACAATCTACAAATCTTCCGGCTTCAAAGCCGCCAAACATTAATCTAAAATCTCACGTCATATTTAGCACTTCCAGTCTCCTCCATTGTGTAATTTAAATAAAAGGAGGCACGTCTAAGTCAAAAGGGAAACGAATACAATAAAAAGCAGAAAATGTTGGGACAATTAAGAGCGATATGATGCATGGATGAAGAGAAGGTGAGCGAAAATCCTTTTTGAATTAGAGCAAAAAGAGACAAAGACTATGAGTATATTCCAACGGCTTACCTTTCGTAAGGAATCGAAGATGCACAGCCAGAAGAAGAGGAGAAAAGAGTAAAATGAAAACTGGAAGAAGCTGTCCAAAGCCCGTGGAATCCAACCTGGCAGGAGGTATACTAGTGGGTGCAGGGGATCTATGGGGAAAGCGTAAATTACAAAATTAATCTCAGCAGCTACGGATAAATCCGAACAGTTAATTTTTTTAGTGGCATTGTTGGATCGAAAAAGGAAAAAGACAAGTTCTTTCTGCATCAAATCTCACTTACTGTAGAAAAAGAGAAGTGCAAAGAGGAGAAGTGACGTCCACTTTTGTTCAATAGTCCAGTGTTGCCAAGGAAAGATACCCATCGAGACACAGAAACCAACCTGTAGATTTTGAAGGGGGATGTAAAAGTATTTCTACTGCTTAAATAAAAATAATGTAAGTGGAAGGCTGCATCACCCAGTCTTGAAAAATCATCATAATACATTAAAAAACGAAGGGGACAGGTTGATTACGTGCTCCACCGCTTGGCAGCCTTCGACTTACTCGGGCACTCTTCACCGTTCTACAAGTCAAATTTCCTCTCCTCCCTTACCAAGGCTTTGTCGACATGACAATCTTAGTCGCCAACTACTCTGAAAATTCCGGAGGTGTCCGAAAAATTATACCTTCCCAAGTCTCATTTTAGAATACGCAGAGAAAGTATGAGAAAATAATTACGACCAGTGGGATAGACGTTCAATGAATATATCTAGAAATATCATTCTAGAAGCTTAAGCTAACTCTAGTATGTCCTCTGTCATGATCATCTTAATCAGGATCGAAGATCCAACATCTCTGATGTCTCTAATGCACTCGAGATAGCAGTAGTAACATCATTCTTGAAAAAAATAATTTTAACTTAAGTATCAAGCTTAGAAAAAGGAAGAATGGAGGCAATTGAGGCAGAAGGCCTCTGGGGGGCTCATAATTACTGACCAACACAACTAGAAAAGGTAAAGAATTTAGTGATACCCACAATAAATATCAAATTTAGTTAACATGACTAAATAAAATAAAGGAGACTGACCAGGAGTCCAAAAGCCGCCAAAAAGGCGACAAAACGTGAGAGCATTTCGAATAGCTGAAGGTGGTGTTGTGCGTCTGAACGACAAATTCAATCTCAGCCACTTCGAAAGCCGGAATACTCGATTTCTGGACGCCCGAGGCCTTCAAGTCTGCCTCGATTTCATTAATCCCATCACCACTGTTGTCCACCTTATTTTGAGGCGCCAGACCAAAGAACCTCACCTTGAAGGTATACGCTGCACAATTCAACGAAGTGAGATGTACCAGCTGTAGTTCATTGCAGGTCTGGACAAGAAAAAAGTTGGATTAGCACACAAATCAAATGTTGCTAATAATTATAAACATCTACACAAGTGGCAAAGGACACTGCGATTCGAAATTAACCAAATAGTTGAGCATAACAGCGTCCTCCATCATTCACTATCAATCCAAATGATTACGAGACTTGCAACAATACGAATGACTGAAAGAAGTTTGTTATTCCGTCCTCGTTAGGCCAATCAGCATCTACTTAGTGAAATTTAATGTTGCTCCACGTATATTATCGTCCATTGAACTCTATACAAAGAGGAGCTAGTATGGGCGGCATTTAGCACATAAACATATGAACCTTGAAAAAAAATAGGCAGTCTCGGCTTTATTAATACCAGCGAGTCTTATGCCAATTTCATGATTTGATTTCAGGCCATACTTTCTGTTTCCACGAACATGTTAACCTTTAAAACGAAAAAAAGAGAGGGAATATCACAAAACAGATGTGAGACACCGACATCCACAATTACGTAAAAACGACTAAAATAAGTTAAAACGACCAAACTCTGGCGCCCACTCAAATAAATAGTATCTCTGCACTCTTTCGCCCTCAGCCACTGAGACGGGTTCTTAAGTGATGTCTACTGGTCGATGGAGAGGAACTCTTCCAGTAATCCTGTCTGTTTCGGGCTTGAAATAGGGTGAAAGGGGATGAATAAAGTTGCACTTGACTCCCAATCTGAGTTAATTAAGTTAATAATCACGAATAGAACACAGTCCTTGCTTGTCCAGCCTTTGTGCATGAGAAACTAGTACAGATTTGTCAGTTAAAAGAAGCTCACGGTGATAGACTCATCATTTATTTGTCGAAGGGGCAAAAATTTGGACAATTCGAATGGCCGAACACACGTCCCAGATTGCCAATAAAGGTGGATTTCCAAGGAAGCAATGCAAGCCAATATTAAGACAATAAAGAGTGCCGCTGAAACACTGATGCAGCAGGTATGAAATGACCGTCAAAGTTATTTTTTTTACTGGGGCTTCAATCGTCCACTTGGCATTCAATGACAAGTTTGGAATGAGAAACGCAACCGCTAGGTGAAGTATGGGTGACGTCATCAAGGAACAAGAGGAATCTACTTTAACCTAGAAATCATTTGTTTGAGTTAAAGAATCATAAATAGACTACATGAATAAAGGCGGTTGCACATGTAGTGATCTTCACAAGACATCATCTGATCGTCAGTGACAAGGGCATTTACGAGACAAATCCTATGTCTAAGGTACCGGCTGATAATGCAAACAATAAAGTATACTCGGGATCATATTGATTAAGACCCCAATTAAGTGCTCTTTTCAGATCTTTTAAATCAGAAAAAACGCCCTCATAACCTTTCAGTAGAAATAAACGTTGTAAAAGGAAAACAACTAGTAATTATGCCAAGTAAGTGAGTGCAATGAAAGGTCATCGATTTCCTACATATTAAGAAAAAAATGTTGAAAAAATGAAAAATGTCTTAAATTCAACGATTTGAAACACCAAAACTAATTGTGGACCTGAGTGATGTTGTTCGACAAAACGACTTCAAGTTTATCAAATGATAAATTAGTTGGCGTACAAAAGCAACATGCTATGGCAAAAAATAAGAGTATGGGAAAGCCTAGATCAATGGGTAACAGAAATGTTTTTTCTCGAGTTTAAAAAAATAAACGAATACACTATAAGTACGAGTTAATTTCCCAAGAGATTTTCACAATGATTCAAAGTCCCGAAAGTTATTATGTCAAGCGAATGCAATTACCTTCCCATAGTCGCAAATGAGAGTCAAGTTCTTCTGATACTTGTCGATAGAAACGACTTCCCCAGCATCAGGATTTGAATCCTCACGTTGCGAGGTCGTTGGATATGTCCGGCACATCACTGATATGTTCGAAGTGAGTGAGATAGACATAAAAACTGCCGGAAAAAATGAAAGAAAATTGCATAACTCGCAACCGATGTAGTAACTTTATCTAATATGGATATAAAAGTGATACCACAGAAGTTGACATTAAACACCTCACAGTACAAGTTTTAACAACAGGCGAAAATAGAGAAGTATAACACGTACTCCATTAAAATTAGAGACATCTGAGGGAACGCCTTCACCCATTAAACAAAATTCCAAGCATAAATATCCATCCTACTCGCACACGCATAATGACACGTGTATCCACCTTTTAAAAGTATCTCTGTATGCCTAGCAGTGTTAACGAATTCTATAGTTAAATGGAGACTTTTAGGGAAAGTCGAACAAAAAGTACTCGTTTTTAAACACGAAAATGTTGGTATATGTTGAGTACCGATATCGACGATGTCTATATGAAAAAAAAATTTACAGGCACTAGGTAAATACCGGTATTTACGGCATTGAGGTGACATGGGATTAAAGATGACATACTTCTGTTTCTTAAAAAATTGATCCAGAAAAGAACGGAGGAATTTTACCTTCAGGGTGCTTTTGATGGATTATGGCCGATAACCAAAGTTCTTTTTGAAAAAGCATTACAGGATCGGAGTTGACTTTATAAAAACCATTGTATAAGGTACGGTCCTGAGGGAGAATTTGTGTAGCGTAGTGGTTATTGCGTACAAGAACCAATGGTCCCAAAATCCCAATGGTGATAGAAAGAAACATGATGACAATGAAGATAACAAAGTACAGGAACCCCTGTAGCTTATTCATAGAGTACAAGCGCATATGAACAGTGCTGCAAAAAATGAAACAAAAAAAAAATAGAGGAGAAAATTAATATAGTGGAACTACGTGCACATATGGGGCAACAAGCCTATTCACAACGATATCAAAAAGCAGAAAATAATTTAAGGGAAGACAGAGGTATATGTCCGTTGATTATAAATTGGTTTAAGTTAGAGAAGAAGAGTAAACATAAACCACTTAACGAAAGCAAAAACGATGGTCTGCAGCATATAGACACAGAAGCCGCATGAATGTAAACCCAGCACCAAATGATAATACCGTTATATATAAGTAAAATTCTCACGTTTCAAGATCCCTCTGGTAGCCCATTGCGTAAAACCGTTCACTAGGACACCTAAGGCGATTGAGAGAGGCGGCCTCATACCGCTGAATTAAAAAAATCAAACTAAATGATATATAGATGTTTGAAATAATCAACCAATTTTTTTTGATACGCCTGTCAAATTGTGAAACTCACATATTATCACCTTGCCATGAGAATACGAGACCCATTTTGTCAAATGGTACCTAAATTAACGCCGAACGAAAACTTGAGCACAAACGAAGGGAGACGTTTATTTCTGTAATTATTAATGCATAATGTTCATAAAGAGACCTGCGCGAGGTATTATTGAGTATGAGCGTAAAATAAAACATGACGGCAATGCGATTTGATGGACATAAGGCTCATAAAAATATATAGTTGGACTTTAAGAAAGTTAAAGGAGTAAGCCGTTAAACACGTTCAATCGCGCAAAAAATAGCTTTCGCAGTCTTAATTATGCGTATTCAATCTCCCAGCATTTCCAGCTTGATCTAGCGGTGTCTAACAAATTAAAATATTTTGCTGAAGTATAATTGCGGTGATTTTATGCGTTTCATGCTTTTATTATCATAGCATAACAGCGGGCAGCGTTTCAGACCGCCCATCTTCCAAGTTGTTTTGATATTCTCATGGTAGGGTTGACCGTTCTGCTCAAGACAGCTGATGTTCCCCTTAGTACGCACTTGTTTTCGAGGTTTGCCCGAAACCTTCACTCAACGGGTCAATAAACGGGACAATTACAACAATCCGGGTTGTGCGTTATAAGAACAGGGGATATCTCCCAGTTCTCCCACAAACCCATCAGTCTGACAAGCTCAGATTTCTCTTATATATGCTTGAATTGGCTAATCAATCTTTGATAAGTCAAAAAAAGGCAATCTCTCAATGTAGTAATTCACGGCGCCATCAGAATATTATCGTCCTCACATCAAACCAAACTCTGACAGTCGACTTATAAAGAGTGGAAATTCCTTCCATCTGTCTTATAACACATGACGGGTTGCTTATTTGGAGAGAAAAAATTGGGCACTGGCAGTTGGTCTAAAATCAGGAGTCTCGAAAACACCACACAGACGGTGGTGATCGGTAGCATAACACTTGGCAGTCTTTTAACAATTCTCGTAAGTAGTATCCAGCCCTCATTGTCGCTTCAATTAATGTCCATTACGTACACATTGCCTGTCTTCTTTGTTGCTCGCAAGCACTCTGCGTGATGAAATCAAATATAAAGAACGAGGCCGATTTTTCAACTGACAACTCGCGCAACTGTCACGGATGCGGGCAAACACTTCTCGGCCTTTGCCACTGCCAGATAATAAGGCGAGGGCATCAACGCTGTCGAAGCTTTCTCCGCCTACATAACATCAGCCTCTGGCCCCATCACTGCCTCAACCTCGGATGCTACGCCACGACATCCACCAAAGCCCATCACACGTAACTCTCATCGCTGTTGCAATTACCTCTCCTTTTACACCTCACTCGAGTTGACGACCCCACATCATTTTCTTCGCTCCTGCTGAATTGACGCAGTCGACCATCTCCCTCCTCATCCGCCTCCGCCTCCTCACTAGATTTACATTCATCTCTCATTCCAGCGCGACCGTCTCCAAACGCTCCCAGTCTCGAAGGAAGGCCTCGAGCATGACCGTCTCGAGGTGAGACTTGCACACAAGTAGCGAGGTCTTGCGAGTCAGAGGCAGGGCGAGCACGAAGTCGGCTCATCGGGATCACGTCATTCACGTCCACCCAGAATTCATTCATTCACTCACTCACCCACATCCACCCACCCACCCACATCCACCCACCCACCCATTCGCCATGCACACGGACACCGCAACAAATGCACCGGCGGTGGGACCGACTTACGCTCGACGCACCCCTTGCCTGCACAAAGGGTCGCACCACACCGTCTTCACTCGGAGGTGGGAGAGCACGCGTCAGGCCATTACTCAGAGGGCTAATAGTCGCGGCTGTTTGTCCCCAGGTGCGACTCCGGATAGGAGGGGGGGGGGTATGGCAGGCCAAAAAGGTGGGAAGTCGGGAAGGTGGGAAGGTGGGAAGGTGGGAAGGCGGCAGAGTGGGAGGGCCGGGGCATGAGTGGGTGGGTACGTGGTTGTGTGGTCGTGTTGTTGCGTGGGTGCGTGGGTGGACAAGTGCTGTGAGCATAGTGAGTCAGAAAGAGATTAGCTCAGAAACCGCTTTTATCTTTAATGTTCTTGTGGCGGCAGTAATTAATCGTCGGGGTGTGGAGTCTGCTTCAAATGTCCGCAACTTGTCTGTTTGCTGATAAGCGCATTGTTTAGGCACGGTGGGCAGGGGAGGGCGAGGACACCCTGATCCGCTCACCCATCAGTCCGCCAACCATCATTGCTCTCCCAAGCCCCCTACCCCTCCCCAGCCCCCCCTCATCTACCGTTCTCGTTCTCCCTCTCCCTCTCCCTCTCTCTCTCTCCCCCCTTCCCTGCCTCAGCCCACCCCACCTCCACCTCCATCCCTACGCCCAACCCTACCCCACACCCGCCACTCTGGCCTCGCCCACTCTCGTCTCACCACTTCTGTCCCAACCCGTCCACTTCCGTCCGTCCACGTCTCTCCCTCCCCTCCCCTCTCCTCTTCCGAGTCCCCTTTTGCTGTTTGTTCTCACGCGCTCTTTAGTGTCGGCACATCGACACCACAGCCTCACCTCCCATTCTCACCCCTTCATGACCCCTCCCGAAGCGTGTGACTCGCAGCTGGAAGACGTCCGGTTTCACGACACGACCGCAGGAAAGTCGGAGCATCAGCAAGAAGGTTAGGGCGATAACGAGCTCGACATCTCTCCACCTTGCCTCGCCTCGTCCCGCCTAGCCTCCCACCATTCCTCACTCTGAGTCGCTGCCATGTCGCAGGGGAACTACACACCCGCAGTGCGACTACGACCAATACTTCCTGCTCATGTCGAGTGACTCGTCAGCAACCCCACGGAACGTAGATTCAACGTCGCCTCCTTCCACTCGCATTATATGCCCTCAGTTGCGTTCATGGCAGCCTCGTTTTGGTCGGGTTCCTCACCTCCTCCTCCATCTGACTTGTTCTGCAGTCGACTTCCCCAACTCGGTCAATAGTTCGCCACGACTGAAATAACACCACTTTCGTCAGTGTGTGGAGATGCCCGCACCCAAGTCGCCAGCCACGTCAACGTCGACTCAGAACACCTGCGTGCTGCAAAGGTGGCACCGGCAGGCGACCTCGTGCTGTGTGAGCACCCATCTTCTTGTGGCTTTGGTTGTTCAAATCCCAACGGATGGATTGCGCGCATGCTTGGTTGGTTGGTCGGTTGATTGGCGGCCTGCATGAACATCAAAGAGCTCTACGAATGGACTTCCTTCGAACTTCCCAACCGCTCCATCAACAACGTATATTTTTTACTGTACATCGGAGAACGAGTGAGGGGTAGACGTGGCGTATAGATAAACCCACTCGAAGGTGAAAGACATCGAGATGACGGAAAGATCACCTCTTTTTACATTAGTGTTGTCTGAAGCTACTGCAATCTCGTCGCCTGCTCTGACGGGTGTGACGTTTGTGTGCTGACTCCCCTCCCTGCCTCGACAATGATGAAGCACAGCACATCAGTGTCACACCCTACACGTCTTCATCGCTCATCGGAGCCGGTGCTCCTTTGTCTCAACACAACGGCGGCAGATTTGTTGGTACAGTGGAGGCGAGTTGGGATATGGCCGAGGGAATAGAAGCCCACGTCCCGAGACGAGGTAATAATGGCTGGAGAGTCTCTTGTGAGGAGATTCCTCGATCGACGTAGAGAACTGAAGCGCTGCAAAAAGATGGCAAATGCAATCTCACACCGATCACTCACTTCGAGTCTATCACATAGAGAAGACTGAAATGTACAGAGCTCTGAGGCTTGGGTGGCTTATCAGCATCATCTCGCTCATCGCATCACATCCCACATCACTTTGCGTCTCCCTCTGTACCCATCATTCTCACCATTACCACCAAGGCTGAAGGGGAAACTCCTCCAAAAGGCGACTGTAAATAAATCAAAGTAGAAGCACAGACGGAGTAGGATAGTGCTGGCCACAAGAATTGGCAACGGGTGGGGGAAGATGCAGGAAACGTCACTTCCTCCTCCTTTTTGTTGCCTCGTCTGTCCTATTGTCCCCTCACGTCGCCTACAGCAACTTCTTTCGCCCCTTTCATTTTAGTGCATCATACTCCGTTCCATTCTACTATATTCTATTCTGTTTTCTTTTGCCGACGACATTCGTTTTGATCGTCTTCACCCCTCAAAAAAGCATCACCATGCCAAGTAGTCCATGTGAGTACGTTAAGGGACAGACTCACAGCCGGTAATCCCGTGCTGCTGAGAAAACAGAAACTAGTGGTTGTCTCACTAATTTTACTAATTCTTGCACTCGGGACTCAAATGCCACCTACTTCCATTGCTCAAAGAGCGTCCACTTGGTTGGCTGAATGAGCACTGACTACGAGAGAGGATGTAGTGCTGTATGCGACTAAGGAGGTTAGGCATTTTAAGACCATCGAATATGAGTGCGACGTCCGGTACTTTGCACTAAAGAGGGGAAAGGCATGTCGGCGATGATGGAATATTATGGAAAACGCGATTCAGAGCGACCGACAGGCGGAATGGGTGGACAGAATTTGGACGAAGAAGTTTTTGAGTCTAAATGGCTATATCAGTCTCGTGCCAAGAAAAAGTTAAGAGTGAAATCATTTAACCGCACGGCGGTAGAAATCCCCCAAACCGTCCCCTGTTCTGCCTGAGAAACTACGGAAGACCAGATTTGGTAATACGGCGGAGAGCAAACCGTGAATTTTGAAAATATACCCTATCACGTTCCAATGTAGAGGGAAAACAATTGGATGGCTGCGGATTTTAATGGCATTCCCCGAAATGTGGGTTTAAACCGACGAAGGATGTATGTCTATGGCGCTAGAAATCGCAATGAGATTATGTGGATCCCTGTATTATGTATTATGGTATTATCGAGAGCTCAGGTTTGCTCTTCTTAGTTGATGAAGAAACTATTTGGCATTTTATACGCACGCCATTATAAATGAACAAGGAAGACCGAAGAGATTATACGATGATAATGTACTCGTACTCAGGAATTAATATTTAGATTACGTCTTGATGCATCAAAATGTCACGTGCGTTGGGGCTCGTTTTTGAGACATATAAGTATTTAACATCGAAATATCATGCCTCGGGTATATTTATAACCTTAATTCATTTATAAGTTTACATTTTAGTTGTTAATTTCAAAAATCTAATAATCAGAGCGTGGCGTACCGATTCAATCCATAAACTGTGAATTTAGCGCCGTCTTTACGGCTGCATCTACCCGCACGCGTGCGATAAAAGTATGGTCCGAGCAAACGAAAGAATTATGGCGAAAATTTCTACAGAAAAACTTGGTAAGCGGAAATAACTGATACTTTCGAGTGAAGTCTTAAGTGAGATCTACACACCTTCTCCTTTTCGAATTTTTATTTCCCGACAGGCTTTTTCTCTTCTCAAGTGCTCTGAGGATAATTTTTTTCACGCCCAAATGGGAAATAATGTGATACAGTGAAGTGCTCCAAGCAAATATATTTACGACTAATCTCTCAGATAACTGGCGAACTTTTGAAAATTTTGGGCTATTGATCCTCCTCGCTCTGGTGGGCATTTGTTTCTATTAGTTAGCTGATGGTTAGTTCTTTCGCCCAACCATTGACGTACAATGGCTTGTCCATTATTTCCCATTTTCGCCTAAAAGCGTGACGACGGTGTCGACCGTCGGATCTTACATGGAATTCATACGATTATATTAACCGCGATAAAAATGCCATTCCTCCTTATCGATAAAGTCATGTTCATTTCCATTCGCGTCAAAAATACGTGTCATTGTTGTGAGTACCTGTTCATTTTTAACTTAGGATCTGTATCTATCGTTACAATATGTTGGACCAGAATTTCTAGTCACTAATGTACAACCCCCTTGATTTCAAAACTGTGGGATTATATTTAGTGTGCTTCCTTCCTTTTAGCTAGTTCCTTCATGAATCGCCGGCCTCTCCTTACGTTTATAGCCGCCTATAAGCAGGTTCTCCGTTCCTCCTCGAAGATCACATTTGATTATCGAAAGAAAACCGTTCTCTACTATTCAATGTCCTTTGGGATCTTTATGCTAGGGTTGGGATATGCCGGTGTCCCTCTTTATCGCATCTACTGTGCCGTAAGCAATGGATAATGTTATATGAACTTTTCCGTTGTGTGATCCTTGTGATAGATATTCGAGCCTTATATTGGTGTTTCGAGAATGGTGCTTGTGAGGCTCAACCATTTTCGTGAGGCACGATATTTTTCTCTGTGTTGGTTATAATATTTCATATATATGATGCTTTTTGGGTTCACTGACTTTGGGATTTTGCCATTTACAGTTTTCTCTCTTCCTTTTAGGTTTCTGCTTTCTACTCTTTTTATCCGCTTTGTTTTTGTAGAGAAAACTTTGGATTTTCTCTCAGAATTTAAAGTCTTTTTGCTTGTTTTTTTTTGGTGATACATAATTGCTTTCGATTTTGTTTACTCCCTCTATGAACAAGACAACATTTGTCCTCCTTAACCTTTTCAGTAAATATTGCATAGTTTTGCCTTAATCGGGTCGAATAAACTCTTTTATTTTCTTTTCCGAACACCACACTTTGTGTACGGCTTTGTCAACCGTTAGGTTACTCTTTGTCCTCTCCCACTCATCTGCATTGGTATTATCCGGATTATGCGGGATTCTCAGGATTTTGTTCGGATATCCCCTTTATTGACACGCTTAAGAGGAAACAGAAATATACTCTCATAGTGGCGTGCTGGTTGTTTTTTAGGTTATTTTTTATGTCAACGCATTGTTGGGGGATGTAATAGAAACCGCGATAGATTAATCCAATTTGCCTCCCTTCTGCGTTACCTAGAGGTTGCAACACCATCACAACCATCACCTACATACGTTTTATTACCTTATAATGTTTCTCTTTTTGGTCATATTTGTATTGTGTAACTAGTTTATTCTTCTGTTTGACCAGTCAGAATAACATTGAAAAATTTTAAATCACTTGATATGGTACATAGAATGACTTCCTTGTCCACATCACTTTTTTTTTCACCAATCCTTCATCCTTCCGCATCCGTACTACTGACTTTCACGTGACTTGCGTAACAGAAAACTGGACGAGGCTCGAAAACAGAGGGTGCTCGTGTCTCTACCATGGACATCATCGAGTTAATGAAACCGGTTCGTGAGCGGCGCATCCTTGTAGAATTTTCTGCCGATACCTACTCCCACATGGCGTGGAACTTCAAGCCTTCCCAAAGCAAGGTAATTCGGATTAGACGCTTTTCTGATCCTTGATTCGTTGTTTAAGAGGAGGTGGAGGCTCCTCAACTTCATTGCTCTTGTTAGTGGTTGATTAAAGATGGAAATAAGGATGCAGGCTTAGCCATAGTTACATCAGTTGATCGTCGTCGTTACTTATTCTTCTAATAGCACAAATCCACAAATTGCCTTAATTCTGGGAAAAAAACGAAATGTATTATGTGAAGAAATATCTTCGGTGACTTCCCCACTGAACTTGTTTAACCGGTCATTCATAGATTTGTTTTGCTCGTATCCTCTTACTCGGATCCTAGTGGTCTCAGAGTTTGTCTGTTTCGGCGAACGGTTTTATTTTATCACTCTATCGACGATATTTTTTGGTATTGGGGGATGGGGATGTTCTTTTACCATTTCTCTCGGTAGCTTATATCTTAAAGTATGGGCTTCGTGACGGTACAACAGTCGTCAAGCGTGTGTTGTGTTATTGCCAGGTTTTCTTCAACCTAAAAATTTAACTTGTCTCCCTTCTACTGGTCTTTGCTCTCACCCAAACACTGATGGCGCCTCCAACCCCAGTATCTATGTTTTTTATCAAAATTCTCATGGCTTAGTCTTATTGAATACTCATTTCAGATGACTGTTGTTCCCGGAGAGACAGCTTTGGCCTTCTATACGGCGAAAAATCCTACCTCGAAGCCCATAATAGGCATTGCCACATACACGGTACTGCCAATAGAAGCATCGAAATATTTCAACAAAATCCAGGTAAACTTATGGACAAAATCTTGGATTTTTAGCCCCCTGTAGTGCTTTTGTTTTGAGGAACAGCGACTCAATCCAGGCGAAGAGGTGTGTTTTCTACTTGTCCTACCGAACCTACTTATTTGTAAATAAGTAACATTATTTACACTCCTAAATAGGTGGATTTGCCTGTGTTTTTCTACATTGACCCCGAATTTGACGAGGATCCACACCTGATGCGAACCAATAGAATCACCCTACACTACACCTTTTTTGAGGCCAAAAAGGAGAAAATGATGGTGCCTGGCATCTCAAAACCCGTTCTTGAGGACGTCGCCTAAATCTTTGTGTTTTTGGATGCTTTATATAATGTGCTTTTTATCTTGTATGCAAGTTATTATTTCCGAAAATTTTAAGCACATACGACTCTTTAGAGCGTTATTTTATTTACTCTCCTCCTCCCCTTCAAGTGGTGAGACTGCTTGTCATGCATTATTTCGCGTTTTCCACTTCGCTTTTGCCGACGTCATAATCCTGGTCGTCGTAAACGTAATTTTCTGCCGCACAATTGGAGCATCTCTCGATATCATTGGTGTCAATAGTTCAGACGTGTAAAGCAAGGTAGACTATCGGAGTGGTACGAGTATATTTCGAGTAGCTTTCGCCTTGGGCGACTGTCAATGCCTGTCTCGAGTAGTAGGCGACCGACGAAACTAGTCTCTCAAAACACAAGTCCTCATTCGTAAACATTAGAAGTTATGTCTGTACCTTGCCCGTTACGTCACACTTTCGTAACGTGCGATTATTCACTTGGTTAGTGTGGCATTTTCGTTGAGTTTAAATTTATTCAAGAGGGGTGATTGTAACATCGTGTGATGATTCGATGCCGGTTAAACTACACCAGATTACGCATATCCGAGTTCCGAGGCTCTAATAAGCCCGTCGTAACACGGGAATAAGTTCGTTTGCTGCGGACTGAATGTCCATCAACTCAGGTGGAACTAAATCTTTTTTGCCATTAGTGACTGTCAAATGTTACCCAAATGCCGAGTTTGTACTCTTAATGGGATAACGAGGGCGTAAGTAGAAATGAGCCTTGGAAGGGTTTGGTTCTGTCGGATTTTTCCGAGCAGGGTGCTCTTACTCCTTGTTTAGGCGCACACGATCCCGACCTCGCAGCCACGAGATAAGCAGGGCAAAGCCAAATGCAAGTATTGTTGAAGAGATAAAAATAACAAAGTTTGGAATTAAATTCACTTCTTCCGTTTCGTGTTTTTTCTCGCCTTCTTTTTCTTTCTCCCCTCAGAGACCTTTACGCTGCCTCTCTCTTCGCCCTGCAATTTTTTCATCTCTGCCAAGTGCTGCGCCGTATACGTCCGGACATTTGGATTGGGCAGAGATTCGAGGAAATTACCGCCCGAATGGCAGACTACGCATTGTTCCGTATCGGGTGCCACACCGACAAAATCGCCGCGCCGACAAGCGGTACAAATTTTGGTGCCACAGAAGCGGCAACGCTGCGTCGACTCCGTCTCCACGCAGTGGCCCCACACGCACATGGCAGTGTCATATGACCTATTTGACAGGAGAGGTGAACACAAAAGGCCGCCCCTGGTCCCGCTCTCCCTCCGCTCTCGACGACGTCACACAACGGAGAATAAAAAAACTCTCAAAGCCGCCATTGGAGATGTTCAAGCGGCTATGAGGAGCAATGACCTCGGCCTTCTGGTACCGTCAGATTGCCATTGAAAACCCCAGAAACATGTGGCTCCACTCGCGGAAAATGAAACCATTCGTGTCATTAGAGCCTTCACTCAGCAGAACAACTTAATACCCGAGAAGCTGACTGAGCAAGTCTATGACTTGACGCAGTCGTATGCGTATGGCAGAAAGAAGTTGAAGTTGACAAGGACACAGACGATCGCGCTTAGGATGTGAACTAGTCGCCCACATCCAAAGGTGGTTCATTAGATAACAACTTCTCGGTTTGACACTATGCGAAAGGAGGACTTTTAATTAATTAATAGAATAAAGCGTGTCTGTCAATTACACAGACCGTCTTTGAAATTCGGAAGGTTGGAGGAACTATGACGTGGCCGCACTATTGATTCCTTTTTAAATCTCCTCGAGCTCACTCTGCATTTCCTTGCTGCGTCGAGCTCAAATGGTGAAGATAATGGGACTTCGGATCTTCCAACGTCAAGCAGAAGTTCCACCTCAGGAAGGAGGGTCGCAGGTCAGTGGAAATGAAGAAAGGTTGTTGTCACTTCTCCACACCCATCCGCTCGATCTCACCAAGATGGGGAGGCATCTAAGATACATGGAAAAGACTACGGCCTTGAGACGAAGAAAAGAGCATTTATCTTTGTTAAAACTGCCACAGGTCATGGTGGATTTGATGCATCGTGGCAGTAGGAGAATTGGAGCTGGAATGTACGGCCTCATGCTAGGTGGAGGATATTACCCGAAACCAAAAGATGATTTGGAATTCTTCCTTCTAACCATTGATAAGTATATCCAGTGGTCGAGGAGTCAAAAGCCTGCTCAAAAATTCTTCTCTAACCTTGGCGGTCAAGCAAAAGGTTTAAAGCAACTTCTCTACCCCAAAACACCAAGCGCTCTGCGAAAGGCAGTCCTGGTACCGCGTGGGAAAGTGCACTTTGAAGAGGACGAGGAGTCTTCGGAGGAGTGGAGAGTTCCGAGGACTTTTAACATGAATAATTCGGCAACGGGAACCCATCGAGAGGGGAGAAGTATTCAGAACGAATTCAAACGAATTGTTGATAAGTTAAAGGGATGTACACTAGGCACGTCATTTGATCGGTCTATCTTGCTTCCTTCACTTCCACGACAACCAGTGATCGTAAGTCTGGAGGAAGAAAAGGGTCTCCAGGATGAGGTAGACGATATTGACGGAAATATGAATGCCATCACCATGATTGAAGACGCAAATCAAAGTCAAATCACTTTTGAAGGCTTAAGGCCATCCCAGATTACATCCAAGCTCGTGTCCGACCAAATCAGAACTCAGGATGGCCCTCCAAGCTTTTCCGCTTCAAGCAAATTGACTTTCTACTCTGCTTACCTTGCGTTGCGGGTGCGTTTTAGCGGCCGAGGGGCACCTCGAGTCCTTCCTCTTTCCCAGCCGCTCTAATTTCACTTTTCGTGAGCTTTGCTTCTAGAGAACTCCAAATTTAGTTTGTCAAGTAGAGAGAGGATTAGGCATCTCTATGTAGCTTTTTGTTCACGCCGAGGAGCTCCGTGTCGTTTAGCAACAAAACCTCAGTGTTTTGTGTACGAGACATTTCAGGTGACTAGTTAGTCTGAAAAGTACGGGTAATCGTCGTATTTTTTATTGTATCACAAATTATTTGATATAATGCTACTATTGGGATCTTAAGTAGTGTATCAATGATGTTAGGAACACAAAATAATACTAGAATCACTTCCGTCTTTGTCATCAATACTCCCATCCTCTATACATGTTATTGTTAGTGGATACAACACATCCTTGCCTTGGCCAAGAAGAAAGGTTTTGAAATATCCAACAAATTCTACCTCGGTGAAATCATCGTGATCACCCAATCGACGAGCCTACTGGCAATTCTTGATCTATCTTCCGCCAATGTGATCACCTGCCCCAGGCTCAAGGCCTCTTTGCTCAAGGCTAATCAGGCTCAGAACGCACACAAGGATGGTCGTCAACAAGAGCCTGTTCAGCTCCTTAAAATCACTAAAAAATCTTCACAACCCTTCCTCGGCCGAAATCGTGTTCGGCAACGCCGTAAGGCTAACAACCGGTGGAGTGATAGTGGCGGCAGCCAAAGCATAAGTAGCGAGAGTAGTTCCGTCGACGTTTCACAAACCTCAGTGCGAAGTCGAGCCGTGAAAGGCACAGGAAGCCGTGAAATCGACAGCGGCAGTCCTCCAGCCTCTCGTAGAGACTCTAATTTGATTTCGCCGAGAATACATCGCAAGAGGAGCCTAAGTAGTTTACATATGGCGCCGAGGCGGTCTTCCATCAGTAGTACTATCTTCGCATCCATGGAAAGTGAAATATCCGACAATGAAGATGGTGTAAGTTTCAGTTTCGCCTGCTCAGGACATGTAATGGTTAGAGTCTTAAAAATCATTTTTACTCCAATAAAAGGCATTAAACATGCATTGAACTTCTCTCCAGGTTCAAGCAAAGATGACACAGCCCCGTGAGCATCCAAGCCATGTGCCGGGGAAGTCCGTCGACATGGCATCCCTGCTACAACGCCTACGAAAGAAGAACGCCCCCGGCTACCTCTCTTTGCGACCGATACAACGTGTTTCGGAGAAAATTAAGACCGCACTCACCACAATGACCATTAGAATGATGCAGGGTTGCAAGTATAACCAAGTAAAAGCCGTGAGTCCCACCATCACACCTCATTAAAACCTCGGCAGTGAGTGCGTTGTACTTTAGAGGCCTTCTAGGATACGTTAAATACCTACTTTGACAATTGAGGAATAAGCGTAAGTGACAGTAAGCAATTACATTCTTCTCTAAGTTAGTTGTGTAAATCCAGTTGAGGTGGCAATGTAGGTACTGCGGTACGGTTTTACTATTCTGCATCCAACCAGGACTCTTTCACTTTATCAGCCAGCACAAAGATCTGGCCAAAAAAACCCCACTGGGCGGAAATTTTTGCAAAAGGCAACCACATCCATGCAAACTACTCTAAAGCTAAAGTGAAAAACAAATACGAGGTCGATAAATATTTCAGTGGTATGATTTTTACTCGAAAATGGTAATAAGAGCAATCGAGAAGGTCAATGACCGGAAACGGTTGGCAAAAAGGCGTTTTCGCCCGTAGTGCACAAGAGTTTATTTTAACCTATAGGACAAATTATAACCTTAAACTGTCTACCTTTGTGTCAAAGACCAGATTGGGACCGACTCTGGCTTATGTGTTGCGCAACGAAATACGTGATTGTCTTATTGAAGAACATCATTGCGAGGCAACAGGATGCCAGAGTGGGGAAGCAGCTGCAGAAATAACAGAAGTCAGTTCAGCAGACACCGCGGCGTTTCGAGTCATTACTCATGTCGCTGTTGTAGAAGTAATGCAACAGGCTACCATGATGGCTAGTCAAGGCCTCCAGGAACATCACATGGACACGTATTATAGTTTCACATTTCATCACTGTGATGCTGTCACTGTAGCCACGGTCTACCTTATTCGACAGTTTGTCAAATTCCCCAATGTTATTTCTACTTCTAACGCCACTATCCGAGAGATTTATGGAAGGTTAGTAGCGACAATGTAACCCAAACTTTACGATAAACGCAGCGACTAAAAGAGACTCTAATTTTCACAGAACACCACATATGATATGTATTAAAATGTATAGGGCAGGCCGAAATAGACCTATCTTTACCGGATACTACACCGTTTGAACATAAAGTGGTATATAGGCTAACTAATTACGGTTTTGCCATTTTCGTTTTATATTTAGGTGGCTGAGCTGACCACGTCGCAAGCAAATGTTTACCTCTGATGGTTTGAGGTGTTTCATGTTGTTGCTCTGTTCGATAAAGTTAATGAAACGTGCTGATGATCATGAGATTTCCTGCTTCGTGGCAGAGACCGCGTCATCATAGAAGCATCACAAAACAAGCATTTTATCTATAGAATTACCGATTTGGGAGAACCAATTGCCTTATCTAAGGTAGTGTATTTTTCGCAGTAGTTATCCGATTTGTGAACCTCGACAAACATGATGGAAATTTAGATTTCATATGATTTCGATGCACGTAAGTTTCACCCTTCTTAATTTAATATTATATTTGGATTAGTTTGTGCAAACTCAGTGCAAACTCTTTGATGTCAACTGCCATGCACTTGCGTACGTGTGTTTAAAAGAACCATAATTGAGGCAGTAGCCACACGTAAACTGTCCCCATTTTTTAACCTGTGCTGCAATGGTCGAATTGACGAGTCCTGACCAACCAGTTCAAAAGAACATTAATAATGCCGTATTTATTATTCCAGCACTACTTTTTGCTGCTTTTGCAATTTTCTGCGTCCGAAAAATCTACTACATTCTTAACGAACCTCGATCTTCCAAAGTGAAGAAGCTAAAGTCCTCCAAGAAAAAGTGAGCCACATCCACCGCAGATACTTTATCTCCTGTTCATATTCACCACTGACTTTTGTATGCTTTTCATATTTTGACCCGGCCGCTAGTCGCATTCGTGTGTATCCTGTCTACTTTGATGGCTAGGTTGTTATAGATGTCGTTCGATGAGATTATTCAATAAAATGCATACATAAACCCTTTGTTTGTCTTACACTCAGACTATTGCACTCAACCACAATTTACGTTATTTTCTCAATGATCTCCCATCCCGTGGGCATGTACGCGAACTGCCCATTGTGTTTTCTAGGCTTATCTTGACTAGTCGTACTTCACCTCGATCCCCATCACTCTTGATCATTAGCAGGAAAATGCACTTCAGAGATGCTTCACTTTTTGCTTCTTTATCACCGGGAAAATCTAAATCTAAAAGTTCCCTATCAACGTTCGGTTTTTCGATGTCCTGCCATAATCTCTAGCTGACATCCACAACACTGTTGGGTCTTCTATATGAAGAGAACTTGTCTACTTTGCCCTTGAAGCACGGCCGAAGGCAGTAGAGTTGGACATCCAGTTAAGTACTCAAAATCTTAGAGTAAATTGCCATAGGATATTGAATCGCATGACCGCACTTGCGGGCGGTAGTTCGACCAGCCAGGACCAAAGTTTGAACTCGCATCTACCCTGTCTGGGTTTCAGACCAATGGACGAAGGCACGGTCTTGGTGCTTAAGTTGAAGGTTCGACCGACCAAATTAAACTCGAGATTTCCATTGTGAAAAAACGTTCTAAAGTTAGAAGACTGATGTTAGGAATTGTGAGCCCCAACTCTTACAAACCCTTAATCCATGGTTTATTAAACACTTGATTCGCTCTTAGGACACCGTATTTGTGACGCATCGCAATATTGGTAGGTTTTCGTCTTGTATTCGAGGACAAAATGCAACCACCACCGTCACTAAAGCTTCAGGAATTTAGAATACCGACAGTAGACTTTTCATTACCTTCATATTTAAAAAGGTCTTCAGGAGTGAGGATGAGCTATCGTCAATGAAAAGATACACACCCATTAGTGTCATTTAGCTACGCCGTAAATAAGGGAAAACACTACTCCCCACTGGTATTCGCAATTCACCTACACACCATCACAGAGAGCTTCAGCAATTACAATAGCGTAGTTTACAGAGAATTGTTTAAATAACCCCCCACCACGTAGATCTGCAAGACTCGCCTGATATCCACTTTCGAATTAAGTACTGCCAAAGAAATAACTTTCGTGAGTCTATTTACCGACGCGATCGGAGTACATAAAAATGAGGTACAAAATCATAAAGACACTTTCTCTGGTTTCTTAGATGATCGAAGCGAGGGCACGCGGACATTGGAACGATTGTCAGCATGGTTGGGTGTCCAAGGCCCTAGGCTGTCGTAGGCGTAGTAATCAGTAGGATAGGGATTTTCGTCACTCCATTCCCCCCCTGTCATACCCAATGCCACCGCAGCTTCGTAGGGTGTTAGTAGAGGTTTCTCAAAATTCGTTCCCCAATCGATACTCAGTCGCGGACACGCCACCTAAAACAAATAAGGACGCACATAGTCTCAAAAAGGGCTTCTTATGGGAAATTGATTATAAAAGTAGCATGGGCTTCACCACTTGGAGCATACTAGTTTTCGAAGCTGAAAAATAAAAATATTCTCAAACCGCAGTGTCTTCGGACGGATAAAATCGTGATATCACACATACGAAATGGAATATAACAGATAAACATCGCTCTGAACCACGTTATTCAGTCTCAATAGCCAAATTACTCAAGGAATCTCGGACAAAACGCAATTACTTTCATCAGGCCAATATTTCCTTATGGCCTATGGCTGTCTGCCACCGCGCTGAAAAGCTCTTAAATTAAAGAAACGAAAAATCAAAGGTGTTTCTAGTGTGACTTCACAAGATGACAATGTTTTTGATAAAGACAAATTTAAATGAATACTCAATCAACAATCGGTTTACAAACACACCTGCACCCAAGCATCCACATTGTTGCCAAAGAGTTTCAATTTATCCGGGAATATTTCGGACAGAAGAACAATAAAACATTTCCTGCCAATATCCTTTAACCGTTTCTGCAACAGCTGCACAACAGGCGGGGAGCCTTGACGCCCGAGAGTGCCCAAAATTATACCAAAACATTGTGCGGATCTAGCGCTATCAATAGCGCGTCGGCGAGCTGCTCTCATGGCTGCATGGTCGTAGGATTCGTGAGTCAGGGTTTTGTTGTAAGGATCGTACATATAGGCAGGCAGAAGAGGATTTGCTAACATTGCTGATTCTAGATGGAATCGACCATCACCAATAAATACGATGAAGTCCACTCCTGAAATCTTCGGAAAATTAAAATTGGCAGAAAGCTTAGAATAACGAAAGTAAAGGAATATGGACGACATTAATCGCACACAAAGGAAATATCGACAAAAAACGATAGCATGGTGGTAACTTACCTTAGGTGATGTACACCCTAACAGTTCTCCAGGCGACAATGGTAAGCGCTGTGGGATGAGAATCTTAAATCCCCGTGGCTCAAGAGATTTTTTTATGGCTGGCAAACTTGTAGCAAATTGGATGGTTGAGAAAAGTGCGAAAGACGCCTTGGTAGGGAAAACATTCACGACACTGTCAATAAAATGGACCATATCGAACGAAATATCAACGAAGACGTATCTAAGAGATTGCGCTGATAAACGCTGTTAGATGGTGAGAATTTACAAAACTGATAAGTCTTCCACAGGAATTAGGCAACTGTGACCATAGTGTACAAGAAGATCCGCACCAAGAGCTTCTGCAGAATAGTCGTCTATGCAGCACGCGCCATAGGTAACATCTCCAAGAATGACAACGTCGACTTCAGAAGTCTCATTACTCTTCTCGTTCTCTTCTGAGCCTTCTTCATTAAGTTTATACGAAGTGCTCCCAAATCGCCTAAAAATTTCGCTCAATACTGTTGCGAAACGCAGTAATCCTTCAGGCATTTGTAAAGCCACACATTTAGCCTTTAGGCAACGAATTCGCCAGATTGTCTTATGGATTTCGAAATTATAGTTGCTGGGTAAATAGTTTTGAATTACATCCTTCAATACCGGATCGTTTAGAAGTTTATCCGGAACTTTGAAGGGATTAAACGTTCTTGGAGCCATGATAGGGAGAAACAAACCGCCCTTCGTCAGCCTTGAAATTTAGTACAGCAAATCAAGTTACCCTTTTTAAAGGCGCATTTCAAAGAACTTTATGCGAATAACGAATTTTCTAATAATTCGCTAGAATAATGGAGCTGTATGGAGGAAATGAGGTATCTTTAGGAGCGAAGTTTTTACCCGGACTAAATAGCCTATTGTTGAGACCTAAAGTATGTATACAAAACTACAAATAGAATCCGCCTTTATTAGTAATATCATATTAATATACGTATTCCTGGGAGTTAGAAGATTTTCAATTTCAGGGTGTACAACTGTCTCTTATGAACATCCATACACTTTGCATATTTATATTGTGGGCAAAACATGGGCTGAGCGTGTTGGGTTCTGTCACCCTTCAATTGAATATTGGCTCTCTCCACGTAAATTTCACTTGGCGCGCAACTGGTGTAGCAATTTAGACCCTTACATTTCCTTCACCAGAGTGTATCACGACTTCTACGTGCATGTCATTCATCCAGTCCGTCCATCTGTCGCTCTACGTCCCATCCCCGCTGACAAGCCTATCCTAATTTAGCTCAACCCACCGGACACCATCCTCATAACCGAATCAATTCAACTTCCAGACGTCCTCTCTTACACGCACCTGTACATCCTGTAGTAATAAAGTATACGGAGCTTAAAAAGTTGGTGTATATGGAATTTTTGTCTTCAGATAAAGACTATGAGTTTATTAAGCGAAAGTACTAATGAAAATAATGGGACGGCGGCATTAAGCGCGTTATATCTTTTTCTCAGCAGTGGGGTACCATCGACTCTGTGGCGGTCCCTCAACTTAATCATGAGGACAGTTTGGCATTTTGACTCATTTGTAACTTGTGAAGACGACCAAGTGAGAGTATATCGTTGCGGTTAAATGACGCGCGTCACCTTGAAGAGACTTGGACTGGAATTGGATGCAATAAGGTGAGAGGATGTTGATGAATTAATCAAGTTACAGAGTTCTTGTCCATCAGGTAGACTACAAGTGAGTAAGCGGTGCGAGGTTGCATTTGCCACCGTCTCCTGCCATCATAACCCCGTCTCGGGACGTGGGCTTCTATTCCTCTCGGCCATATCCCAACCCACCTCCACTGCACCAACAAATCTGCCGCCGCTGTGTTGAGACAAAGGAGCACCGGCTCCGATGAGCGATGAAGACGTGTAGGGTGTGACACTGATGTGCTGTGCTTCATCATTGTCGAGGCAGGGAGGGGAGTCAGCACACAAACGTCACACCCGTCAGAGCAGGCGACGAGATTGCAGTAGCTTCAGACAACACTAATGTAAAAAGAGGTGATCTTTCCGTCATCTCGATGTCTTTCACCTTCGAGTGGGTTTATCTATACGCCACGTCTACCCCTCACTCGTTCTCCGATGTACAGTAAAAAGTTTGCTTTGTTGGTGAAGCGGTTGGAAGTTCGAAGAAAGTTCAATCGTCGAACTCTTTGATGCTAATGCAGGCCGCCAACCAACGGCCAATGAAGCAAGTATCCGCGTAACCCATCCTTTGGGGATTTGAACAACCAAAGCCACAAGAAAGATGGGTCGGCGACCTCACATTAGCACGAGGCCGCCTGCCGGTGCCACCTTTGCAGCACGCAGGTGTTCTGAGTCGACGTTGACGTGGCTGGCGACTTGGGTGCGGGCATCTCCACACACTGACGAAAGTGGTGTTATTTCAGTCGTGGCGAACTATTGACCGAGTTGGGGAAGTCGACTGCAGAACAAGTCAGATGGAGGAGGAGGTGAGGAACCCGACCAAAACGAGGCTGCCATGAACGCAACTGAGGGCATATAATGCGAGTGGAAGGAGGCGACGTTGAATCTACGTTCCGTGGGGTTGCTGACGAGTCACTCGACATGAGCAGGAAGTATTGGTCGTAGTCGCACTGCGGGTGTGTAGTTCCCCTGCGACATGGCAGCGACTCAGAGTTAGGAATGGTGGGAGGCGAGGCGAGGCGAGGTGGAGAGATGTCGAGCTCGTTATCGCCCCAGCCGTGTTGCTACTGCTGCTTCGACTTTCATGTGGTCGCGTCGTGAAACCGGACGTCTTCCATCTGCGACTCACACGCTTCGGGAGTGGGTCATGAAGGGATGAGAATGGGAGGTGAGGCTGTGCTGTCGATGTGCCGACATCAAAGAGAGCGTGAGAACAAACAGCAAAAGTGGGAAGCGGAAGAGGAGAGAGGAGAGACGTGGACGGACGGAAGTGGTGAGACGAGAGTGGGCGAGGCCAGAAGGGGCCATTGAGGGAGTCGAGAGTGGGGTAGGGTTGGGCGTAGGGATGGAGGTGGAGGTGGGGGTGGCTGAGGCAGGGAAGGGGAGAGAGAGAGAGAGGGAGAGGGAGAGGGAGAACGAGAACGGTAGATGAGGGGGGAGGGGGAGGGGTAGGGGGCTTGGGAGAGCAATGATTTGGCGGACTGATGGTGAGCGGATCAGGGTGTCCTCGCCCTCCCCTGCCCACCGTGCCTAAACAATGCGCTTATCAGCAAACAGACAAGTAGCGGGCATTTAAGGCAGACCCCACACCCCGACGGTTAATTACTGCCGCCACAAGAACATTAAAGATAAAACGGTTTCTGAGCTAATCTCTTCCTGACTCACTATGCTCACAGCACTTGTCCGCCCACACACCCACGCAACAACACGACCACACAACCACGTACCCACCCACTCATGCCCCGGCCCTCCCACTCTGCCGCCTTCCCACCTTCCCACCTTCCACCCCGACTTCCCACCTTTTGGCCTGCCATACCCCCCCCCCCCCCTATCCCGGAGTCGCACCTGGGGACAAACAGCCGCGACCATCAGCCCTCTGAGTGATGTCCTGACGTTTGCTGTGCCACCTCCGAGTGAAGACGGTGTGGTACGACCCTTTGTGCACGCAAGGAGTGCGTTGAGCGTAAGTGGGTCCGACCGCCAGTGCATTTGTTGCGGCGTCCGTGCGCATGGCGAATGGGTGGATGATTGGGTGAGTGAGTGAGTGAGTGAGTGAATGAGTTCTGGGTGGGCGTGAATGACGTGATGAGCCGACTTCGTGCTGGCAGCGTTAGAGACTCGCAAGATGAAGTTTAACTGGATGTTGATCCTCACCTCGAGACGGTCAGGCTCGAGGACTTCAGGGAGGAGAGGAGGAGGAGGACGGTCGCGCTGGGAGGATGAGGATGATCAATCTAGTGAGGAGGAGGAGGAGGAGGAGGAGGGCGATGGTCGACTGCGTCAATTGAGCAGGAGCAACGAAAATGATGTGGGGTCGTCAACTCGAGTCAGGTGAAAAGGAGAGATAAACGCAAAAGCGACGAGAGTTACGTGTGATGGGCTGTGGTGGATGTCGTGGCGTAGCATCCGAGGTTGAGGCAGTGATGGGGCCAGAGGCTGAACAACCTTCGACAGCGTTAATCCCTCCACCTGGTTAAATAGCGGTGAAGAAGGCGGAGAGCATATTGGAATGTATGACTTCTGCATGTAAGCAGATTGGAAAGCAGAGGCGTTTGAATGTGAGAAGACTGTGTTGGAATGCGACAGTTGTTATAACACCGTATGTTAGGGCTGCCATTCATGTTTGTTTACGTAATATTTTCCAGACTCTTTATTCATTCACTAACCATCTGAGTTCTATTGCTTTCCGAATGAGCGTTCTGCCGTGAGGAGTAACGAGGCATTTAGAACGGAATGCCAAACGTCAATAGGTAAATGCATTTTTCAATCTCAAGAAGCCAGCTATGACTGGGATGTTAGAATGAAGTTGATCTGATATCGCGGTGAATCACCGCTCGAGAGGTTGCGTTTATTCTAAGCCAACGTCAATTTTCCAGCTCAAGGACATATATGGGAAATTTGAGTTTGTAAGGCTAGTGGATTAAGTGTGAAGCGGAGGGAGGAGGAGTAGCCGATGAGGAGGAAGAGGCGGACGAGAAGAGGCCGGGGTGGAGGAGGAGCTGAGGATGAGGAATAGGAGAAGGAGGGAAAGAGCCGTAGCTTTGAATGTTTTAGTTGTTCGGCTCACTCACACGTTAAGTGAACTATTCGACCAGACCTCGAAAACAAATGCATGTTATGGGAAATATTGGTTGTCTTGAGCAGGACAGCTGACTCTACCATGGGGGTATCAAAACAACTCTTAGGGGGGCGGTCTACCACGCTGCCCACTGTTATGATCTGATATTAAAAGCATGAGACGCCTAAAATCCGGATAATTATGTTTTGGTAAGCCACCGAAGGTAATTAAGTATTTTTATGTCTAGGCATCTACTTAAGAATTTTTACATTACTGTAATACGGAGTCTGACTGATCTATTTTTCTTGTAACTCGAGATGCCTCCATTGGGACAAACTTTTCTAACCAATGGTTACTTACGCCCTCTTTGGTGGAGTAATTGATACTTTTTATGAGTTATGCAATTTTCTCTCACTTTTCATCAGCCTTCGGTCGTTGACTCTTAAAGCTAAGATTAACGTACCTATCCAAGACAAACTAAGTTTGATTGGTTCTTTTTTAACTAAATATTTCGAATTTGCTTGGAATTCCCTAAACTATGCCTTTTAAGTCCGGCTGCTAAAAATATTTTTTCGTGAGCCGATGTGGATAAATTGTGTAATTTACTTAACTACTTGTGTATTGCTCCCGAAATTTTTGTTAGGACTTGTGATTTAAGTGGCTGGAAGTGCTGCTGTACCGGTTGGTAACCATTTGAATAATTAAAACAAATTAACTTGGAAGGCGGAACTATGCTCCACAATGTCGATATGTTCAATGGTAGGTCATGTAGTAATTGAAGCTGTTGTTCATTGTCCGAATATATTTGAACTAAAGGTTTTTTCCCGGTAGTTAGATTTAACAATTTCTCTCATATCGGTAAAATTGCTCTGTTTAGTAACTTATTTGAGTTATTTTTTATGTCCGAGAGAAATATAAAAATCATTCTGCAGATAGACATTTACCTTACTGTGGATTACATCTTGACGTTATTCAAGTTAATTTAGAACGATTAGTCAAAATACTCCAAAGAATTCTCCAGAGTGTACATTATTTAGAATATATTTGTCAACGTTTTTTCACCTTCTTAACGAGGTAACTCAGGGAACTGAAATTGGAGACGTTTAGGAATTTTAGTCCTGTGAGGGAGGCAAACTGAGATAAGAATGGCAGCAAATTGTTAGATAATTTCCATTATTTTTGGCTTAGGAGGAGTATATTTAACCTGTTCCTACATCCATCTTTCAGTGTGAAGGCCGGGTAGCTTGCATAAAATTAACACAGTCGCTTCTTTTTCGCTCTGTGTGTGTGTTTGTCTGAAGCTCTGATTATACGTCGAAAACAAAGTACTCAAGAAGCTATGTTCCACCTTCCAGAAGTGCTTAATGAAAGAACGCTCACCCATTGCTTTCTCTGCTCCATTTGCCGATTTACCTTAAACATCCTTAGAATGATGTATCTGTAAACCCCAACATTTCCTTTCACCTCTTCTCTGACGCTGACTGCTGCCTTTCACCGCGTAATTCTTATTCCTACACTCCAAACGTGATTTTCCTGTGGACAGTTTGCACGAAATTCAATTAGCCTATAGAGTATGAACAAAGTAGAAATGGTGTCCATCTCTGAGCTGCCACGTACTCTTAGACCTTCCAAGTCCTACACAGCACCCAAGTGCATTTTCCGAGGTTTTATCGTCTCCCAGTGCCTGCACCTGGAAAGGACGAGTTATCACCACCGTTGAGACAACACGCTCATTTTGCAACTCACATTTTTTTCCCAGAAAGATGCACTTTATCTTGCAACGTTTAGCGCGCAAAAGAGAAAGTGCGGCCACCACCACCAACCATCACCACCTCACCTTTATTTCTTCCCTCCCTCTTATTCCGCATCTCCTTGTCTTTAATTGCCAAAAAGGCAAGCGGTAAAGCTGATGGTAGGGGAGGAGAAGGGCGGATCAGGTCCTATCTCCCATCACATCTAATCTCGCCTTGCCCTAAAGTGTGCACCCACTCTGAGCATTGTCCAGTTAGCACGGGGCGAGGCCACGCCTCCCTTACGGTCCAAGAAGGTGGGACTTGGTCACCATCCCCCTCGGAGTGTTTGAACTCCGATAACGGAGTCGCTGTGCAGTCCATCACATCCGCCAAAAGTACAAAATTACGGTTTGATGAAAGGCTGAGTGAGGACTTCTCTCGAGAACATGAAACGGTCCAAGCCTTTCACCAAACACTTTGACTGGTTTTAGAATGGCGACAAACATGATAATCGAAAGAGGGTGCGTACTTCAAGGAGAAGTTGATTATTCGACTTCCACGTCCCAATTTCTCTAGTGTCCAATACCGTTGAAAGTGTTCCAAATCCGCTCACACGTTCTGGCCTTTTGGCCACCAGATTCTATGCAGAAAAAAGTTAGAAGTTGAAAGATTCTGCTCGCATAAAATGCAACGGGGAGGCAGAAACGAATAATATGAGTGATGAGACATTGAGAGAGTAATCGGTACTTGGATGAATGCATTTTCATTATGAATTGTATCTAGAACCGCAGGTGGAAACTGTATCAGGTGAACTCTCGAGCCGCAGCCCGACAAAGTGGATGGCCGATTGAAGGACTTGAGAGAGATATCCTCTACGTCTCTGTTCGCTAGTCTTAACGTCATCTAAGGCGGAGTGTTCGGTGACTCGCACGCCATTGTGCCCACAGAGCTGCGTACAACCTCGAAGCTTCCACGTGGAAATGGGAATTGCCAATTCCATGGCTGCTCCGATTCAGGCGTGCCAGCACTTCGTTCTCGGTCGTGAGAAGGGCTGGAGTACCGAAACTAAGTGCCTTTCTTCTCCACCCCTCCTTTAACCATGTCGAATCAGCACTTTTCGTATGATGCCTGCCGCCATAAGTGTCGCTCCTTAAAGTGTAAATGTTAGCACGGTTTTGCCATATTCCATTTTTGAAAAAAATCGCATTCCTACCACTTTAAACCTTGCAACATTTTCAAGTATCCTCCCCTTCGCTCTCCCCCGTTGGTTATTGAGAACAAATGGATTCCGAGACCTTCATTTGAGATAGCGGTAGGTGGAGGTAGAGGCCTCCTTATATTCCTCATTTGTGAGGAGAGTTGCAGCCTCATGAGGAACTCTCGCCCTTCTGTTTATCACGAGGAGAGAGTGACAGTTGCTCACGTGACTGAAGAGCCTAAAATTCCTCTTTTATGGCCAAGAAAGGATTGAATCACGTCTCTCCTCGTGATTGCGGTAGGAAGAGTGAAATTCTCCAGGCTCTGACCATGGAAACTGACACTTCAGGTGGACATAGAGCAACGCTCGTTTAAGGCTTGATCTCAATAACTATTCTGTTGGAAATGATGAAACAAGTGTCGAAGATAGGTATAAAACAAAAAGCGAAAACTCACAAAGTATCTGTTTTCTTCAATCGAATACGACTTTCAGTCAACGATTAGGCAGTCGCAGCTGAACACGGACAGATCAACAAAATCGTTTCATATTTTCTGCCCTAATATTTAGCATCCTACTTCTCCCTTCGCAGCTCCAAACTTCCCAATTCACAACCTCTCCTGTATTGTCAGAACACCTACACTGACCGCTGGGATGCTAAATGGTCCATGCATTAATTCACTCGTTCTCTTTCTTCCCGGCCAACTTTGAACAAACTGCCACTGACGACTCCAAACCGAGGGTCCTGCAAAAGTACTTACGAGAGGAGAAGGGGTCTTATGTCCAAGGTTTATGTGTCCCCATTACGGCTTATCGCCCGCCCGATCAACAACTTAGAGTGCGGATTTCCCTCACACCACGGTACACACCGAAGTTGGGGGGGGAAATTTCGGTCTATCGGAGGCGGGCGGAGGGGGGCGGCGGTGCCAAAACTCGGCTTATTTATTTAAAAGACGACAACAATAAGATCTTCCCTATGACAGGCGGTGTGTTACGTGATAGCGGCTCAAGTCTGAAGCGTATTTAACTCTTTGTACCGGGGAGCCCTTTCGTTTGAGCCAACTAGCAACAGGATTTGGTCACGATTTTGGCCAAAGTGAGTAAACATTCTGCAAGTGCGCGTACAAATAATACAATTTCACGAATTTATTCACTAATATGTCAAAAATCAATTTTTGGCAAATATCTCATGTGACATTTAATAAAACAAGGCTTAGGTAGCGTTTTAGTTTTATCTGGCCAGTAATACGTAGCTTCCCGCCTACCTCCAGGAGTGTTTCGGGCAAAGCAAACGTTGCAGCCTCCTTTTGGCCATTTTAAGACCTAGGGAAGCTTTCAATTTAGTGCATTTTCATCAGAATGTGACGTAGGCGCTTGTTCATGTGGCTGCGATGTGATGGTTCATGAAGTAATCAGCTGAAAAATAATCTACTTTCTTCATCGAAAGCGGTAAAAGTAAATTAGTCCACAATTTACCTGATCTGACCTTGAATCAAATTTGTAGGGCTCACATACTTTTAAATTGCTTTGTTCGTTGATAAGAGTGTTTTAAGCGAATGCTAAGCGGAGATTAACTAATTTGAGAAAGGAAAATTTTCTCGTGCATTGTAAGTAAACAGTTCGAGGTAAAAAAAACTTTAGTGGTCTTAGCAACATTGCTCCAGCTGACACTTTAAATCAGCTCCGTGCTGCCTCGGCGCCACTCGAGTGCAGAGAGTTAAATTCTGTCCGTAACTGGCCCACCTGCTCAAACGCAGGGGGAAATGAGATTAAGGCAACTCGGCCAAGATGGTGAAAGCGTGAAGAGATCAAGAATTCCACTACCATCCGGTGTAGACACTGACTAGACAGGTAATGACAAGGCCGATGATAGGAGGACACTTTTCTGTGAGCGGATAGAGTTTAGCCTGACCGGGAGTGGTGAAGTTGGCGCTGTTGGCAACTTGTGAAAGTCTCGTGTGCCATCTGATTAAAGTCTCATAAGTCACAAGGTCTAATCAGTGAATTTTAATGATGTTTGCGCCACTTCTATACCACAACTGGTCAAATTTACTTACGACTTGGCACGAATTTTGTGCTTGTGTGTGTGTACGGCTGATCGCACGCTCAACACTTGTCTAAACCGGAAATTAATGAGCACACCTGAACCAAAAAAGGGTCATTGAATAGGAGAAGGAGCCGCACCCACCTCCAAGTCTTCCTGTCAGAAGTCTCGGCGATCCTCCATGTCCTTGTCTGTGTCCTCTCAATCACAGCAGAATGTCATTCGTTGACGTGTTAAACCGACAGATGCTTTCTTCTTAAGAGGCTTCCCTGAAAATTCTCAACAAGGTCGTCCTTTTCGACCTTTTCTCGCCAGACGTTCGACCTACTCAAGGCGATTTGGGACCCTCGTTTGAATATTCCTCTCTGTTTTACGCAGATGTGTGCACCGAGGCACATGACTGGCGTTGTTTTTTTCGCTAATTTGTACGCATCCAAATGACAATTGCAACCCGCCCCCAAGAACAGCGCGAATGTCGTGATTGGCCGGAGAGAGTGGTCGTGATGATATAAAATGCCCCAGATGGGCATATCTTCTAAAGACTAGTCAAAAACGACTGCTCAGACGTCAGAGTCCCACTAAAGAGGGGAGTGAGAGAGTCTGTGAGTGTGTCTGTGTTTGTACAGGAAACTTCAGCAAACAATATCCACCAAACAGTTTAAACAATGCCTCCTCCTCCGAACCACTACATTCCCGTCCTCCTACTGGCGACCATCTTCTTCCTCGTCTCCGGTGGTTGTGCAGTTTCACCCTTCCAGCAATGGGATTCTATTGAATCAGATGAGAAGGAATTCTCCACAGATCAGTCTATTAGCATGTCTAAACGCGCCGGTAGTGATTATGCGACAGTTGAAGATCGTCCCCGTATTCTCTGCGGTCAGGCTCTCATCCACACCCTCAAGGAGCAATGCGGCCAGCGTGGCACATTCTCGCCCTACCACAAACGCGAGGCTCATGAAGTGATGAAAGTAGCACGAAGATTTCCTGGTAAGTGACTTCCACTCTTTTCCCTTCGCCTTCACCTCCACCTCCTCCTGTTCTTTCTCTGGATGTCGTCGCGCCTCCATCCTTGTAGACCTATCAAACACGGCGGAGAGAGCAATTCGATTGCGAAAACGGTATGACGATATCTGCGAGGTGTACCTGAGATATGAGCCCGAGAGTCCGCTGTCTCAGTGCTGCTGTCTGGGCTGCACCCGAGCCTACCTAGAGAATTTTTGTGCTGAGGCATGAATTCACTTCCACGATTCTTCCTTTCCCCCGCCCTACCTCACCCCTCTGTTGTCAGACCTTCAAGTTATGCTACTGGAAAGTCTTGTCGCACCCCCTGTATCGTTACCCCCCACTCCTCCACCAACCACCATCTACTCGGTCAGTCAGTCAGTCGCAAAGCCTTCTTTTCAGTCATCTTCCTTTTTTTTCACGTCTCAAGACAAGATCTTCTTTATACAGTCTTTGTTGGATGCGAGGACTTTGCTTCTCTCACCTTCTAGCCTGTCCACAATCTAACCGCCTGTAGAGTAACATTTCCGTGATGTTTGGGCTTAGAGGTGAGGCAGCGAAGCCGGGACCTGTAATCGTTGCTTCCCAACTAGTAGGGTAGACGCACATCCGTACGCCTTCCCTCGCCAGAAGGCGAGAAAGTTAGGAAAAACAGAACGACGCCTATAAATACTCCGTCTTGTGTAATTAAACGGTCTGTTCGGGAGCTAAAAGAGCACTTTTGGAGGCAAACTCTACAGAAAACTAACAGAGCATGCTGAAGGGGAAAGTAGATGGCAAAAAAACCCGGCGGTGAATCGTTTTTGTCTCACTTTCTACGGCCTGCGTAAAAGTCAGCCAGTAATACTTAACCACATTCCCAGTCTCATCTCAGTCGAGGCGTTGTAGCCAACCGGCAAGGTGGAAAATGGTCGGACAGGGGAGATTCGAGGCTGGCGGACAGGCATTCGGTCTCAATGCCGATTGATCTAGACGGGAGAAGCCTTCAGACTGCGGTGTAGCGTTAACGGAGGTCTTGAAGGTACTACTGGCCGGTGCGAGGGCGACTTTCACAGGTCGGGAGGGCGGAAAGAGAAAGAACAATGGCATGCGATATCCACCAACGAGGTGGTGATTTGGTTAAAAAGCACAATTTACATGAAGAGGAAAAGAAGACTGGTATGAGGAGGGAAGAAGTGTGTCACAATGAACTCCTTCGTTGTCAACTCGAGGGGGCTCCCGCCTTCAGCCGAGTCTCAGGTCCTTGTTCGTCCACAGTCTGGCAGGAACGGCTGGAAATGCACTTTTTAATCTTCCTTGACAATGGCTCGACCTCAGTGTATTTGATTAGGCAACGAGAAGGAAAAAAAGGAAAGATTGGGAGAACAAACATTGTCTTACCATTGTAAAGTGCTCGTTTTATATACTTCTGGTATTTGGGGTTTGGGGTCTACTTGTCTTGAAATTCGTAAACCGCGGTGTAAAAGCAAAATCCTCCTCCCCATTCCTCACTTTCTTGAGCTGTTCGACGACCTTGACGCTTTTGACAAAAAATTCGCAGCCATCTGACATCCTCCTCCTATCCGATTTATTTTCCACTAACTTTCCGTTATTTCTTTATGAAGCAAAAATAGTTTCGCTTCCTCATTTGCCTTCAAGAAAGTGGTAGAAAGGAAAGTCAGGTGTTCTTTTAATGCAGTCGCCTCACCCGTATGAACGCAATGGTGTTGAGCCTCAATTTCTGGGTCAAAGGCGACGTAATAAGCCGTGGCGGACTGACAGCCTCTTGAGTCGCCGCTCTGGCTAGTCGTGAGGCGATTACTTAATCCGGTTTTGGACCTTCACATGAGCGAGCGGTTCAAACGCATTAATCATCTCCAAAAATGGTGGAAGTTTTTCCATTTTCTCCTAAAACGCACTACTGGAGACGTCGGATTCCCATTTACTTGCCTTCACGTTCCCTCCACCATCTCCGTCTATGCCCACCTGCCATGAGGGTAGTAAACTCGATGATCTCCGTTATTTTCGGCCAAAACCTGGCGCCCTTTCTCAAAAGCCATGTGACTGTCTACATGTCTCGGCAGTTGTCAATTTGCGGTTTATATCATCCCGTCTGGAGTGATCAAAGGTTTGGGGTGGGCGGAGGAAAGGCGGAGAGAGGCGGAGTTTGGGGTAGACCAACTTAAGTGGCAGTCTGCGTCTTTAGCCAGCATGTTCAGGCACTTCTGATGTGCAATTGCTGCTTCTTAATATCCTCGCAGAAGACAATCCTTCCCACAATTTTGCCATTCACACAGCCACATTTTACTCCTTTGGAAGATTTAATTAACTCCCTACTTTCATGCACCTTCGGTGGTGAAAAATAGAGCAACTAACGCAGTGAATGCTGGCGACTGCTGACTACAGAGAATAATACGAAATGGGATAAGCGAGAGGAAAGACGTCTCGCCCATACCAGTCGGAGTGAGGCGTGTCTTTCGTTCCGTTCCGGTGACTCTCCGAGATGTGACTTCTTTCTATTAAAGTGAGAATCAACTGAAAACTGCCACAAGTCTAATTGACAGGTCTTCAGAAAGGAGAAGCCTCGGTCTCAGTGTCATCAATGCGTTCTGACATCTACTCATTGCGAATTTCACAGATGGTTTGCTTTCCTCCTTAGTCGATGGGTTACACCGGTTTCCAGCTGTTGAAAGAGGGCAGACAACCACCTCGTGGCACCCAAGTGTCATTCACTTGTGACCGGTAGAATGTAATGCGCCTCGCTTTGTCTCTTAACTTGCCTGCTTTCTATTGACGAGGAATGAAGGGCTTTAGGCATTCAGTGATTTACCTTTATGGCAAATTTATCCAATTCGTGGACACGCTCAACACCCTCGGCGAAACCTACTTGCCTTTGAGAGCTTTTATTGTCGGCGATGCTATTTGTGTAGCCCAAGAAGTGACAACGCCGAGATAAGGCGTGAGAGCCAACACTAAACCAAGCAAGCAACATGTTTATTCGCTTAGTAAATAGCTCCTGTTTATGAGCCCTCGGCTGGAGGGTGAGGGGATAGAGTGAAGGCGCGGAATTTCGGGGACCGGAGGAGGAGGAGGAGGCGGGGAGTGGGATGCGGGTGTCGCTATGCACAACTCAACGTGTGTTTACCTTTCACAGCCAATTTACACCGTGTGCGAAGTGGAAATGGAGGCGACACATCGCAATACCCCTCGAACCTCCCCGAGCAATCCAATAGGCGCATCGAAATGAGTGTATTTGGAGGAGAAGGCTTCAAGCACCTTCAGCAGAGCATCGCGGCCACATTGAATGTTCTTTGAAGCAGCTTTAGGTGGCCGACGTGTCAATTTCCGTCCGAAGCGGTTGGTTTTGCTCGCTGGTGGTCTCCGGTGGCGAGGTTGCCATCACATTTCATACTGTTCCAGAGACGCTAGTCTCTGAAAAGGTGATGCGATCGAACAAATTCCATCGGTGGCGATATTCACCTTCACCTGAGTAAATTCAATCAGAGTCTACAGCATAAATAACTGTGCAGTTTCAGCTTGTCAGTAGGCGCATTGCGGTTGCACTAAATGCGATGAATCCGGACTGGCCGGTGGCGGTGGGGGAGAAGAAAAGGGAGAAGGACTTTTCTTGCCCATAATCGGACTTCCTTCCTGTCACTCAGTCGCCTGGTGATAAGGCGGTCCTTTTATGATTTAGTACACACACGAGATGCCGTTTCCAACCCTCGGTTGCCACGTTACGGGCGCCCGTCGAGGGTTGGACACCCGCATAGGAAAGCCCCTTTTCCATCATTTGGACGATAAAAACATATAACCAGACAAAATGCCAACACGTCCGATGTAGGTTCAGTTTACATCGGGATTTTTCGAGGACGTTTAGTTTCCTTCGATGGCAGAATTTTGGCAGAAATGTCGCTCACGCAAGTCAAGTGAATGAATACAATGACTTTTGGACCGTGTGAATGCAAGAGCCTACTTGGAGCCAAAGATTGGAGTGATTTGATGAATAATCGAGTTTTCCTTTAAGTTGACGTGAGATTTTATTGGAAGTGTAATCCTCAACGAAAGTCTTTTCATTTTATACTACTTACAGGGTCCTATTTTCAGCGTCCGAGAGGATACTTGGGTTTTGCTGAGATCAAGTAGGGGAAGTTGAACTACTTCTAAGAAGGTACCAAGAGGACCTTCTTAGGCTGCCCCGTACATTACTTAAAGACAAAAAACCGTCATCACTGACTGAATGGAAGGACTTTTGCCGACGTCGAGGGAGTTAACAAACCTTTCAGTCAGAGTGCTGGTGCCCCAACTGCAGCTAAAGAAGGCCGAACCGGGGAAATACCTTCTCCTTTGTCCACGCTTACTTGATTAGTGGAGTAGAAAGTTGGCAAAGTGATCACAAGGGCTAAGATGTACTCAGAATCTAACTCTGAGAAAAGAGCAGCTCAACCTCCTGCTGAGGCCACGAGACTAAGGATGATCCGCCTTTTCTGGGGAGGGGGGGGGAGCGGGAGAGGTAAGAGAATCACACTTAACTGGGCCACAGTCTAGTCGAAGACGGAAGTAGACCAGTCCTCAGTTTTCGTATCGTCCGCGTGTGCGCGGTTTTCGTATCGTCCGCGTGTGCGCGGCGACGTGACCCTCGGCCTTCATAGACGAGAATTAACGTCTGGACTGTGGCGACAGCGAGCCAGTCCGCCTAGAGCGAAGTCGGGGCCTTATTTCGTCACTTAGAGATCACGAGTAAGGTCAAAATGTGTCGCTTTAGAAATTAAAATCATGTTTACGCTCACCTAGGCCGGGTGTTCATGCCAAATGAATTTCCCGAAGATGGAGGTGCCTACAATGACGCCTTATAATTGCCTACTTGTAAATTACCCATTTTCGTAGTACGAAAAGTGGTGCTTCTCTTACTTGAGCCTTAAAGCACGCCAATCTTCAGTTTTTGCTAATCTACATTTACGCCTATGGTCGCTCAGTTGTTCCGTCCGTCCGTGACAGCCGTAATCAGACCTACGAGGATTTCTTCGACCAGAACTACGATTGACTCTGGGCTTCTTAGTGACCGTAACCTTCTGCAGAGGAAAAGCTACCCAATACCTAGTAATATTTGTTCATTTGCTGTAATTTGCAAGATCAAGGTAAACGCGGTGGCTTCCCAGAAGCTGCGCTACCCCGGCCGACGCGACTGAGAAGTTGCACTCGGGCTAATAAGAATACCACGGGTGAAAGGGGGGTACAAACTATGATCGCAAAGTTATGAGTCTCCGTAATTGTAGAATTGGCTGAATGGAGACCTGGGAGAATTTTCCACCTTCACCTGTGCTCCGAGGGAAAGTGCGGTTTGATAAGTGGCAAAAATAGAACCGATCTGATGTGTTCTCAAGGATGCCACTGGGTTAAGACGCCCTTGAATCATGGGTAGATGTGTAAACAAATGATGAGACTTCTCACCCTTGATTTTCTCTAAATGTGGTTCTCTCAGAGGCGATCCTATTTACTTAGACGTGACAGGTTAATTAAAGGTTCTACTGCTGTTCTCTAAGTGTTATTTATATCATAAATTAACAGTACATAACAGCAATGATACATCATCTCCTCGCGTTATTTAGCGAAGGTAATGCTGCGCCTCTAATGATTTTTATTTATTAAAATTACCAAACAGTATTATTCAACACAGCGTGCTACTTTTATGTTAATTAAGTAATACCTGTCGCGCTGCAATTCGGAAAACGGCAAAATTAGAGGGGACCAGAAGGCGAAAAAAGTCACAAATTGCGCTGGCAAAGAGACAAAATCATCATGCATAGATGCTAAAAGGTTACCATCAATCAAAATGATACTTTTAATTGCCTCTGTGGTTGAATTATCGATGTGATGCGATGCGATGTCGCCCGCGGAGAAGTAAATACATGTATTCTTAAAAGTTTCGCCTTCTTAATTCTCCTTTAGAATCCCCTATAAGCTATCAAAGTTAGAGAGACAAGATCATTTACAGTCTACTACTAAAAGAGAGACTATAAAGGGTCTGAACTGGAAGTTGAGAAAAATAACCCCTGCACTTCGTACCCTGGGCCCTTCGAGGCACCGCACCGAGAGGAAACTGCACCCCATTGTGGAGGTAGGGGATCGATGCTCTTTGAGGGAGGTAGATGGCACTTCTTGGGCATTACTGGAGCTGATTACTGACTCGAGATTTACCTAAAATTGGAAGACAGGCTTCGTTCTGCGCAATTTCATTCATTGTCGTTCAAAGTGAAGAGACGATATTCAGATTGGGGAACTGTCAAAATTCGACGTTGTTCACATCCACTTGACATCGCCACTTAATCATAGTGGCTAGTGTCCTGTATGAGCAAGCAGATTTGTTCTCCACCAGTCAAAATCTCTTTTTTTCTTGCCGAATTCTCAGCAATACACGCAAAGAGAATGCGGTGGAGGTATCGAGGCGATTGTCCAAACACATGCAGCTGTCAAAAATGGCAACCAAGTCATTTTAATTCTCTTAACTCCTAGTCTCGTACAGAAGGCAGCAGTGGCCTCGAGATATCTACATTATCCCAAGACAAACCGCAGAATGTCCATTATCATCATCATTACCGTCACTTGTTTATAAACCTTCATAAATCGCGCTTCGGTTGACCGTATGGGACGGTTATACAGCCCTGACAAGCGAAGGAGAGCAACGAGGAGGCTCGAACTGATCCAAATGCTCTACGACCATCGCAGTATCGTGGCGATGTTCTTCTCATGTCACTCGCATCCTCTTGCTCGAATCAGCCACTTTTGGCTGTTGGGTGCCGCTATAAGTACTCGCAGCACCCAACTGCTCACTCGTGGCACCTATTTTTGCCTTTTTACGTCTATCTCCTGCATGTGTTCGCCGGTAGGACGAACTTGCATCGAGCACTATTAGAGTCGTTATTCCAACCTTGAAGCTGGAAGTTATTTTGTAACAACAATCCCACACTCAGTTCAAACAAGGTAGAAGGTTTGAGGCCACACAAGACTACGCATTCGGTGACATCAAAGCTCTACCTGTCAGCTACTTTACGGTGCTGACATCTGACAATGCATGTCTTATCCGTTTTAGATACTTCCTTTAGTACATGGACTTTAGAACTAGAAGCTCCACTATAAGTTCGAGAACACATAAAGCCTGTATCCCCACCTGAATCAAGTTGTATTGAGAGCTTCGACCTTAATTTTTGCCTCTACTTTTTGCTCACTGGAAGAGAACTTCGCAAATGCCCTTTGCCAGGCGGAGGACGCAAGTGTGAGGAGGAGGGGGAGGAGGGGGAGGAGAAGAGAGTGCAGCGGATTAATTAAGGTCCTCTTCCTTCAGATGCGCCTTCTACCCTCGGTCGGAGAGTGGGTGATTGTGATAGCCAACGCCTCTGTCGACGAGACTACGCAGTTGTCACCACAACACCCACGACTACAGTAACGAAGTACACGACGCAAATAAAGCCTTATTTTGGTATGTATGTATGTATGTATGTATGTGTGTATGTTTGTGGTGGTGGTGGTGGTGGTAAATACTAAAGACCTCGTCTCGCTTGAGTGATTTCCAGGCCTACAGACATGTCGCGTAGTCCTCTCCTCATCCTCCTCCTCCTCCTCCTTCACTCAACTGCTTTAACCACCCCATCTCTGGCCCGTCGAATGGTGCAAATGAAATTCCACCTCCGCTCCTTTGTCCCTCGGCCCCACCCCGCCCCGCCCCGCCTCGTCCTCCAACTTCCAACTTTTAAGTCACTTTAGTGGGACCTACTGGACTACGCGACAGTGAATTTGTAAGGTAGTGTGCCTATTTGTTTGTTTGTGACTCTGTTTACATAAAGGAGTGATCTTTAGGTGGGCCCCCCTCCCCCCACCTTCCTCGGATTTCCCCCATAACCTTGCACGTCCATGTAATATTTGAGGCTCATGTGACTAATGCAATTCCGACAATGTCATGTTGATTTACTGCCACGAAGTTGCCTACTCTGATGAACTCATTAGACTGGCCACAATCACAGTGGAAATGCTGTTTAACAATTGACTCCAACCCGATCAGTTTGACGGATGAGTTGTTAAATCTGGGAGTCTTTTTGGTATCGTCTAAACTTGTGTTGGGCCTTATCGGCCGAAGAACTCGATCACTGCCACTCCGGAGAGAGCAGCAGGGAATCAAAATAATCCTTCTGAGAGTCGATTGCTGACCGCTTGGCAGTTATTTCTGCAAAAGTAAGGCCTCATCGTGTCCCTCGGCCCATATACCTGCCACAATCCGTGGTGATTGAGTGCCTGGAGGGGCTACAGTAAATTAAAATATCAAATGCGGTAGTGTTTATTCCGCATCACAATCTTCTCCTTTGTTACATCAGGGTAGGGTACAAGTGGCAGTGGACTGACACTGCCCAAGCCTCCTTCCTCCTTCGAAGTTAGGCTTACTTGCAGGATGCGTGTAACCTGTCAAACTCTCTTGTCACACGCGTCTGCTTCCCGGATAAGCTGGACGGCTTGAGTGGTGAATTCACTCGACCACACGACTTCTACGCCACTTCCAGACCCTTATTATAGGTGACTGGATAAAAACAGAAAAATAGTCCCAAAATTTCATATTTGGGACAAAAGTGGGGAGAAAGAGCTGCGATTGGACATTGTTTTGCCTCGAGGCGCAGTTAGAAGGGAGGAGGAAATGCAAAAAATCTCGAGGCGAAGTCGGGGCAGTGAAGGCAGGCCCCGATAGATGTCTTGAGATTGGAGGCAGTGGACTACCATGCATTAAGTGGCTAAGTTGACAAAGACGAAGTTGGGCTTTGAACAGTCTACAGAGAGCTACAAACACTGACTACCACGTGGAACAAACGGACTTCGGCCATGAGGACTTGTGAACCTTCACGGATGCTCTAATTATCCTCCTCTTGCCTTAGGTTGGCGCATAAAAGCGCAGTCCCAAATTATGGACTTTTCTTCAAAGTTTCTCTCATTCCTCGCCAACGTCTTCTTCATTTTTGTGTGTATTTAGGTTTATTTGTGCATGTCCTGATGTGTGAACAAAAACCGCTTTGAACACATGGCCGCGATAATGGGACAATAAATGCCGCAGACGCCGGACGGCGTCTATCCCTACGGTAATACGCTCCAACGGCCTGGCTATCAGCCGGTCCACCTGTAACATCCTCCTCCTTTGTTATTAACTCGGGCCCGGGCAGTACTTTTCGGTTATGGTGGCTAAGCCACGTCTTTCGCCTCGGCCTCTGGCCCTCTTAGCGCCTCCTTTATGGCAACAATAAAAGAACTCTTGCGTCCGAATGTGGCTTGTGTGGGAGAGGATGATTTCCCTCCGGTGCCTCAACACCGGCGGTAGTGGCGATTACTTGCAGTTTCCCACAGGTGAAGACCACTGAAGTCGTTGTTTATCTGACCATTTTCGGGGAAAAATTTAAAAGTTGTCTACGCAATTATCAAGGATAGTGTCCAAGTGATTAAAAAATTATCATTAATAAAGGTGACTGACCGGAACAGTCAACTTGTCGTTGTGGATTGGAACAATGTGAATTAAGAACGATAATGTAATTTGGTCAGTTGTGGATATTCGAAAACTCGAGTTCTGGTGCATTTTGGCGTGGTAGACCAACTTTCTATCAAAAGTATAGTTGGGTTTTTCCGTGGCCTAGCAGCCTTCGTGAGATTCATTTTGTACTTAAATGGATACAGTACGTGTTTTGACCAAATGAATGAAGATGAAAGCTCAACCGCGATGATCTGAAAATCCCTAGAAGAGTCTGTCTAAAAGTACCTTCCACGCCGAAACAGTGGTTTTGCATTGCGTAAGGTTGAACGATTCCCGTGGATTAGTGAAGAGAAGGTTTTTTGCTGTTTTCGGAGCCTACAGAGGCAGTGTTAATGCACAAAATTCGCCAACCCTCAAACGAAGTCTTCCAGCCAAACTGGACAATAGAGTCGGTCGAGTTGATTCCTCATGGGCCAAGGAACCCAGATAACTCGAGAATCGGTGTACTTTTATATCTTCTGGCCCCAGAATTCGAGTTTACTTCGTGGATCCAAAGCTCGAGGTGTCTCCCAAAGCTTGCCTAGTCTGCCGGGTTGTCCATGTTTAGACCGACGAGATGCTCTCAGCCGACCCTGAGTGTTTCGCAGATCTTCGCAGAGCGGACTGTCTGACGTCTTCAGTTCTCATCTACTCGTCCGCCTGGAACTCAAACCTGGGGTTTTACTGAGTAGTTGACGTAGATTTACATTACAAACCGGACCTGACATGAAGCATTTCTCCGCGTAGGCAATGCGCCTGAAGTCTTAACCCTAGTGAGTGAAGTAGCCAGGTAACTTGGAGTCCTGGCACCACTCAAATTAAGTCATGGTCGTGCGATTCCATCTTAGTGCTGCCGGGGTCCCTCAATACCCTGGGATCTAATTCACTGGATGGTGAGAAAGTGTGCATTTCCGCCCCCCCCCCCCGCCACCATCAGATGGCTCTTGGCACACCTCCACATCGCCTTATACGCCAGTCAATTGCGCAGGGGGAAAGTGAAGGCAGTCCATACGGTCCTCGTGAATGGTCCTACTTCTCATTCCACCTCAAAATGCATCAATAGACGCCGTTGTGAGTGGCCACTAATCATTTTCACCCCTTCACAATACGAAATAATTAAACTTGAGGTTTTAAATTCTTATTCCGTAATAACTTAAGGTAATCAATACGACTATATTCGGTGGGACCAATTTCCCACAATGCCAACGACAAACTCTTCACCGGCCTATCATCCTACAGTCTCATGCCTCATCTTTCTCTTATTGCCATCACCGTACTGGCGAGGCCTGGAAGCACCAACTACTTCAGTCTTAATTTGTACACTTTGTGGAAAGATTGGGTCATTGGCGGGATCCGTCCAACCCAGAGGCGGAATTCCTCTTCTTCTTCAATTCCCTCTTGTTTTACTTTATTCTCAGCAATAAGAGTACATGGTGGAGTATTTGAGCTCCTGTCCCGTTCATCGGTTGTCCACTGCCTTCTTTCCCATTTGAGGGAGGTGAGGAACCATTATTACTCAGTAAGGAGTATTATCACCAGCCTCACGGGTATTCTACGTACCAATTTCAGCACCTTCACAAAAGGATGAAGTACAGCGAAGATAATGTATTGCTTCTCTTCGCTCACCACTTATAGTCGATTTGAATTATCAGTGGCATGGAATCGCCGTCACTTGACAAGCTTGTGTTTTCCATTACCGGGAATGTGGTAGTTAACCTGATAATAACAAAGTCAACAACCTCGTTTGCAGCCTGCCTTTTGACCCTCCAACCGTAAGGGCCATATTCCGGCCAGCAGTTATTAATTCTCCTTCAACCATCGTGCTGTCTTCCGCCTGGCGAAGCCTGGTCTTACCTCAACATTCACTTGATTACAGTTTACGAGGTAATGCTCAACTTCCCTAGCATTTTCCTGCCCTGGAAAGTAGTTCGTCCCACCGCCTCCTACTACTCCGTCGTCAAGGCCGGCCATTCTGATCCTGGGGGCCCAGGCAGCGTTGAAGTCCGCATGACGAACACCTCCATAGAGGCTAATTACGGCCAGAAGGGAGCCATTATTAAGGATGCTCAAGATACCGCGTCCCAAGGTGTTTTTGGTACACAGGCTACTTTAGGCAGCACTTAGTAACAATAAATCACCGCCTAACTGTATAATTAGCCCACGTATTTTGAATGACTTTTGGCACTTTTATAACAAACCCCCGCTGGCTATTTTAAAAGTGGGCTTTACACTAATTTACGTAGGCAAAATAATTAACGGAGTTAGGCGAAATGAAGGCTATTTCGCCGAGTTGACTTGCCAGGCTGATTGGAAGGCAAACACCAGAAGGAAAATAGACCAACAACAGTGAGTTTTGCATTTTCAGACGAATGTTGATGAAAAACAAATAAAAAAGGAGGAAAAATAAGGCGCCGGAAAAATGGCTATTCGGGAAGTTAATCGAGATTGTTGACGCTTGTGTTTTCTCATTATTTACTTTTGTAAAAGTTGAATCGTATTACGTGGCGCTGTTTTTACTAAATCTGGCCTAATCTCGTTGCTGCTGATTTAACTTAATTTTATGGGCTATATGTTTCTGCATAGGTTTTCTTCACAAAATAAATAATAAAATGGAGGAATGAAGTTTGTCTTCAGAGAGGTGGCTTTGCAACGCCAAAGTGCCTTCAGTACCTCGCCCCCGGGCATTCTCATTGTGGACCGGGAGTTGGAAGGCCGGTTAGTGGAGGACTTTCGATTTCCCGGGGCCGCTCATTCTCCGCGCAATCGTAGGACCTCGACTTTATCGGTACACGAGAGGATAAGTGCTGAAATCTCCTTCCTTCAGGCCATGGAACTTTTGTGCTGCTTTGTCGGCCAATTGAATGGAAACAGGCGATTTTGCGTCCCATCGGTACCGCGACTTCACGAACTTGTGTCACAGGATCAATGAGTGCGAGAGATAGTAGCAAGGCCTCAAGAGGTGTGAAGTTAACCGTCTTCTTTGATTTTTAGCCCCCCCCTCTATCACCCCCGCACCCTTAGCCCCCTCCTCTCCACCGGAGGAAAGGAGATTTGACTGCCGTTCTCTCGAATTCCCCACCTACCGGTGGAGGACGAGTAAGACATGCGACGCAGTGGGGGGCACCTCGAAGTCCGTAAGCCTGGGACCAATTCGACTCCGGTTCTGGGTCCTAAAAACGCTCGTTCCTCACACGTCCACACCGTCTTGATGACGATTGTTAACCCGGAAAGCATCAACTCAGCATCACTTTCTGACCTTCATGACATTGTGAGCAGAACGAAACATGAAACCGAGGGCATAAATCGCGATTTTTTCATATATCAACTCCGTGTTGGTCCACTGTAAAACATCTCGCTTTCTCCCACTTTACAGAAAGTAGGCGACGATCGCTGACGAGACGCTCCCCGCCCACATCAGACCGAGTGGGTGCCTGTTGCTATTTTTACAGGCTGAAGTAGCTTAGATCGCCCCGACGATTGCTAACACACCGCTTCACATCACTCGGCGTCTCAACTAAGGAAGACGGTAATCATGTCGGGAGCCTTCAAACCGTCAATTGGGACGTCTTGTCGACTGGACTCATTCCTCTCTGCTCACGAGGTGATGCTTGGCATGGGGGCAAATTCGAACTCCAACCTCTCCACTGCACTCTGCTCCAATTCATTTCGACCCTTCTCATCGTCTCGCATACATCTCTTCTACTTCCGATGTCTCCACTCACTCTACATTCACTTCTTGTTCAGCTCCATTCATAAAACCTGGGGTGGGTACATTTATATTGACTGAAAGGTAAAGAGTTTCTATTTGTATTCCCTTTTTTCACTAGCCTCCTCCACTCTCTGACTGCTTGTCTAATTCTCATAATTTGAAGGTGTTTTGCCTTTCTTACGTCTGATTATTAAGTCACAAAACGAACCCACACCTCACGGAGTGTTTGTTTGTTTGCCACTAAAACGACCATCAGATTATTCGTAGAAATGGTGGTTGTGTTGACGTGCCAAATGCACACGAGATCGTGGAGATGGCGAAGATTGTGGGCAATGTTGCGGTGTCAAGTGACGTCTGCCTTCATCCCCTTTTTCTCCTCCAACACTGCAACACTGACGTCAAACTCACTTCTAATTTTGTGGAATAGCGTTGTTTTCGCGAGGTGAACCTCATCTTTTTTTCTCTTATTGTCCAACTTGGACAATTTAAACTTGAATACCGTCAAGATCGTCTACGCATTTTTGCCGAGGCATTTTCAACCTACGTACACACACACATACACAAATAATTTGTTGTTGATTCTTTTTTGTTATGTTTTGTCTTGCATTTCATTTTCTCGACTATCTAGGCTCAAAATCAGCGGGTAGCGTGATTACAACGTCTTTCTGTCATGTTTTGTCATTGGCAAGTAAACAAGTCCACCTGCCTGCGGGTGAATGCATATTTTTTGGGAAAATTTAGCTTTAATTTATGCTTAGACATCCCCTCGCAGGCAAAGTGTCAACGGATTAATGCAAAACCTCTATATCTCCCTCAGTGGCCTGACTTTTCTACAACAAGATCCATTCATCGGATCACCTTTGCATCTTAATTCCCCTACTACCATCGCGATGCGGTCGGTGTAGTGGACGGCGGGTAACCGCGGTCCCAACTCTTAACTCGCCCCCCTCACTCCTAAGACACCTTTAATTTAACCAAATAAGACATTCGGATGTAGCAGAGTTCTCTTACCGGTGGTGAAAGCAAGTAGTCTTCTTGGAAGAAGTAACCGATAAAACGAAAGTGGAAGAGGGAATGGGAGAGCAGGAATGGGCCGAGGATTTCTTCGTATTTACAAAAGAACCCGTTAACTGTAGTGCAATGATGATAGAGATATAAGTGACATCACAGAATGCTTGTTGTCATTGAGAAGGGGCCACTAGACCGCCTGAGCTGCAGGCAATGAGATTATAACGATCGAGTTTGGCTTCACATCCTTCCACCTCCTAATTGTCGCATACTACTCATGAAGCATGCGACATTATACAAAACAGGGCGTAAAATTAGTGAGTTTATTCATCTCACATTAGACAGATTTGTTAAATAAATCAACTTTGAAGAAGATTATAATCCTTCAATCAATATGACAAGAGATGATAGGCGCTAATTTCTCGTTGGAGTCAGTCACCTCTGGCACTTTGGGAGGGAGAGAGAAAGAGAGGATGAGAGAGAGAAGAGAGACCTATTCCACCGCAATTCCATCGCCTCATTGCATGAAGCAGCAAGGACGGAAGGCCCACGTGCGCACAAGCACGCAGATACGCACGCACGTAGTTAGGCTGGCGCGTACGCACGCACACGCGCATCTGCGCAGGCGCACACGTACGCACTTTTCGCCCCAGTCCGAAGTGATTGGTTGTGGGGCAGATTGAAGGCGAATTCGTCGCCACTATAAAGCAACCTCTTCACCACGAACCAACGGTGCTAGAGCCCTCATCTGACCGAGCTCCCTGCTCTCGAGTATGCCTCGTCTCCTCCACCACCCTCCCTTCGACCTGGCCGACTCACCCGCCGCCGTCCATTCAAGTCTTGTCAATATCAACATCACCCTCGCCAACCTACTCCTCATTGTCGCCCTCTTACTGACCCTTCCGCTGGTGACTACTTCGAATATAACTGGCTCTGTGGATCAAAAATCGGCGGGTACGACGAGTTTGGAGGTGGAGAGGAGGAACGTCAGCTCCGACCCAAAGACGAATAATGTGTGGTTATCAGTTGATTGTCAATTTAAAGATGCAGTGCGGAGATCGGGGGACATTCTCCCCCTACGAAAGAGGTCCACGTGTCAAACGGGGGCTTCGATTGGGTAAGAACTCTTTCCCCACCCCTTCCACTCCTCTCCCGTCCCACTTCCGAGCGCCTTGAGTGGGGGCGAGGAGTCAGCGTTCTCAGGTCAGCAGTCAAACACGATTAGGCCCGAAGGAGAATGGTCACAACAATCACTGATTCTTCACAAATATGTCAACGGTTTTACTATTTTGGTTAACCGAAACTCCTCACCGTTACCTGAATGCTTATTTACCCACCCTCAGTTTGCGCATGGATAGTCTTTACCATCAATCGCTGTGGAAGAGGTTATCACAAACAGGGATTTGGTTAGGCTAGGTTCAGTACATGCAGAGTGACGGGAGGGAGCTAAAAAGGAGTTTCGAGCGGTTATGAAGTCAACGCATTCACGTTCAGATTATGAAATTTTTTGACCTCACAAGGTCAACAGGATGAACGATTAGTGCATAAAAAGTTTTCCTTTATTTATTTTTTTTAAACAAAACTTTAAAGAGCTGCACCGGCTATTAGTTGGAACAAAAAGGGAGGAAAAGCACAATCTGCCTCATTTTGGTCTTTGACTATTATTAGGTCGACCCACATCTTTGTACAGTCCAATTAAGAGTCGTGGAAGGAAGTACGACGACTTGTGTTCCATCTACCTTCGATATGAACCCTACACCATCGTCACGGAGTGCTGCTGTCGCGGTTGTACTCGACGGTTTTTGGAGCAGTTCTGTGCAAAGAGCTGAGCCGAGTTCCCCACCGCTCCTTCTGGCCCGCTCCCCGACTTCCCCCCCCTTCTGCTGTCATCAATCTTTATTTTTGTAAAAGCCGTGTTCGACAATCACTTTTCCTCCACAAACTATCGCGCATTTGTATAGATCTTTAAAGGCCCCTCCGTTGTACAAAACCTCTCCTACTATAATGTGCCAATCTGCACTGCATTTAGAATCGAATAAAGTGATTCAGACGTGATTAGACAGAGAGTTGAAGGAGAAAACACACGCACACATGAGGCGATGATTTGAGAAATGCATTAAAAAAGTAAAAAACTGCACAATATTCATCGGATGAGATGGGAATTGGGTGTGATGGGGGGCTGCTTGTCTCATCCATCAGTATGCCGACCTCTCGCATGGGGAAGTGTCTTTCCCTCAAATTTCAAGGCAACCGAGAAGGGGATTTCGATAGCTCAGTGGTGTAGGTATTTGGAAATGCGCAGTAAGTTGATTTTAATTCACGCGTAGTACCCTTCGTTACATTTAAGGCGTTCTTGCGAGTGGGGAAGCGAACATCGGATTAAAAAATGCCAACACTTCCCCTCCACCCCCCCACCTACACCAATGGGATAAAATAGCTTAAAAAATAATAATAGCAATGAGTGAAACTGGTAACTGCGTCACTTGACCTTGAGGAAAGCAACACGTGCGAATGGGACCGCTGGGGGGTGTGGTGAGAGTTTACCGAATCCGACTTTCCCCCGTCTCATCTCTCATGTCGAGACTGCATTAAGCGGACGGAGAATGGAGGAGGCTGACGATGAGGAGGGACCTGCCCCCTCTCCCTCTTTCCTGCTTTGCAAGGAACAGGAAATGTGGAGGCCTCCTGAAGGGTCTGAAATAATTTGTGAATTACTTGTCAGGTGTAAACACGCGATGCATGAATTGTGAAATCACATCGGATAGGCTTCAAATAAACACATATTTAATTACTTCAGCTGGTAAATACACTAGAACAAATACATTAATCGTGTCAACGCCTCTTCAAATGTTACACCATAAATGCACAGATTAGTAAAAAGGTTGAATGATCGTTCACAATACATCTGTGTCGGTCCGGCTAAAAGGTGGCATTAAAACCTCCCCCGATCACAGATTCGGGCAGAACGGTCTCCTCGTCTTGTGTCTTGCTTCAGGAGGATAAGACTCGGTCGCCCTGTCGCCGTGTTGTCCACCCTTCCGGTAGCCTTTCGTGGTCCAATGTCCGATGCATTTAACCTCAGCGCCGATGAGATAAAATATCAATTCGACTTGGTCAACGAATGCCACAGGAATGTGTATTTGGCAATATGAACGGATTCTTCTCTAGGATCGTGTACATCGACACTGCACCGAAATGGACTTTCAGTGAATTGTGGACTCTTATCGGTGCGGTGGATGCTCTTTGCATGCCCTACTTGTGCACTTTGGGCTAAAGGGACTCGTAATGATGGAAATGGCCGCAATTAGGGAAGTAAGGGTTACATCGCATGAAAACCTCGTTATCGCCGTACTTTCCTCACACAAAGCACCACATTACAGTTCTGCTGGCTGAAAAAAGCCTTCCCACAGCCACGACGACATAGACACCTTGGCGGTTCGGGGGCCAATTCAAGCGTAGAAGTATTTACCGGATGCCGTCAACTTCAATCTCACAGTCACACCGAATAATCTAATAGGATTAAGTGAGCCAAAGTTTGGTAGTGTTTCCGCAGGGTGTGGGAGGAGAATTCGAGAGCAGACGTCAGTTCCCACATTCGACCTTTTCGTCAAAATCTCATTGTAACTACGACTCAAAGCAAACTAACAGAGACCTTTTCTCTTCAGACAGGTAGAGAGAAGGATGTGGGGAAAAGAAGGACGAGATCTTTGGGGGATCCTTATTGGAGAAGAGTAGGGCGCTTTTGGGATAAAACTATCAAACATATCTCGCCCTACTGAAATCGTTTTGATAGTGAGCGTGAATTCCGACGTCTGGTCAACCGCTTTAACCATAAATCATCCACAATATGACAAGATGAAACTCAAATCGAGGTTGTTGCAACACTTGCGTTTCCTTATCAAAATGTCGCATTCTGATTGGTCCAAAGCGCAGAGGAGAGGCAGAAGGGCCAGTGACCTAGCGGCTGGGGGGAGCTACGACCTTACAACCTTTCCCTCGGACTCGATGGACCTGCCACCTCATTGTAACTGCCGCCATCAGGACCACCACTTATCGGGAGTCAAAGACAACTGGAGTTTGGATGGTCGCTATGTTAGTCCCTATTGAGGGAGTTACGCGATAGACTAAAATGGAATGAATGCGTCTGCTTCCATAAGATGTAGCGTATTTAAAATAGTTGCGACCGAAACTTACACCATCTGCCCATAATTTCACTTCAGCCCCTTACTGCCAACCACTCAATGTTGTAGGCAATGAAGACGGGAGTTAGAGAAGAGAAACAAGTTCCACCTTTGCTAATAGTCGAGGAAAAGATGATGGAGGGTGATAGAGTAAATTCTCGAGCGAGAGACTGACGGTTGAATTTCGACCCTCAATTGGGCTAATGCAGAACACCGGGAAGACGTCATAATGGACAGACACCCATAAATTGGCGGGCATTTGTGTTCAGCATTTGATTCGGCTGGTATTGGGGAGTCTGTCACTTCCTCGGTCCTCCACATCTCGAGTGACGCCATTATGGCGTGTTCTGCCAGTTGGGAAGCAGAGATTAAGGCGGTTTAGCCAGTATGACAATCGTTTAAATAAGGCCAATGGGGCGACGACCGTAGTTGATGTCACAAACGCTACATCTCGTCACATTGACGATGTCAGAAGAATTCTATTGTTGCCACAAGTCCCGCGGTTTCACAGGTAGAACGGGTGGGTCTGGCAACCCATTACCCCATACATATGCACATATCTAAAGCGCTAGCTGTTTCATGCCAGTTTGGAGCCGAAGAGGAACGCCTCAGGCAAAGAAATGCGTCATGATGTCGCATTATGACGGTGTTTGTGCTCACTTCCAAGGAGTCTCTCCCTTCAAGCGCGTTATGCTGGCACACAAGTGACGTGCGTCGGTAACTCTGTCGGCTCATGCGCGTTAGCGTTGGACAGCGATTCTCACACTGATAAGAGAGAGAGAGTGCCATTAGCACAATTTTTGCGGATTGCAAAACGGCTCCTCGCCTTTTCATGGAAGCTGATCATTCGAACTACGTGGCATTAACTGTGATGGAGGCTTTGGGAGAATGAAGTGAACAAATAGACCAGTCACTGGTTCACACAGTGCAGCACAAAAGCGACGTGGTGCAGACAAGAGACTCCTCGCGAGGTGTTGTGCTTTACTTTAAGATCACTTCAAAAGTTTGAAGAGGGGGCCTTTATTTGTCTAAGTATGGAAGAACTCTGTCATTGAGGTGGTGAAGCAGAATATGCAAAGTAAAGTCCACTTTCTACCACACCAGTTTCCTTCTCGGCTTCTTCATCGGGGCGGCTCGTGATACCAGAATTAAAGTCGTTGACACCAATTCGAGGGCAGGCGCCTATCAGGTCTGGCGACACCCGCCGCCCCATTTATGTGTCTTAGCGCAGACTTCATCACCTAATCTTGTTACATGTTCGCATACCAAACGGGTCTTGGCATTCACCACTGCTGTCTCGGATCAAAGGCTAACCGAGAAATTCAGCCGTAGACAAAGGACTGCTAAATGCATCGGCTCGACATCCTACATGACTTTATTCGTCAGTACTGTAATACATCTGAAAACACTCATCACAGTCAACCATGTAAAATAGAGGCATAGACGAGGTCTACAATATTGAAAGTAATCTTAAGGCCGAACCCATTCACAGGCTCTCTACAAATGCAGTGATATGAGGCGAAGACATTTCAGTTAACCAAAAAGTGCCTTACCACTGTGAAGTGCTCCTTCAACTCTCCCTTGAAGATACACAGGTTGAGTATGAAGCATCTGCGTTAGTATTTCAAAAAAGTTGACTAATGCTTTGACAACTGAGATGCCATTTACTATCCCCCAATTGCAGATACGTGGCGGTGACTTGTCAATCACTTCTGGTTTCAACAGACTCCGCCATTCGCGCAATTTTGCCGCTTCTATTGAGCTATCTCTCCTCTCATTGTCGTGCCAGATGGGCATCGCAATGGACCACTGCAAAAGTCCATTCATTTACGCAGTTCTCAATTATAATTTTCGTTATTTATGCGCCATCTACAGTGTAAAGTGCAAAAAGACGTGGAAAAGTTATTCTCCTTCAAGCGTGGTTTCGTGGAGTCTTCACTCCGTAAAGCCTAGTACTATAATAGTTTGTTTTAATCAGCCGAGAGTAGACAATTCCACGGTGTTTGGAGGAACGTGAGACAAACGAGTCTGCCAATAGGCCAACAGTCAGCAGTTTGAAAACTTCTACCTTAGTTAGTCGACAAGACGATGGAGGAAAAGTGTTGCTTTTACCATATTCAGCTTGAAAGTTTTCAGTAATTTGTGTGTACTGGAATAGGAGCTGGTGGATACGATGAAAGTAGTTGAAGACGCCCATTGGTTGGAATAATAATGATGAAATTGGAGGTAAACTTACTTGTCTGAGGCATTCTTGGGCCTTCGACACTCAGGGAGTAGATTTTCCTTTCACCTATTTCGTGGTGAGTTGATGAAGTAGTAGAAATAGGCAGATATAAGGCCAGGGAAAAGCAAATTCGGCTTAGAAATTCTCTGTTGTCTAAAAGAAAGGCGTACTTAATTTGAAGAGGACCGAATTGGTTGAAGTTAAAGAATGATGCGTAATGAAGACAGAGTGTCAAACAAACCCTTGTGTGCACAGTGTCGGTGTACTCAAATGATGTTGTGGTTTAACCGCCACACTTGGCTCATCTTTCGCCATTTACCTCTGTGGACAACAACAAACCGAGACAGTGCCTCAGAGAGAGGTGAATCATTACATGAAATCCGAAATGAAATTGCAACAGCACATGGCATGAGAGCTTTTTGTCCTGGATAGATGGATTTTTTGTGGATATGCGCGATGTAGTCCTCTTCCACGCTTTGATTAGGCAGAACACCGAGGTCGAGAGGCGGCTACGCTCACGTTAGCATGAATCAAAATGCAGACGAGATAATTTCTTGGGCACCCACTCACACTCTCCCATCACGTTTCTCGATTCACGAAGAAGGCTAAACAGGGTCACAGCAGTTTAAGACGTTGAGATTTTTTACGTGGCTACCTTTCCTCCTTTATTCTACCATTTCCGTATTAATGTCTCAATATAACAGCATAATCACTTTATACAATCACATCCATTTTTCATTAGCTAACCGAATTCGCCTTACAGTAAGCATTAACTCAGTTCCATCTGCACGGTGGAAGTCTCTTTACCAGACGCCTCATCTTTGTACGAAACTCAAATCGGACATGTTCTCGCTTTGTCGTCTTTACTCCTACACCTCCCCATGTTCTGTGAATCGCCGGATACGTGTCCATGTGGTCATACACGCCAGAAGCCTCACTGCCACACCCTCCGTGCCTCAACAGTAGTTGGGCAGTTTGAGAGGTTCCTTAGCCATTTGGCCAAAATGGTTCAGACAAGCCAACGGTTTTTTCGAAAACCAAGGACAGGACACCGAGTCACTAGAGATAATTACAAATTAAGAAAAAGGAAAGGACTTATTTCGGCTGGCAAGTGGGTTAGTGATACCTGGAAGCCTGAACATTGACCCGCCTATACTATAAAGAGGAGCTGGGAAGACGCCATTTGGACGAAATCGCTCTCAGGGGTGCACAACTTTCAGCCGTAAAATCCTTCGGGCTGAAAGCGGCCTTGCGCTGAGGCCTTTTACCACTTGTTCTAAACTAGACCTCTGGGGCATGATATCCGAAATCGGGAAGGCTCCAGAAGTCAACACTGGTCAAATCTTGCCACCAAGTATAACACGAAACGAATTGGGCATCGGACAGACTAAAGTGGGAATGTTCGCAACTGCTATGAATAAGACGTCCAAAAATCTCCCCTGTAGTTGCTCTACTCAACATAAATCAAGGAATAATGAGTATTAACAACTCCCAAAGCTCAAGCAAGGATTGAGACGCCAAACGCAGATAAAAAAGAGAACGAAGTAAATAGAAGTCGGAAATTATAACAAGTACCACGGGACAACAACGATGGGCACATTTTCTCCTCCTTCCCCTCCAGATAGCCTCCATGACCTTGCATATCACCACAGTTGATTGTGATTTTGCAGTGAAAAGTTAAGGAATTTGTTCACCGATCCATCCAAAATACGATTTGTTTACAAGGAGACGTCAAGTATGCCGATTTAGGGGAGAAAATGGCCTAAACCGCAGCGAAGACAAATTCCTTTGTCCTGTAGCTAGGCCATTTCTTGCATTTTTTCCGGATTTGTTGATAAACAACGCCATCGGGAGGGAAATTTTTACCCGGCACGTCTCACTTGTCAGTGGAGAATGTATGAAATCGTGTTAGCGGACGAAGTCATCGTATTGTTCTTTTCCTTATTCATGAGGTAAGCAAGGCTGGGTGAAAGTCACTTTTCTCCACTCTCGACGCACACACACAGATACACGCATTTAGTTTACATAAACGTCTCATTTTCCTTTTACTTTTACTATACCATTACCGGCCCATTTTCACCGCTTAGGGCAAAAACGTTACTAGGAAAGATTATTCTGAAGTAGTAACTAGTCTCTACCCTCCTCCGTTTGGGCGTTTAAGCATCCACCTTCGGCAGAACAGAGAATAATCCACTAAATTAACATTCTTCTCTTCCTGATTAACATCTCAATAACTTTTAACTGACAGATGTCAAGTGAGACGTGTGATTAACCAAAAAAAAGTTTCCACTCATGGAGGGCGAAAACATGACGAAAAAGGAAACTCGGACGTCATAATTGTTCATTTGCAAAAGTGGATAATACATGGTCTGAGTGAACAGAAGAGGCGGATAGGGGGAAGGGAGACCGGGAAGAAAATCAGCAGTCACAGCCAATGAAAACTAAGATGCCGTTAGCAGCATCATTTTGAGGCTGCCAGGGGCTCTGGGAACTCATTGAACAAAGATACCTCCAATACACGATCCATTGTCTTTAAGGTGTCCTCGTCGAGAACTTCACTGTACACCTCTTTGGCAGCACGTTCCTCGCCGAGGCTGAAGGGAATTACAATGAAGGCATGGTAATAATTATAATCGACCCTTCATCCATCCACAAATCTTGGTTCGTGAATATACTAAGAAAAGGTAAACCTAGATCCCCCAAGAAGCAAAAAAAAATAACCCAAATAGGGAGATGACTAGGCGTTATAGTTACTGAAGAAGTGAAAAGAGGGAGTGAAAACGGGACATTGCTTGGTATGGCCACTTTAAACCGTTTATATCATTTTAAAGCATCGCTTCTCGTCGAATGTTCCTAGGAAAGGCAATTGGAATGCGAATGCTCGTTTAGACTTCCCTGCTCACAGTGAAAGCTGTTGAGTCGGTGTTGTACCCGCCTATTTTGATGTAGAATATGAAAACTGAAAATATGCGGTCAAAACTTTCAATAATCAAAGTTGTACCGACAAATGGTAAGACTTCGATGAATTTTGGAGATTACCACACCAACATTGTATTAACATTGAATAGAACATAGATTATGCACGATGCATACGCTGAAATTTCCAATAGCGTTGCCAGTAAATCGGAACAGCTTAAGGTCTGACGAGTTTGTTCATGGGATGGGTGAGAGAATTGTTGAATCACCGACAAAGTCCCCTGAAGGACTTTTTGTTCTCAAGTTGAAGTTAACGTTATTTGAGGGATAAAAGGGCGATAACATACCTCCGGAAGAAGAGTTCTAGTCTCTCGAATGAGGTGACGGTTTTGGTGGATAGAATGAAGTAGCACGCGCTTGTCAATGGTAGCAACCGAGCAATGTAAATTTGGTTTTCCCTTTGGTAGATCTGCCAAAAGAAATAAAAAATTAGTAAGAACCGGTAATTATAAATGAGAAAGCAAATCGTGACAAAAGTTCCTACAGCACTCTCTTTAAGGTGCATCCATAATTTGTGAATAGGCTTTCGGTCCAGACTACCTAAAACTCCGAAATATTCTGGAAACCTACAGAATTTCAGGCAGCTGAGATAAAGTGGAAGTTGGACTGTGACTAGAAGGGGAATTTCAAGTGAACTTCAATGAACACGTCCTTCGGCCTCCCAGATGTTATTTACTACGTGAAGAACGCGAGCGATGCGACGAGAATATCGAAAAACGGCATTCAAGCCAAGTTACTAGGACCACACCAAAGCACATATGCAGAAGGAAGCATCAACTGTTGGTTTTCGTATTTTGTAATACAAGATTCGACTCTGGCTCAATTGGCATCATCAAGGCACTCGACTGAATGCTCCAACCGGTTTAATGATGACTTTTGTCGAATACCTATTGGTACTGAGTTCTCGCAGTTGGAAACCTCAAATTATACCAAGAAACTTTTCATACTCAATGCGTGAATACGAGACAACTCTGTTTTACTTTGCCAGCACCAGTAAAACACTAAATAAGGTAATCCAGTTAGGAAGTAACCAGTTTCCTTGCCTTAACAGACGGCCTATATCGGCTTAGGGTGAACACATCTTGAAGCCGGAAAGGCGGGGGAACCCCTCTGGGTCACTTGACATAACCCTGTCACTCTTTGAGGCATCTTTGCACCCATCGTTTATACATACACGGGGAAAAGAATCTGAATACTGGGAAGAGGTTTAAAATCTAGAAAGTTCAAAACATTAATATGAAAAAATGAAGGCGAGAGGCTTACTGTAGCTAATCCGAATGAGATCTGACTCATGAGTGGCTGGTAGGTAACACTTTTATCACGTCGTCCCCCCTCCTCTTCCACCGATCTGTCACCCGTCCGACGGTTCACAAACACCCACCGGTGGCTGCAAAGTGGAGGAGAGATCGTGTTTGTCACCAATAGACCCCTTCTCTTAATAGAATAAATGGGATATTGCAAGTTTCTGATTTCTTACCACTCACCTGAGCGCATATCACTTTAAAAACAGTAGTCAAATGTTTAGTGTCAATTACGGCAAGGATGTGGTGGTGCACCATGAGTACCATGATGATGTCATATCGCATTTCCTTGGTCATGTCCTGCGTGTCAATGACAAGTGAAAGGGAAAAGTGACATACTAGTGACCATTCTAGGAGAAAGCGTATTAAGTTTTGACAAAAAAACATAGACTTATGAGTTCCATCTGCTGTCAGTGGATAGAGAGATGTGGTTACTTGGACTGTTTGTGTGATCATTGGCAGTAGAATCCGAGAATCCACAATTTCATTCAATGCACGCCAAAATTCATTACCCCCACATGTCTACTGCTTGTCATGAAGCCGGCTCAGTTGCCAATTAATTAGCCGATTGCATGATGGTAGGGCAATGGGGTGACAGTCACGCAAGCAGTCGACTGAGTTCCAGACATGGAAGAAGGTGTAAAAGTCCATCACCGCTGCAATAATGCTACCCGTCAGGGTCAGCTGCGTGTTCAGAGAGGGGAGGGGGATTGCCAAAAAGGGGAGTGACATGATCCAGTCATTTATTGGTAAACAGATTAGTGACTTTAAAATAAACTTCAGCGTTTTATTTACTTTTCAAGTAAGCAGTGGTCATCTAAATCAAACTTGGAGCATTACAGGAACCGATAGCTTCTGCTTTGATGGTAGGCATTGCATGCCCTATCAAAAATCACCACCATTGACCTAATCACTTCACCAGCCACCTCTTATGCCGCGTGTGGGTCAGTGCAGTCAAACGATGGCAAAGAAGGTGAGTTAGAAGACTGTATTTGATGTCGGCGAGGGTATGTGAAGAGCGCACGATGATTATGGTTCTCCCGAATGAAAGCAAGCTCCAACTCGTTGCTGCTTACTCCCACAGGAGATCTCTCGTAAAGCAAATAAGGCGACATGGAACACATCTAGTCATGTGTAGGAGAGAAAAGGCTAAAATGAGATTGATCACCTGGAAAACGTAAAAAAATATGTGGAGATGAAACGAAACAAACATCACTGCTGGGACAAGAAAAGCATCGATAGAGGTTTGGAGTTTCAAACGGTCTTTGTATACCAAGGATGTTTTGAGCGTTGTTAACGGATGGAGTTTGATTAGACATGAAGAAAAAGAGAATGGAATGTATACTCCATATTGGGGGTGAAAAGTCGTCCCTAAAAATTAATCCCAAGTTAATTTGTAACTCACAAAATGAGCTGAGGAATGGTGGATTCCGGAAGGAGGAGAATTGTTGCCAGAAGTTTGCTGGCGGACAGAAGAAGGGTTAACTGAGATTGAGGTAGTTTCTGAAGATCCTCAAATTTAAGGGCGGGATGCTTCTTGGAGCTGCAGAATAAACAGACCATGGATGACCCGAACCTGTCGCTGTGCAATCTACCTCCCCAAATCCCTATTTTATTATGAGAGAGTAGGAGAAACTCACCTCCCATTGCATCGCTCCGCGAATATTCGAAATACATTCATCTACGAAAGTACAAAAAATGTCACCTATGATACATAAAGCGAAGCATAAAAGCACATTGAAAGCCGTCCTTGTAAAGGGGATTCGAAGCTGCTTAGCAGAAAACCTGCCGTAATTCCTACCTGAGTTGTTTCAAAAAGTGATGAGAGGCGGGAAATGCAGTGATCACTCACCAATTCTGGGACGACAAGAAACCACAGAGAAGCGAGAGAGTCCGCCGATATCCTTGCAATGAGGACACGTGCACAGAGGAATAGTTGAGTGAGAATTGGTGCGTTCAAATCGGTCATCGCACGAATGTTGTCAGTCAGCCCGCTCTGATGCAAAAAAGAGGTTAGCAACAAAATAAGTAGAGTAGTTCACAGCACTAGTCCAGCCGATCCAAGTAGCATGGTTAGATTAAAGTAGTAGTCAACCTTCTCCGACTCTCATTGGGTCTGTCGTACGACAACATGTGGGCTTATTATTAGACTCAAGATTAATCGTCAGAGGAAAATTCGAGGCCTTTTCACTTAATTAAAACTCAAAAAAAGTAAAACTCAATTTTGACATTTATTAATAATTAATAGTAGTTTTATCTCTTCTACCTCCTATACTACTTACGCATATGAATAGATTAGAGGAAAAAAATTACGTTAGAGCTACATGCCCGATCATAGCGGTCACACGCCCAAGATACTCATAGTACTTGGATGCAGGTAGACAAGTAAGCTGAAGAAAATTAGCCTCACCGAGAATATCGGAGACAGAACGTGTGTATTGTTCACGTTCGCTGGAAAAACGATGAAACTGATCTTCTTAAGATGTGCTGCTCGTTGCTCGTACTCAGCCTCCTTGCTGGAGAAGATATTCAACCCCGTGCCCTGGGAAACTGTCAGACGTGCTGTGTGCGGGAAAACACACATAGTCCTCAGAACACAGTTATAATTAAACGCTAAGTAAACTAGCAAGAAGATGGAGGAACAAGGGGAAGGGAAGGAGTTTTACAGCAATAAGATGCAACCAGTGCCGCTCAAATGAGTAAAACCGACTCAAGATGCGACTTTAAGAACGTATCTAGGTCCTATGTTCCTACGCTATGTATTAAAATCTCTTAGGTGCCAGTTTAATTCCTGCGAAATATACTGTGCGCAACCTCGACACTGTTTCTTAACCCTGCAATTATGGGCTACTAAGCCTTCTCCACACCAGCTCCATACGCCCCTTCACATTACTGTATGGTGTTTCTACGGTTCGGCCGAAATAATACAATATTTCTAACGCAATAATGATAAATTGTCACCACCGATGCTACTCAAATAAGGTTACTAAAGTCTTTCCTTTGCTTTCTGTCTTAGCCATTCAGTCCTATCAGTGACAATAATTACTGTGGGGAACATACATTAAGGCAAGCGGATATACAATCTCTACTATTACGGGGAGGATTGAGGGCATAGAGATAGAGAAGATATAAGCAGACGCATACTCAGAGCTTCCTTGAAAGTATTCTTCTCCTGTGTCATGAGGTTATCCACCACAGCGCGCCAACTATGAAGAGCAGGCGCAGTGGCCTGAAAGAAAGCGGGGTCAACGAAGAGCTCAAAGACCTCGCGTCGCCACGCTCGGCGAGTGAATTGGTAAGAGCTCAGGGTAGCGAGGACTTGACTTGCCGCCGTGAAGTGACAAGCATTGGCTACGCTGCCGGACAAGAAGAACGGAATGAATGGAAGTTACTGGTGGGAAGACGAAAGAAGGAGTGTCAAATGCTCTAGAGCAACCTCTGTCTGTTATAAATGCTGTCTGTAAACAGCCTCGATAAAATCTTTATTAGCCCAGGAAAGATGAGGCCAGTGTATGCTAATCACAGCCAATGAAGGTAATTGATGAGCACATTGGGCATGAACTTTTGAATAGTACTAGAAGTGCAACAGTTCGGACTAAGACGACGATGGATAGACAGGGATGTACTTCAGTACTCCTGGATTCCGGTAAGCATAGCAAAGGGATGCGGAAATTCAACGGAATGCTTTCTTCAGATAAACAATTCAATGGATATCTTAACCATTAAATAAACACTACAAGAAATTGATATCTTAAAAAGAGAGGTAGGTGAAAGGAAGTGACAATAAAATTTATGGAACTTGACGACATCTGTAACGTTTAACTAACTTCACTTCCACTCAACATCTCGTTGGACTAAGCTACAATACTTAACTATTAGTAAAGTAATATTTCTTATAGAAATAAATTCCCATATATTCAGGAACAAGCAGGAACATCACGAAATTACGGGTGAAAAGCATGGCAAATATTGAATAAGCCCATCTCTTACTATCTGAAGCACTGCAGAAAGCAAATGAAAGGTTATAATTCAAGGTTTGAGTGATAAATTTCCCTCGTGATAATCTGAGTACTTCATATTTCCGGTGTTTTACGATTAAGGACAATAGAAATAGCAGAGGGAGAAAATATTGACGGGAGTGCCCGAAGGAGAAACTTAAACAATCACTTACTTGTGCGACTTTAGGAAGGGCAGTACATTGGTTAAAATACCGTTGTTGAGGGCCGAGGGCACGCGATCCTTTTCCTCACTCTTGTAGACCACATCGAAGAAAATGGCCATGTGCTGTACAAGGGATATCAATGTGGCGGATAAGTAGGAGAGAAAAGACGAGTAAGACTGAAAAAACGCATATGGGGCGAGTTTAAACGTGCCTCAGCGAGCATCTTGAGGGCTAGAACAGAAAGATCTTCCCGTGAATTGAAAGTTGCTGGAGCAAAATCCCGAGAATCTAAAAAATACGTCGAGAGAGACAAAAGAAGAATAGAAAAAGTGTGTATTTCAAATGGGATAGCAAATGTTTTAACGTATTCTATGACCCTTCTTCCCCCCTTCTATCATCACCGTGATTGTCTTTTCGAGTATCGAGATTTCGTGCCCACAACTTTACACTTGGGCCATTATCAGAACGACGGCATCGCTGAGGAAAGTCAAGAAAGTAAAACCCGGAGAAGTGATATGGGGAAGAAGTAACACGTGAAAGCACTCATAAGAAGGGACAAAGTGTAAACAACAGGGGTGAGTGTAGTTGACTAACTAGCAGTACAAAAATGTGAGAAATAGAGTGAAACGTTGATATTCAGCAACTTCAACGGCAAGCATATCTATTTTTGAGTCTATGTAAGTCATTATCATCATGGTTCTGAAGAGCGTGCTGCACCACTTGTTTGAGCTACTTCTGAACTGCACCTTCTGCTATGGTCTACACATTTCTCTACTAACAGAACCGTTTTTCTAACGATCCTGCATAACTAAGTGTCACAGCAAAGTTATTCTGGTACAAAGGGACTCCACATTGTTAATCCACGCGATGAAAGCAGAACAGAAAATCAGACATCAATAACTTAGAGATAGGCTTGAATGATTAAGTCCTAGAAATGTCACAGTCACAAAAGAAGTGAATACGGTCAACCTTCGGGAAACACCGTAAAAGGGTTTAAAAATAACACGAAGGTAAAACAGAGAAGGGCATATTGTTCTCCATAAACTGATATCACTCTGTGAACAAAAACTACACGAACTTGTCGGACCATTTGACAGTAAACTCCAATTTAGAGAAAGACACATTCGATGAACAACTTTGAAGACGATTTTACTTGACTAGTGGATTGTCTTAGCTGCTAGCCCCTGTCCAAGGAGTCGGGATTCAGTCTAGCGGAATAAATGTAGATGCACAGAGTTGAGTTTAGGATATTTCCATGTGGGTTAGAAGCAACCAGAAGATAACACCAGCCATAGTGGAAGCTTTATTCAAGCGGGATTGACTTGGGTGTGGAATGGTGACCAGTCCAAGGCAATATTCTACTCGGCTTTACCAAAATCTATGGAATGATGCACAAATACTGACAGATGATTTCATTTATTTTTTTTTTCTGTATGACAATCGAAAGAGACAATATCTATACCCTATCAGCCCTGATACCTTTTTACACAATTAGGATGCCATGTTCCCTCAGACGATGTGTGTACCTAGTCCACTAATTAATACGTAGGTAGAAATTATATGCAACACCAACGCTTCTAATTTGGATAACCACCAGCATCCATCAATCTAAATCTCAATGCAAGTCTCCCCGGTCACGCATGTTCCATTTATAATTAAGACTAAAATAAGCCAGAAGAGGGGAAATAACTACCATCGTCTCAAATTAGCAACTAATTTCGGAGACAACAAGTAGAGTCGCGGAGGTCCACTCTTCCATCCGAAAAGTGAATAAAGGGAAACAAGCGGGGAAGTAATAACACAAGCCTAGATCAAAAGAATGGAAGACAAACCCACCAAAAAAGGGAATTGAAGTTCCATTCTCACCCCAGAGCGGCTTCTAGAAGGGAATTATTAAAGACCGTGTTGTAACCAGAGGGGAAGAAGGACGATTTCACGACCAAAGCGAGGGATTTCAGGAAAATGTAAAACTCATTAATTTTGGGTTGGATCATGACAAAACAAATCACATTATAGAACAATGATAGCAAATCCCATTAGAGTAATGGTACCAGAATTGGCAGTAAGTGTCGAAGAAGTCCTATTTCTGTAGAAAGCCGCGATTATGAGGCGAAAGACAAATACGTTTTGTTAAGCATGAGTTCGCGCACAAAAACGAGGAATTAAAACTTGAAATCACAAACATCGACACATACCCATGGAAGGTTGGGTGGGGTGAAGTGATGAGACAGGCGAATAAATGGTGTGAACGTTTTAAAGGCGGTCCTAGTGCTTCAATTTATAGCCGATACTTTCTGCGTACTGAACCAATTTGTACTAAATGTGCGTCATCTCGGATCTTCGTCCAAATTAAAATTTATAAAAAACTTTACTGGGAGTTATAAATTCTCGGATTTGAGGACACATTGGTCTCCGAGCAGCTTCTTGTAGTGGGGCAACAAAGAAAAGGTGGTACTGTGTTGAACAAAAAGACAATTTCGATAAAGAAAGTTGTGATTTGTCGCTTTGAATCAAGTAGAAAGTCTAAATTCCCAAAATGGTATTTTGGAAAATAGAGGAGAGAAAAAGATGGACAAAACGAAATTTAGAAATTATTATTCATGGTAGAATTTCCGCACGAATAGTATTAAACAACCACATCTAAAAAATCTCAAAGAGTTTGCATAGTAAAAACCATTCCCCTCACTCTGCCATATCTAACCTGAAGAAAGGATCTCCTGTGAGCCACACAGAGTATTCGGTGGCGTGCCATCATTGACCTTGAGGTCCACCAGAGCTGATTCCGACGCCACAGATGACACGAGATCAGTCGAACGAAGACCACCAGAGACATCGAATGAGGAGATTGCCGGTGCTACTGGAGCAGCTGTAGGACGAACTTGTAGACTTCGACGAACCACGTGGCCTGCTCCAATGCTGTGCCAGCTATTGAGGCAGTTGATTCCATCAGACGTTGACAAATATCCTAGAAAGACGAGACTCACAATCAACCTTTAGTACAGTGAACATACTAAACTCTTACGATTCGTCCATAACCTCCAGACGCTCAACGTGCACCTTCTACGTGTTTAATAGAGCATTTTTAATGTGAACACTGGTTACAATTGTGGTCAAACAGAACCTAACAACGCTTAATCCCATCAGTCGTTTTGTTAAGATAGTTTAGCGAGTAGTTGCATGCATCGATCATTTTAGGGGAGAGAAGAAAACAAACACGGTTGTTTGTCACAAGGTTACCATAGCAAATTTGCACAAGTTCTCATGCTCAACATATTCGCTTGTTTGTCTAATCTAAAGCGGTTAGAAGGAATAAGTATTTGTTTTAATTTGCGTAAACACCCTTTTGCGGCAATAAAAATCCTCATTTAAGTGGGAAGTAAGTATGCTGGTACACTCTTAAAAGTATTAATTGCGAACAGAGTGGAAGGTAAATTAAATGCTCGAACCTGTAGATCCTTCTGATCAAGTTTCTCATCCTTATTCGATAGAGTGATAATAAGTTCGTTGAAGATTCTGCAATAAACCGAGTGAAAGGAATAAAGAGATGGGAGAAAAAAAGCAATAAGGGCAAAATGCCAATTTAACTGAGTTACAAGACAATTTGTCGCGCTTTTTAGACTTCAGTTTCAAACGACTAATCTCCTGTAACAATACTTTCTCACTACTGTGAGTGCGAACCCAAGAAGATTATGCTAAAAAGACGGAATAAGTCCCAAAGCTTAAAGGTTTATCTACTTGTAATTCAGAGTGCGCATTTTGTCTGTGTGAACCGAACACTGTTTTCCAACCTGGAAAATTGAGACATGTTTCTGGGGTTAAACGAATTCCATTGATGACTAGTGGAGGCAATCAACTCACTTGTCAAGCAAGAAGACTGAAATGGGTGAGGTAATGGCAGCTCCCAGCCCAGATGTAGCGGAAACAGCGGCGGAGACGGAAGTCAGTGGGGCTACATCGTGCAGAAAGTCCTGCACATCTGCCAAATGAAAGGAAGAGACCCCTATTCCACCCATCGCGACTATCCACGAGTAAAAGAAGTGAAGTAGTGATGACTGCATCGTCTGTGGCGGAAAGGTTGCCTGTTTAAACAAACAAGACGTACTTATTGGTTAATAGTACAATGGGCTAAGTAGGAGAAACAAAGGGATGCCTCTTTTGTCAAAAATTATGACTCAGACGACGCAGAATTAGACTCACCTCAACTTGTGAAGGCATCAGAGTTTCACTGTTAGGAAGATCTAAAGCAAAGGCGAAGGCCAGTGAAGCTGGTGGCGATCGCAAAAGGTTTCGAAGAGTTTTAACTGCTGAATTTGTCTTTATCAAAGCCACGGGCTTTTCAGAATTGCTCAACACACCACAAAGACGAAAATAACGTCCATTCTTATCTCCATACTCCTGGAAACTCGAACGGGCACCGCTGATAAGGCTTACGAGGGCACATTGACGTGGAGTCAGTGGCAAGCCTAGTGAAAGGATACAAAACATCTATGCAAACACGGTGTATAACAAGTAAGTGTGAAGTAGGTTAAGAGATCGCTAAACCTGTAAGAGTACGTTAAAACTCACAATGGATAAGGGAGCTGTTGAAATATTATGAATGTAAACAATCAAGCACTTTTAAATTTCTTTGACATATGACTTAATTACAGTCATATGACACTGCAATCAACTTACATTCTAAATTGGTATGGGATGCAAATGGACGTGTGTGGGAATGTTTCGCGATGTACTAGTCAGTACAAAGTAGTGACAAGTGACAATTACATGAGGGTAAGACTGGGCAAACATACCTGAGGGAGAATAAGAGAGGAGCCACATGAGGTCATTACTACCCCCAGCTAGTCCGAGAGGTGGCCAGACGTGAGCCAGAGCAGCGAATAGGAGGGAGGGATGCGTGAGAGCAATGGGCTCCAGGATGCTGTCAATAGCTAGACGCACCACCTCCGGATGACCGAGAACGGTAAGTGCGGCAAGACGGTTGAAACCACAACGAAGATTGATTGAGGTTGTACTACTCGAAATACTGTCGATTTCTAAAAAGCGAGGTCAAAAGTTGAAGGGAACAGTCTGCACTATAACAACTCCATTTATGTCAAAAGGAAAGCGCACCCAATGCACTGACACCGGTCTCCACGGAGGTTTCAGCGTCACCCCTTGGAGAATTTGGTGAAAAGGTTGAAGAGGGATCGCAAGACTGGTTCAGAGCCAGCCATATAGCAGTTAGACTAGAAAGCAGAATGGGGAAGACGTGGCACATTTCCGCACGTCCCCGAACCCAATCCATGGCCAGATGTTTGGACTTGGGCATCACCTCCGTGCCGAGAAGATCCTGATCATTTTGGAGGTACTATGTTAGATTTCGGCTCGGGGGTAGGATAGAAATAAGGGACGAAACACAAAAAATTACTGAATTCCACAAATCGGTTACTCATATTTCGACTCAATTATAAATAAACTTATACTCGGCTGAATGAGTGTTCACGAGACATGGATGGCATTTCTCCATCTAGAAGCTGGACCGAAAATTACAATAAATTTACTTAGTCGTCAGTGAAGCACTTCTAAGACCTTAGTATATTTACAACTACAATTAATTGAAGCTAATAACTGCCATTAACTAGTAATTGAATCCCATGAGGCAGTGACAAACCTTTGAAGCAAAGAGGAGGGCAAGTGGGATGGTAGAAGTATGTGAATTTCCCTCAGAACGGTTCTGTTGCATGCGCTGGAGTACAAGACTGAGAGGTGCAAAATCGAAGTTCTGTTGATGTCTAGCGTAGTAATCCTCTATGGCTTGTGCCACTCGAATGGAATCTCGGAATGCTTTTGGTGTTTCTGAGGTGTTTGGTGTAAGCCACTCACCTACAAGAATAATAGAGAAGTTTTGTGGTCAATTAATCATTAAAGTTTTTTAGATTGTTCAATTTAGAGGCTGATGGACAACTAATAACCTTTGGAAAAGAAGGGTGAAGTGTTTGAAGACTTGCTCCGTTGAGAAGGTGGGGACCTGGAGAGAGGAGGTGACCAACCACGTCCGAAGATTGTGGCGCCCAAGGTCATTCCACGTGTCAGAGTTGCTTTTGATTGGCCAAAGGGAAGAAGGAAAGTGTGGACGATGCCTTGTAAACAAGCCAAAAGTTGTAGAGTGTAGTCTGCAGGATAGTTCGGTGCTGAAATAATCCTTCCATTCATTCTGCCGAGAATAACAAGCTATGGTGAATTTTGACCATAACATCTCAGCCAGAAATCTCCGTTCCATAAGTCTATTGTTTATATTAGCATCAGGTTTAATAACATTTCTCAACTGAGACTTATACTACAGTTTGCATAAAGTATTAGGTGTGTGGACCCACCCTGCATTTGTCAGAGTATGACAGAAGGGCTCCGCAAGAATGTTCAACGCATCAGTCATCTGGGAGATCACCACATTGATCATGAGAGGAGTCGCATGACTCCAGTAGACTAGACTATTTCTCAGAAAGTTGAACCAGAGGGGATGCAACTCAACACACACTGCGGGACTCAATGCCAATCTTAGGGTATTCATGAGAAGTGTCTGAGTTGCTAAGTGACGTGGACGCTGATCGCCAGTGGATGGAGTGGATTCGGTAAAGCGGGATGTGAGGACAGCAAGGAGGGGAAATGAAGGAGAGAGGGGCGCCAAGGCCTTGAGGGTGGAATCGAGGTGGGGCACCCGAGCTGTACACCATGGGAGGGATCCAGGAAATAATTGACCTTGTGTTGATGTGGCAGAGGACAGAACGTTAGCCTTCTTTGAGTTATTGGCAACATTAGCGGTGGTCGACGAAGCCTTGTTAGCTCGATTGTTAGATGGTGTGGCTATGTTGGGCTTATCTGGACGTTCAATCCGCGGTGAGGTAAGTTTGAGGAGGTTATGAGTAAGTTCAAGGAGGTTACAGAGTTCCGCTGAATTTCCGTTGTTGTCGGTGTATTTCAGAAGACGAAGACAAAGAGGCAGTCTCTTATCGTCCACACTTTTGAGTCTGTGGGAGAAAGAGGGTTCATTTAGCCATCAGGTGAAGGAAGGTGAGACGATAATGTAGAAATTTACAAATCTTTTCAACTAATTATTCACAGTATAATATTCGATCTTAATTTACTTCCAAAAATCCATCTACTATATTTACGAATAAATTCTATAAAACCGCATCTTTCCCGACCAAGAAAGATATGATGTGAAAGTGCCTTTATTCTGCCAAAGGCGGTTTTTAAGGCGTTTTAAAACTAAAAATTACGTCACACTGAATTGTAAATTTATTTCAAGAACATTATCGGCCAACGTAAACGTCAGTATTAAGATCCAAAAAGTCTTGCCTAATGCTTACGTATTTAAATGAACGAAGCGTTAGCCCAAATGGTTAACCCGGTGACAGGGCCCCTTAATTTTATCAGAACTAGCCAAACAAAGAATTCGAGTAAACAATTGCGGCAGAAATTATGAGGTAGAGGTTTACTGCTACATCTCATACCAATCGGAAGTTTCATATTCGAGAACCTGATAAATGAGCAACTGGAGAATGGAGAGACGACTTGATAGATTCATGAGGGATGGGAGAAGGAATGGTTGGGTACGCCAGTATTGATGGAATAAAGCGGAGCAAACAGTTCTATTTATTGCGGTGTTTAAACTACGTCAGATATTATCAACGGAGATTTGATAAGAGAAAAACCCTCACAAATTGCATGCCCCAGATATTCTCCAATATAACCTCCTCTTCAACAGCATTCCGATGTACTCGCGGTTGGAAATGATACTAACTCAAAGAGATCCAAAAATAGACACCACTATTTTAGAACATACGCTAAAATTGAAAACATAAAGCAAGCAGGACACCAATTTTAGTTGAAAATGGGATATTTTTAGAGAGATTACGAGGTTATAAGAATGAAATCTCTAATTTAGGGATCATTCCAATTATAGGCAGTGGCCAAAATTGGCGGTTAATGGGCTAAAGCAGTTCAATTGAAAATAACAAACCTGTCATGGATGTGAGCAAGCTCGGTGGACGTGGCGAGACAGTGAATGACAGCTTGCAACAGTCCTGACCGTTGGATAATAGCGTCAATCCATGATGAGTTGGGATCACGGAGATTAGAAATTAGTGCGGCCATCCCCGTTTCGTCCTTGTGGATATCCAATGTCGACTTCGCATTGTCCGATGGGGTGAGTATGGCAGCCAAGAGGAGGAACTTCTACCAATTCATGGCATATGAAAGTGTCAGTAAGAGGGACGAAAGTAAATGTATACGCCAAAGTAGAGTTTGCGAGTGCAGAAAAGGGGGTAAGTTTTAGGTTATTAAGCTGTAAAAACGTCTCAAAGAAGAATGTAAGCGATATCCCCGTAGTAAGAATGTAAGCGATATCCCCGTAGTGAAGTTGAAGAGTGCGAAAATACCCTCTAAAATAGTCTGAATCATTTGAAGAAACCCAATGCCTATTTAAAACCTAAAATAAATTTGGAAGAGGACGCCAAAAGACGAGGTCTCTACAGAGCCCAGAGTTAATGCGTCCCTATAGTTAAATACTACGAACATTCCGGGCGCGCACTTCTGAGCATATTCCATTCATTCTGCCCAGGTATCGGTTAGGTTGGAAACTATGAAACGGGCGTCTAATAAACTTAAAAAACAAAAAACCTCAATTTTTCACAGTATTATATTCAACCGAAATAACCTCTGTTGGCATTTACGACTTTCTGCCAACAATTGGGTAAATCATTCGCCTTTTTGAAAAATCCGTATTTTTAGACTTAATATACGATCCCACGTCTTGTATAATATCATTTTAGTTCTTGTGTTCTTTTCCCCTAAAAATAATTTGTAATTGCGGTAAAAGAAACAAACGGTCGGGGAAATACCGGGTAAATATGGCGGATGTTGTAAAAGTTTCTATTATAAAAAAGATAATTTTTCAGCAGTAACAAAAGCCTTATGCGGTCGTTCAGGGTTATCTTGTAGAACAATGCGCCCTGCCGATTAAGCAATGCTGGTTGCTCTTTCATAAGTTTGTTCTTATGTATAACATTAATTTCACGACAATAAGACTCCGTCGGTGGGGTGCCTTGGCCTGGTTGTAAGAAGAATAGGTGATCACCCCTTGGGCATTCTCTCTCATGCTAGTTGGACATATTTTTTGATGCAATTTCGGCTTAAGGGTGGATATACCGGGGGGTGTATCCATATCTACCCATCCCCTGACCGTTTTCGGTTATCATACAATATCCACTTTTCATCGAAGTGATGAATTTGTGTAAAAACGGTGACGACCGTGTACTGCAAAGCAACAAAGTTGAAGGCTTGCTTTTCCAGTCCCTCGATCATCTGCAGTTATGTCACTTCGTGGGGCACATATGAGTTCAATTTTTCCCTTTATCACATATTGTACGCAGATGCTTTAAAATAGCCGTATGTGTGGCTGGCTCCTATTTATTTTAGACCCAAGTTCACAAAGATTTGTATGTAGATCGGATTCTACAGTCGTCCTTGCCTCATCCTCCTTAACAACATGGGTCGGTGGTCTTCCTCGAGGACCCTTGGTGATACTCAAATTGCTAGAGCGAAACTTTTGATTCCGATATCGAGCACTTTTTGTTCATTAGTAACGAGTCCATCTCCGAATGCCTCCTTAATGTTTTTCGATGTTCAAACCGTGCTAAGATTCAATTTAAACTAGTACGAAAAAGTAGACGTAACTCGCCTTGTTGCCACCTGGTTTCAGAAAAACACAAAAACAAAAATTGGATAGAAACTAAGGCAAATATCAAAAAATAAGTAAAAAGAATACCTTTAAAATTTGCAAATAAGAGTATCTAGAAGCAAAAGCACTTGAACACAAACGACACAAAAAGACGCGTTTCATAGTTTCCAAGTGTAGGGCGGCATCATCGAAAAAAGTCCACAATTAAGCTAACTACTTCTCTAGAACTTAGTGAATCGTATGTCGGTATGACTCTTCCAAATATATTCATAGGAAGAATTTATTTAAGTAGAGGGCACGTACCTAACTGAAACACCCTACAAAAGCTTGTCACCCTTTAGGTAATTCACTTGAACAATGAAGGGCAAAATATATTTGCGTATAAGCATCAAAGAATAGAAAAGGGAGTGCTTTAAGAAGACAAGATTCGAATAAAAGTAACAGAATTAAAGGAGGTAGGACGTAATACTTACATCGGTTATAAGTTTGAGCACCTCGCCAGCTAAAAGACGAACATTTGCATTTGCAGCGGCGATGGCCGCAGATTCTGAGGGCGGTGTGAGGGAAAGGAGAAATGCGAGACAGACAAAAAGAAGGACGTCTAATAGAGTAGGCATTCGAGAATTGAGGATGCACCCGATCTCCTCCATGGTGGAGTAACGCACAAAGTCATCACAACCTCCGGCCAGTAGGCAACGATAGTGGCGCGCAAGGAGATCCGCTAGACCTATAGAAATGATGTATTAATTTCAATGAAATTCACGAATATTAAGCTATTAAAAGGTGAGTGTTTGCGCTTGACATGCATCAATGACAAACTTATCAAAATTAGGTTCTTGTACGACTGATTTAGTTGTGCTAATAGTAGATATTGCACAAAAAATTAGCAATTGTGAGAGATGCTATTAATGCACTTAGCTGATCAGTTAAACACGTTAATGGAGAGAAATCCGTCAATTTTAGGCCCATTAACGAAGGATTAACACACACAAAAACACGTATACTACTGTCCTGGTAATGCGTGGTTGAGAATAAGGAAGTTTCATTGAAACGACAGGCGTAAAGCTTAGTTAATGATCAACATAGTTTTAGAAACTGAACATAAGTTATACCCTCTGACATTAGACGAAGATTTAAATAGCATAACAAGGAACGAGCGAAATGCAATCAGTTCAAAAAGATTGGAGAGGATTGTACTAAACTTCAAAGTAATGCAATCTAAAAGAAGAAGGCAGCATCAAGATTCTTACTTGTGCCAAAGAGTTTTGGGAATTCACATGCGACGAATTTTGGGGCTTCTTTAGCTCCAGACGACGAATTTAACTGCCCTTTCGATGCTGTAGGAGAAGCGGCTAAGGTCAGCACGAAAAGAGCACCGGCGTCCAGTTTTAGAATAGTCCGCAGTCTAGAGAGGGCGTACAACACCTGATGATAGAAATAAGCGCTTCGAATTAGAATGGACCGAGATAGGGGAAGAAAGATAGTTGATATCACAGAGCTGGTTTTAGACAGCATACTCCGATTCAATTACGCCCAGTTTCTAGTATAAAAAAGTTCAAAAAAGTCTCTGACCTTGGTGAGTAGAGAAGCCTATAGCGTGGTTAGCAAATAAAATGTCCTACAAATCATGGTTAGTAGTCTAAATCATATTATCTGGTCATGCCTTCTGAATACTAATTGCCTGGGGCTCGTGAAATTAAAATTTTGAATAGCAGACTCAACTACACGCAACACAGTGATGATCTACAGTGGAAAAAAACTCATTGCATGAGTCCAAGCATCGAACATTGCGAGTAGACACCTGCTGGAGAAGATTTTGCTTACAAAAAAGTCGGAAGGAACACAGGGCGCATGGCTAAGGGTTATTAAAATTTCCCCTCATATGAAGGAAATGGGCTCAAATAAAATGGAAATAAAAAGAAACACAGCGTTCGTTGAAGTACACATTATTCCTCCCTATTTCGATGGTGACAGTCGGCGCAGAAAGTCGTTGGGGCATAAGAAAAGAGATGAAAATAGCACTTGAGCAGGTGAAACAAATACCGCCTAGTTGAAAAAAGCGTAAGTGATTTGGATGTGTTAACCTATGATCTGGTAAATTTGTCCATTTGAACTCTTCTGTTAAATAAAAAAAACTCCACGGTTTACAGAAAATCTCTTTCCCATTCTGGGGGAACTCACCTGATTGAAGTCATACTTGTGCAAAGATACGAGAAGATGTTCGTGGACAGGTAGCACTTTCACCGGAGAAGCAACTGGTAAGGGAAAGTTTTGTGCAACTAATAGCCTCTCAACTCAAAGGAAAAGAATTACAAGGATTTCATTCATTTAAAAAAGGTTACATAAAAATATGGAAATCTTTCGCTTTTCGCCTTTCAAACTCTTTAACCATCACCACAATTTAAGTTTGACACTACAAATATTGGTAAACTTCCAGGGTTGTCATTGAATTACGTTGACATCGGTTTCTCCACCTTATCGCGAACAATTTTCCGGTTACTTCTCATGAGTAGTGACTGTACAAGCCAACGAACAAAGTAGGCAAATGTTGAAAGTATAGCCAGAAAATTTTAAGGGAAAAAACGAGGAAAGAATGTAAATTAAGCACATAAAACTGAGCACTCAGAGGTAAACATCCGTCTTATCAAGACCATTTCGAGGGCGGATGCAATGAAAATGGAAGTAAAAATAAACGTCGTAAGTAATTAATTACCCGAAAAAATTACTTGTAACTGGTCAGGTTGTGATCGCATTTCAGAATAAAAACTGCAAAGCAGCACTTTCCAACTTGCCGACTTAATAATGGATGGAAATGACAATGTCAGCTTAACCGTTGACAGTTTTTATGGGATTTAATAAAAATCGGTTCCAATCCCGTCTTCATCATTTGTGATCTTTCACGCCCTTAAAACGGTAAAATGAGGCATGCTAAAATTCGCAGTATTAACGTTTTCTGAAGCAAAAATTTTTGTTCCCAGAAAGTCAATGAACCCATACGTAGTTTCGGTCTCCTTCAGTTTGTACATTAAAAAATAGAATCGTAAAATGCAAGGGGCACCCAATAAACTGCGAGGAACAGTTATACCCTAATAAAATTTGGTAGATTTGCGGGTAAAACGCAAATGAAATCTCTATGATCGTCCCTGGCATCACGAATAAGTAATTTGTGTTAGAAGGTGTTACAGTGTATATCAAACGAGGTGTTATAAGTACACAACCACCGAATCAAAAATGGTGAAAGTTGCTCTTGATCTGAAAATGAGCTCTTTTCATTTTTGTCGGGATGGTCATTTCAATAATGAGGAATGTATTATTACTCTTAAAAAGTTTTATTTGTTCGCTCGTGTTGTTTTAGTGAAAAGAGCTGAACATACCAATTTTGTCGAAGGGTGAGAGATTGGCTGGTTCCTCCAACACTTTATCTGTCTCTGCGCTGGGTGCCAGCAACTGAGACAGAAGTGCTAAAAATCATAGTTAAATTTGAGCAATAAACAACAGATCCACATAACGATAAAAAGGGAAACGACCAGAGTCAAAGGCAAAAGCATTACGACGAGCAAGCATCCTGCTACTATTAATTAACAAGTAGCATGTGTGCGTGTATAGATGAGATGACGAAAACGAAAGTCGTGTAGAACTTACCATTGCAACGGTTCTTGGCTAGTTAAATAGAAGTCAAACATACGCATAAATCGTGTAATCGAGATGCAAAAGAACGAGTTGCACAGTGTCAGTGTGATCTTCTCCAACGCTAGTAAACTATTTGGCAGTGTGATTACTTCCGAAGAAGCCTGCCAACTGTAATAAGGGGAATTTAATACTTACCTGGCTGCATTATGAGTTGACCTAATAGATTAAAGTGGGTAGTGTACTCTTGCATAATTGTTGACCAATTATTTGCCCGGTAGGGCGTAACCGGGAAGTTAAGCCCACACAAAATTAAAGACCTCATTCGAGCTTACCATGAAGATGTTATAGTTAATGTGATAGACCACGCCCCAAAAAGGTTGGATTAGAAGCCCTTCCCACTTCGGTTGAAAAGTGGAATATTACCGCGAAAAAACGACTGCAAGGGTAAACCTCGCCTGCCAATTACGCCCTACTATTTAATGGTTAAATTTGTCGAATTTCAGGCACTCACACCGAGGCTCGACAGACATAAAGCCAGTAATAACCCTCGGGAGTGAAATGAGTCCAAAGAAAAGCGTAAACCTAGAGGGTGAAGTGTAAGGAGAAGTTAAATTCGTGGGCACCGGCGGCCAGTTTTCACTCATAGCAAAGTCAGAAAAGAGTGTAATTGACTCGGATTTTTTTCCCATTTTATATATGAGACCAACCACTCGTCCTAACGACATTCAGTTAAAATCCCACCACCTAACAAGGGGTGATGGTTGAATCCTCCGCTAACGATTGAGGAAAACCATCAAAAATAACATCTTATAACCAGTAGATGAGCATCAAAACTTTCAATGCCGTGTCAAGAAGCAAAAACTTTTGGAGTAATGAACGGCAATAATAAAACATTTAAAAGCACTTGACTTTGAATTAAGCTGGGATTAACACTGAAGTTTAAGTTTACCCATATAAAAAATTTCTAACTTGATTCGAGGGACCGATTAAGCTAGCTTATAAACCGTGAAAGTTATTATTTGATAAGTGTAAAGTACCCCAATTCCTCTAGAGAGGACAGATTATCTCGCCAAGAATAGTACATCGTTGCAACAAAGGATTTGGATCTTATTCATAAAAGTATCAGACCGTGATACAGTAGAAGAATTGGTTTGAAATTAAAGTACACAACAGTTATGGACTCGTAGTTGTTGAAATTCACCATCAAAATTTAGAATACTTTGTTCCAACACGCTGCTACAAGGGAGAAACTCGCACCAAATGGAGTGTCATCAGCTTCTCATGACACTTCTGCAGGCACAGATTTCGTGTCGCTTTATTAAAAAACACTAGACTCCAACCATTGCAAAAAATTTTCGTCATTCTCTTCTTACTATGTGTATGAGTTTCCGTTGGCGAGGCATGCAAACATATATAATCGCAAAAGCAACGCCTACACAACTTGTCTAACTCACGGAAAACACTAGAACTCGGTAAGCCTCCATCCTAAAGTTTAGGAGAGTTGGAATGGGATTTTTATAAGAACACCACGCAAGAGTCCGGAATGAAAAACTGAGCACGACATTTTCACATAGCAAACGGTTTTTTTTGAAATGATTCTGCCTTGTGTAATGTTACTAGATTCTCGTAAGGAGATGTACCATACATAGGAAAGAGCACTTTACCAGTGGGGCGGTATATCCACTTAACTATGCAAAAATGCCACTGACAGTTCATTTCGACAAGGCCAAGCCAAGGATTAACGATATCGCATGACACAACTTTTCCACAATTTGAAATATCCTTTAAAAAATGTTAAAGTATGAGTTCATTGACACCAAAACAAAAGTTTTGCGGCGGCATTTTTAAGGGAGAGATTTGACAAGCCTTAGATATCATTCGACGTACCCTGAATTACATCACGTCGAGCTCGGTTGATTGATGTGCGCTGCGGGTCATTACTTCGAGTATCGGTATCACGGCTAGGATTTTGGAAAGTTGTCATTACATCCACGGGACGGTATGCTTCATCGAAGACGTCTCCATTGGCAGCCTCTTTCTGCTTCTTACGCTTCATCAGATTGCCTTTCATAAATTTTGGTTTGCCTTTGAACGTCGACGTCTGAAATAGAGGAGTTAGGATTAGTAAGGCAGAAAAATGAAGTCAAACACATGTTCTATGCATACGAAACATGTGACTCCGTGTAGATATCAGAATGTGTACCTTCCGCGAACATGTTATTTGTTAATTATCCGGTTACAGTAGAGTTTTGCCAAATCGCAGTCCACGGAGAATGAGGTTAAAAGCGCATTTCGTTTTGATTTTAAGCGTTACCTTTTTGAACTGGTCAATGTGGCAATGCAACCCTTAAATTCGTGACAGAGCAGCACAAAAAGGTGAACCGTTTGAGGAAGCCTTCCTCTTCCATATATAAAGTAATTAAGAGAGTTAATTTTGTGGCAAAGGAGAGTGGAAGACCTCAGCAGTGGGCGAAGAAAGGTAGAAGTGTAATTCGCCCGACGGTGAGCCTCCTGACAGAGCACAGATATTTCGATCGTATTCCTCTTCATCATCGTAGCCTTCGTCGCATTCCGAATTGTTGTAGATCTCGTCATCGTCCTCTTCGGAGTCTCCCTCACTCTTCTCAACGTCACAATCAGAGCCCTTGCAGCTGCCTAAAGTTTATATACGAAATAATTTTATAGGTTGGTTTCTTAATGAAAAAGTGCTCCCATTGATTGACAATCCAGTTAACTTCACATTCTAATGGCTCTAAGACCATTTGCGTCATCAACTGCTCAGGCGTAATTATAAAATAAAAAAAGTACTTCGGAGTTAAAAGCTGGTTTAAGTCAGTTAAAATGTTTCAGGGAGAGGACTATAAGCAAAAAAAGTTGTTTGTAATCATAAATCCCAAAATGCAGCGCACTCTTCATTCCAAGCCCACTGACAAAAAGTGTGAATGGAGAGCATTAAGCTGCTAGACCAATAGTTTTTATTTCGACCTGGAAAGTCTATTTTAGCAATATTACGTTAATATAACATCAAGAATTAAAATATTCGACAATGCGAAGAAACAGACTTAAGACCAAGTTTTGCCCCTCGACAACTATCGAATTATTTCAACTTGCCTTTAACCTTAGCATGCTGCTGTCGCCGATTCCGTCTGCGCTGGATGCGCCGAATGAGGCGTCTGCGGTGGCGAATGGACAGAAGGCTGGCGCGTGCCGTGGAGGGGTGGAGAAGAATGGCGAAGAGCGGAGACACCATTCGACTCACCTGTCCGCTGCACAGGGCGGATGAGAGCCAAGTACACGTCACCTGTCGTATTTCTAATTGGACTTTTGCTTCTACAACGCTCGTAACTTTCGACGCCTTGGCTATTGCGGTGGGAGATGTGAGGGCAAGGGAGTCACGGAATAGTGACCATCTACCACTACCGTCTCCACCGCCAGTAGTCTCAGTATCATCGAGGCTGTCCAACAAGATGAGAAGGCATCTAATAGACAAGATGATAAAAAGGAATTTAAGAAGATTGTGTGTAAAAGACGTGAGGTTTTTTTTGAATTTTTGCAAGACCAAAGTGAAGTTGAGCCTTCCTTTGTTGCACAGAATTTCTTCAGTCTTCCGCAGTTGGCTATGGCAACTGTTTGATGGCTCTATCAGTTTATTTAACATTTCATTGTTTACACCGGAATAGAATAACAAAAAAATAAAGCGTCTGTGGTAGAAGACACTTCACAATATTTTCCAATCGTTTTCATGTTTAAGACTTGGGCTTTCAAATACCACGTAAACGATTGTAAGGCATTCGCTCGAGAGAATATTGAAGAGCGCTTACAGCAATACACTACGGCTATCCTACAATTCGTTACAGTATGTTAACTTGAGAGGAAAACTTCTGAGACCAAATAAATCGCCACATTCTAGTCCCGTTTCATATCGAAATGATGAAAATTAGTGGAATTCAGTGCAAAAAGGTTTTCAGACGAGCCTAAAATAAATGGTGTAAGGCTAACCCTCCTTAAACTTTCAGTGAAATGGTGTAATGAATGGCAGGTTTAAAAAGCCGGAGGGAGCCTGGGGGACGCTTAACAGAAGGAAGAGTGATACTATTGTCAGCAATAAGGTAGTAATAAGAAGCAACCAAAAGTCATGAGAAACAGGCAACTTGATACTCAAATGTGTACCGCACTCTTACCGATTAAAATTGGCAACATGTGAAGAATTTTCATTGGTAATTGGAGGCAAGCCCATTGCCGTTCTACGCCAGCCAGAAATACATGTTCCCAAACCCATTGAATCTACTGTAGACCTCACTGTTGGCCTTGCTTCCATGTCGGAGGGGGAAGACCGGCGAAGAAATTGCCAGAGCAGAACAAATCTACGCTGCATATGAAATGAGGGAAGAATAATGCAAGGAAGGTATATGACTTAAGCGTTGATGATACTTACATGTGCTGTAAGACGAAGTAAAGGGTCCGCAGAAATCAACTGTCGTATAATGAAGTTCTCTATTATTTCTTCCGTGGGACAGACTATGTTGGTCGGGGCTACAGTCAATACGCGAATCATAAGGGCGGCCACGTCCTCGGCATAGGTGGTATCACTCAGGAAATACCACAGTGAAACTCCAGCAACCTGTAAATGTATTAAGAGGTTAATACCACAATAACTGCTCTGAAAGACCTTTTAAAGTCCAACTTTAACCCTTAATTTTGTTGATTTAGATTAGTAGAAATGTTACCACTAGTCTTTCCTATTAACGACTGGTATGTCAGTCCAACACAACTCAACCCAATCACCTTTTCGTAACACAAAATGGGCGGATTAGCAAATAACATGAGCAGTGATGGCTTCTGATTGCTCACTAAGAAGACCCATGATGGGCAACATTGCGGATGCGAAAGCAAGTGCACTCATGCGTGAAGTAAAGAAGTGTGTTAAAGCCTCAATTTCCGAAGTATCCGATTCTTACCGTGAAGAAATCTAAAGTAGAGGCGAGAGTACTCAGAACCTCTGCAGCCAGGACAGGCAAAAGGAGTCCGCTACTACCCAAGGGCTTTTGTAGATTAGGGTGGTAGGCATCATCGTTGGAAGGCCATCCGTGGATAGAACTGGAGGCCTCGATCAAATCCAATATGGTGTGGAGGCAAATTGTCTTGATGTCAAAGTCAGCGCATAGTGACGCGCCTGCGACAAGACAGGCCACCCACTCTGGGAAGTCTTCAGGGCAGGAAAGGAGATGAATAGATAGACAGAAGGCATAATTGGACGGCGATTTAAAGACTAACTCACCTAATTCATTATGTGTGCCACCACCGCTATCGAAGAGGCGGTTAAAGTCAAACTCTTCAGTTGAAGAAGAGTCTTTAGAGGGTTGAACAAGAGGCACGTTGCACATATCAACAACGAGACGGCAAAGCTGACCCAGCAGATCTCCAACAGCACTTTTTTCCACTTCCTTCAACTTGGGACTCAAAAATTCGCGGAAGTCTTGGTCCAATTCGTTCAAATTTTTGTCAGCCTCGCGTAGGATATGCAAACAATTGTCCACCTAGAATTAGTTTTACAAATTAGATACCGAAACGGTGACTTCACATGCAAGACAGGATTAACTCACTATTTTCGATGAGGATGAGCACAAGAAACGCTTGAAAAAAGATGCAAGAAGATGCCGGATATCCCCAACCACGGTTGCAATCAGGCAAACTTCTTTATTTCGCTGCGCACAACCATCCGAGATGCGTGAGGCTCCGGTTGTCGGACGTGACACTTCGGCCAGTGATTGATCCAGCATTGTCACCATGTGCTGATGGGAAGAAAATAACTGTGGTATTAAGCTTTACCATAATTTTTTATGTGTAGCGAAAATGCCACGACAGAAATGAGTGCTTTTAGACATGTGCAGCATCATTATGAGAACAGACCAGAACACTACAAATATTGAAGTGCCTGGGTCATTGTTGAATTCAAAGCATGAAGCATTTTATGGATTCGAGTCTACTACTCAATTGTCCATTGTCCACTTTTAAACACTTCTTACACCGGAATACGTTAATGAACGCATGCGTTCATATCCCCCATAGAGTTTCTTATCCCGGAGGATGTGGCTTGATTAGGACCTACCTATCTGTGAGTTAAGCCCATCTTACCAACTGTAAGTACATGGCATCATTATCTCAATACACACAGTGCCCTGATTTATAATTTAGGGGTAAACCAAGCCGGAGGACTACACACCATCTTCTACGCAAAGAAAGAAAACCTTACCTCCTGAATATGCGTGATCAGCAAGCGCAGCAAGTCGATGTACTCAGAAATCTCTTCCAAAGTAAGATACTCAATCCGATCGCACAGAGCCGAGGCCAGACCAGAGACCATACGAGGTAGATGGCACGAGCGAACATCTGGATAAGTGTCAATTGGGAGATGTTCTACTAAAAAGCGTACTGCCGACAGCCACCCTCTACGCAGTTCCGTTGAGGAGATGAAAAAGTGGTTTAAGAGAAAAGGCCATAAAAAATCCGATTCGAGGTTAGAAAAAAAGAGTTCTGCTTCACGCATGAATTCGTCCTCTGTGGAGATGCGAGTTGCGTTAGGAGCCTTCGATGTATGTTTCGCTCCAACGTCGCTAGGCTGCCGCAAAAGCCAACTGGGATTGGAAGAGATGCGAAACGGTGTATGACCATTTTCACTGGGAAGCCCTCCGTTCCGACTTCTATCATTCACAATATCTGGGAAATCAAAGAAGAAGTTATGTGAATATGGCGTACCACCGACTTTATCTGGATTTAATTTTTTTAGCATATCTTCTCCACAGCACATTGGCCGAGTTTGAGGCAGTAGAACAAAAACGGTTACTTCCTGCTCAAAAGTGAAAAGGGTAATTGCGATAAAAAATGTGCACCGACTTTGAAGGTTCAACTCAAGTAAGCAGCTTATCAGTGGAAACAAAAATGGGAGGGTGATAAAATTGAAAGGGAAGGCAGAGGATGTTGGGGAAGGCAATAAACCCAGGAACCGTTCGAACCTAGCCTATGAATGGATCCCGCGATGTATAAATTTGAGGAAATTATGTTAGAATCAACCAAAAAAGTCACACAGATGATTCCCTACCCTAAATAAATTGAAGTGAAACCCCAAAACCTTATTAGCCAGGGCATCCAGCTACTTTTATAAATTGTTTACACGAAAAAAAGAGAAAATTCGCCATGGTAGTTCACATCATAGATGACCAGCTGACGGGTAGGCAGGCACAAGGTCTGTCAAATCAATTATAGCTTATGTAAATGAATGTGAGCATCTTTTGTTAAGCTGTCGGTAGAAATGAATCGGTTGCCGCTGTAATGGGAACCAAAAAAAGCATTTCAAACTGAAGATTAATGAATTTTCGTAAATGTACATGCGTCTACTCATAGCAACAATGGTACACAATACAGAAACTCCTTCTCAAGTTGTAGACGTGAAGACAGTGACCGAAAACCTATGCACCAAGAACTGAACTGAAAATAGACTTACATTGAAAGAATTTTAAGCGTACCTCCTTAAATTTAGATTTATCAGAAATGTCGAAGGCTAGGGTTATAACCTGAGTTCAGGGAATTCCTGCTTTCATGCCTTTCACTCCAAGTTCATATTTCATTTCCACTGAGGTGGATAAAGGCATAAAGGTTAGACTTCATCTCATTTTCTCCTCCTCCGCTGATTCTTGATTTAATCAAAAAAGGTAGCTGTACAAGCTCCTAGTAAACAAAATTCTCGTGTTTACGTCTATCAGTGAGGAATATTTGTGACCTGGGGGTGACCGCCCTATATTACGTAAATCATTACAGGAACCTGATCTAGTAAAGTAATTACAAAGGAAGATAACATAAGGTTTTACACTTTGTGACTATATAACTAATGGAAACAACTTGTATTTCGATGAATAGTAAGGGGGCATTAGGGGCGACTCACATGCATCGTATTGCGCTAGCATCTCAAGCGTCTGTTGGGGAAGGTTATTGTCTTTGACGTGTTGCTCTGACAGTGACGAAGATTCGGAAGAGTAAACGCAAGACTGCAGGCTCTTGTCACCTCCCTCGCTACTACCGCCGCACTGGAGTAGATGGCACATATGAAGAGTGAAGAAGATGAAGTCCGCCAAAACGTGCTCCACCAGGAGGGAACCTATCTCTGACCGATTCAGTAAGCCTCCCATCACGCGAAAAGGTCGAAAGCAGACGTTGCGGTCTTAAGGGTGAAAGATAAACACCGAGACCATTTATCATTAATATTTCAGTTGATAAATTGCAAAAATACGGACGTATCCATCGAATCACCACCTCCTTCCGAAAATATAGACAATGTCGGCACAATATTAAAAGGTTTCCAGTTCCAGATCATAACAAAAAGGGACTCAGATTACCAACGCGATGATATGAGATTGTAGGAGGGATATACCTGTAGTGACTGTTGAAATATTCAACATTTCGAAATCCTGATTGGCCGCCCTCGCCATCCGCCTTTAAGCTATTAGTTTAACAAGAGCGCAATGCTAAAAAGCGAAGACCATTTGCCTCTACATCCAGCGTCCCGAGTCGATTTTGATCAACTTTATCCAGATGAATGAAGACGATAGCCCACTGCTTAGCTATTTACCTACCGAAAATTAACCTTTCAATCCTTGCAGACTTCATCCGCACAAACACTGTCGGGCACCTGCCTTTTTCATCTCTGGGGAAAAATCAGCTACTACTTTAATAACAGCACAAATAACAACTAGCTAGTGACCTTCTGCATCCCTCACGAAGAGAATTACCACGGTAACAAGGCTATTATCAAATAAACCCCCGGGGATACCAGTGATTGGACAACTACTAGATAGAAGACAGTAGATAGCCTGAAGGTCAGGCTGAACACTTCAAAGTGGGATTTAGGAAAGCGTAATAGACTACGGACCCTTTAAACCAAACTACAGATATGTACGAAGGATTAATATAAAATTCCATTTCATAAACTTGTTGTTCAGCGAGAAAGACGGGAAAATGAATTTCAATGAAATGTGTAGAATGCACATCATAGATGGAAGCATTTACTGACCCCTAACTAATGCCCAAAAAGGAGCCCAGAAGAAAATTGACACGATGTAAATGCACAGTGTTGGTTTAAAAGAAGTGTTTTTTTTTAACGTCTTAGCTACCACCTTCTCCGTTCATTAATAGTTTTACAAAAAGACTGAAGAAACTCGGACGAAATCACGAGAGGCAGCTGATGCATAGGACTGCATTCTGTAATAATAGTGTTTGAACACAATTAAACAATTTAAATGTCGCTCCACCTGTTCTTCATCCCGCCACATATCACGATAATAAGCGTATAAGACTGAAAAAGCCTACAATTAAATGAGAAAGGTTTGTACAGTAAACTGCCACTTATTATACTATATTCTAGATTGACATTTCCAATGTGAATGCCTTGGCCCAACCCTCATAAATGACCAATGAATTGCCTCTAAAAAATGTGATTCCACAAGTTCACAAATCGCGCTTTTTAGTCGTCCCAGTGAAGTGAATTTATGGCTACATACTGGCGCACCTCAGGCCTGTGTAGAGTCCGTGTTTATGTCAATTAAATGAAAATTGAAATTCGGTCTACATTTCGACCATCAAATACCACCACATACTACTAAGTCGTACAACACAACAATAATTTTGAATATCTCATCACTCGTATTCGAGTTGGAAGTAGGTATCGCAGTTGGCTAATAAATGGGAAGTCGCTTAATGTGATGAATTAACCGATCACGCTAGAATATCACCAAGACTAATAGCCTTAAGAATAAGTAGCAAAACAGTGAACGTTTAGGAAATCGAGGAAGGTGCAGCCTAACTGCATCAAAGGAAGGTAAGAATGTGACCGGTTGGCAGGTCGACAGGAAAACTCCCTTACGAGTCATTCTAATTCTGAAGGTAAGAAGGTTGCCGAGTCCATTTTGGGTGTAAGAGTAGAAGGGTAAGAAAAAAACTAGTCAGAAGGGAATAGAAATGCCTAACACCTCCTATATTATAGTTCAAAAGAACCCCATAGAAAGGGCGAAACAAATGATTTTTTAATTGCGTAGGGAGAAAAAAACAGGAGTTTAGAGGAAGGCATGCCAATTTCAAGGCTTAATGAAATAATGATGGGAGGAATGGAAGCTGTTTATACATGTAAAGTTAGTTCAAATTGTATGTCAAAACTTGTGAAAAGCAATTGGGTTTGGGACAAAAAATGTAAACAAAAAGGAATCAAAAGAAGAAAAGCTGATTGAAACTTATTCCTTGCATTTGACTATTATATTAGTTGTATTCGTTAAATTTACTATAAACCGGACACCATGCCGTTGGACCCGACGTTCCACTCTTACATTTAATCGAAATCCGTTAGAAATACGACTGATAATACATAAATATAAGGAAAAAGTTCCAATCTCTAAGAGGAGTGACATCAAATCCATAATAAAGAATAAAGTTGCGCCGAATAATGATCTAATGGATATACTACGCAAAAACCGTGATATTTCAAAATTAAATCAAAATGGGTCATAACCTGATTATTACATTGCAAGCAGTGACTTTTTATAAAAAAGAGATTATAATTTCGAAGAGTTGACGCAGAGTAGAAGGGTGTTTATTTTTACTTATGCAACTAGATTGGGATTTCCAGACCTTTGCGGCTCGAACTTCACTGCAAAGGTAGTCTTGCAATGATTAAATCAAAAGCAAGCTTCCTCCGAACTGGCGTTTTACCCTATCCTTGATGGCGCAACAATGTGATGCAAAATACAATACAATAAATAGGCCAATACGATCAAAAAGCACAAATGTTTGGCAATCTTACTGGCAGCTTGTGCATCCAGAATACATGGCGATTCGAGAGTAGATCGAAGTATATTTTGTAACGCCTCAGTGAGAAGTCGTAGACTGAACGTTTTGAAGTACTGCAGTTGAATTGCCGAATCTGAATCAGTTTGAGCCTAGTTAAGGGGAAGAGAGCAATAGTTTGAGACGTTGGTATGATTAAGTGGAAGTAGAAAGCGATCGCATCACATGTAAATAAAGCAGCAGGGGGAGAGGTATTAAAGTCGTTGTATCACATGTAATTAAGCGAATAATAATATTAGCAATCACCGCAGGCAAACACAGCACTCGAGTACCAATCCATAGCGCTAAACGGTGCCTAACACCGACGCCTAGGCGTCAGGTGAAATTATCTATCACGGTTTATAATGTCTACCTCATCCGAAAGAATTAATAATGGAAGGATGAGCCAAACGTTGGACGGTAATTCAGTGAATGGGACAGGTTATGAGACCTCCTAGAATTTAATCTACTTTCAGGGGACACGACATCAAGCACATGAAAAGCATCATTTCTATCACATGTATACTACATCATTCAAAAAAATTACTGGATACCTGTGATTACATTTCTTCTCCTATTCGCATCTTTTATAAAGACCTTTTCGGAGGTATAAGGAAACTCGTATTTTCTCGTGTTAATTAAAGAAAACTATAATCATGCCAATACGGAATAAGCATATATAAGTTATGAAGGAGAAAATCTAGGTGATACAAAGGATTATACATGCGGTATTTAAATACTTATGGGTGAATTCTGCCCTGACAGAAAACGCAATCACCAAACTAAAACTCACATTAGTGATATGAAGAGCCACTCGAGCAACTGTAGTTGAATGTTGTGAGACATCGTCGGACTCAATAGCTTGCGAGCCCAAGAGCCAGATGAAGAGACGTCGATTCAACGAGGCGTCTTTTCGCAAAAGTACCGTCAATGCAGATGAAATGAGATCTCGCATATCACTGGCGCTTATCTTTCCATCCAGGGGGTGATTATGTTGATTCCGCTCATGTTTTTGGGGCTGCTTCGTCGGGGTTGAAGATGGCACCAGATGCACTGGTAAAGCGAGGATGACAAAATCCAGGGTGTCGCGCTGAACCAAAACTCCTGTATCTCCCAACAAACATCTTATACTCTCTAACTGAAATGAAAAATCAGTCGGTGCTCAACAACGGAAAATGTATTGCATTTGAATATGGAACTACAACGCACATGGATGTAAATTAATATTGATATTGAGCGTAAAATACTGATACCAAATAATTGACCATTTAAACAAAGCTAGTATATCACAAATAGATATTCATTTGCATGTTGGTACCGAAGCTAAGAATACTCATTCAATCTGGAAAAGATGGCACGCGAACATGGTCCGAAACGATGCATTGTCCGGGCATATGTATTAAATGGCGTGGTCTAGTGTGAAAAGGATTTATTGGAAGATAACTGAAATTTTCAACATTTCAAACTGACATAAGATTTCAATATCATATGTAAGCGAGTCATTTAAGAATATAAAAACTGACCGTTGTGTGACTCGGAATAAAAATAAAAATAATGCTAGACAGAAAAAAAGGGGAAATCTACTTGTTTATGTTATTACCAACGTCTATGCTTTGAATAGAAAGCTTCAAAAATAGTGTGTAGAAATACGTGAGAAAAGATGTCGTTACCTACCATCACTGAAGTAGAAGTTCCAAAGAAGGCTGCCTGAGTTGAAATATTTCGTCGTCTGTTAAAATGATTTAGAATGAATGCGGTGCCAAAATGTCGTACCGAAGGAGCTTGTATGAGAACCTACAGGATTGTATTAAAAAAGGCACTCAAAACCGATCAGTATAAATTATTACCATCAGATGTGCATACATTGATGTTTATTGATTTATTAAGACAGTAATTAGAAACACATAAGCATCACCCTAAGGTTTGTAGAGCTAGATAATATACTAAAGGAACAACAGGTTGCAAATTTTGTATAATCATAAAATACACATGGTCCAAAAAATATTGGCTGCAGGTTTGTCCTTTCCGACTTTATAAGAAGAATCAAAGCGATGGGAACCAACCTGCCAAAGACAAGAGTAAAAAAATTCAGGCCCCACAACCTGGCACAATTTCTCAATGGTCCTGTTGCCACGTTCAAAAAACTCGGAGCCCTCCTCAAGACCTGGTAAGAGACCCTGAAAAATACATGAAATGAAATTATGAGTGGCCAGTAGAGGATGCAAATGAAGTTTATAAAACGTTCTACCAACTTGGAGGAATCCCAAAAAAGCAGGTCTCAGCTTATCGCCCAGAGTAAGAAAGTAGCTCTCAAAGAGGTTGAAAAGAAGAGGTTTGACGGTCATTGCGGAAGGTCCCAAAAGACCAAAGAGACAAGGCCCGTATATACCGATATCAGCTCCCAGATGGTCCGGGCCCATGATGCGGAAGATGAGATCGAAACATTCAAGAGTTTTGCAATGAACTCCTGGGGGAAGTGCGGGATGAAGACATTGGGCCAGTCGTTTGCCCAGTAGACGCTTTTTTGGAATTACGTCATAACGATTGTATTGTTGGATAAGCTAAGTAAAAGATGTTCCCTCACATAGAACAAACGCACAACAAAAGTACAAACGAAGACGCAGTCATTATTAACGTTAGTAATTCCGAAAAAAATATTGAAGGTAAATAAGTGTTTATTAAAGTAAGCTTGCCTTCATTAGCCTAGCGAGGGAGGAAATGAGATCAGCCCACTCATTTGAGTATTCAAATGACTTGAGGCATTTATCAATAGCAGCAGAATACGACTTATATTTTGAATCCGATTCAAGATTTGGTTTACGACTCATAGTACTATTAGAAGCAGCTTGGTAGTTGATCTCTGAAAGCTGTGTGTGGGCTCGGATCAGTAATTGAACGCCAGGACAGCTGGGAAAATAGGCAGGTGAAAGCCACTCTCAAGGTTATAAAGTTTCTAAGAAGTACTTTCTTGATAACGCAAGGTAGCGCCTTGATTCATTTTTTTCTTCGTCTAATTATTAAAATTTACAAGGGACTGATAAGATTCGCTAGTTTTTTTTAGTTGAACAAACCACGTTATCGTAATTTAATCAAAATTTAATCCATTAAGACTCCTAACCATACATTCCTCAATTAAGAAAGTGCTCGGTTATTTACCAAGCGAAACTTTGCTTACCTGTTGTTAATCCGGTTTTTTGACGCGATCGTGTCTATTTCAATTTCACTCAACGAAAGGATTTCTCACGCAAAGAAGTAACAAGAGGGAATGGAAGACCTGAAGGCGAAGTCGTTGACTGTTTACAACCAAGGTCCGTAAAATAATTTTGGGCTCCACACCGAATACGACACATTGTAAAGGCTTTAGTAAAACAGGCTTTCTGAATCCAATTCACAATATTATTTCAGAGACCCGAGACAGACACGTGTTATTGACGGTGGACATATTGTAATATGGGCTCATCAATTTATCAGCAATATTGTACAGTAGGTAGCAAGAGAACCTTATCCAAAATATCTGAACAAAAACAACTTCTGTTACAACGACAATTGGGGTTCAGTTGTTAAAAATTATTTTTCTTTGTTCGTGTTCTTCATACACAATGTCAAACAATAGGGCCAAATGACTACCCATTGCCTAACTGGCATTCACATCTCTTTTGAAGTCTGTTTCGGCCTAAGATGTGACAAATTTTTCAGTCACCTTTCATAATCCGTGGGTATTGCCCTCCCTTTCATTTTCAATCCCAAATCCACCCCCAGTTGTATTTGGATACTCGCCCATGGCCATCATGCTTTATCAACATTCATTATTAAGTAGGCATATTTTTCAAACCCCTGTTGAAATTGGAAAAGTATACCTATTGGCAATTTTACATCTTGCCTACTAAATTGTTTCTACACCTGTACTCCTACTCGAAGCTGGGACGAATGGGTTACCGACTGTGTGATATCACTTGATCTACTAATTCCTATAACATTTCCGTGAAGACATGATAATTTTATTATCTGTTAATTAACTAATATGTCTGTTCATTTATCAATCACTTTGGGACACAAATAGGTAAAAGGATCCCTCTCCAAACGATCTACACCATCTTCCTAGATCGGGATGTTTGAGTGCTATGCTCAAAATCCTATAATCCAGCTGTGAAGCCTTTAACTACCGATGATGTACTGAGGGGCAAATAAGATTTCCGAATTAATCTTTGCCCAAAATCAACGCGAACCAAGGCCTCGTGCTCTCCAAAGAATGTTTTAAAAAAAGGCCCGCCATTTCCTCCATTGATAAAGGTGACGAGAGAGAATACTAACCTATTTAATAGCTAGACAAACTGGAGTCCTTATAAACAGTGAAAGAACCACTTGAACAATAAACCTTTGTCTGTCTCCTTTACATAATCTCTGGATGACTTTTTAAAATCACCTCTTAAGTTAAAAAGTTAACAGAAAGTGCATCTGCGGAGAGGGGCCGCATTTAAACGACATCGATTGTGTCACTTCACGGTCAATCAATGCGATGTTATTTAACATTGTCTCTTTTGTCACGGCCACCACCTTCCTCATGTAATATGAATTCCAAGTGCTCGAGGCTGCTTGAATTTGAATTGCTGATGAGTATCTACCGGCTATACATTCTCTACGCGATATGGCGCCGTTCTCGTCTTCCTCGGTTATGCACGGCGCCAGTCGTGGAGGGGAGGAGTCTACCACATTCCTTGATATGCAAAGTTGACAATTCAGTATAAGTGTCAGAGACGTCCTCAAAATTAGCCTCGCTTTCAATACCGCTACTGACAGCTCTGCCATCCCTCATCTCCCCCATTCTCTCGTCATCACAGCTGCCATCGTCCCCTTCAGTTCCACAGAGTGGTGGTTCGATTAAACTCCCTGTGAGAAAACTCGCGGTGGGAGAATTATCCCACCATGAAGCATTTAATAGCCTTAAAGTTGGTGTAGTGAGACCCAAATTGCCACGGATTGGGCAGACCTTACCAGGTGGTGAGGATTACCATTACCATTACCTCTAATTACACAAAGTACCTCTCCACTGAAAGTGTGAGCGACACTACTTCGGTCACACTTGACACTCCCTCGAGCCTTGACTACACCATCTGGGAGGATTGAATATGTGAGTAAGGCAGCACTTTGATGTTACCTCGTTATTTCAAGTTCCTCGCCCTCAGAAGCCTTTTTGAAACCTGCTGACAAACAAATTTGTCTTCCCTTCTAGCCGAAACGGAAACCGAAAACGGGTGTCCACGTGCCTCAGTAAGACTTGTCAATGTGCTTTTTTGTTACCTCAAAAACATGGTTGTATTCCATCTTTTAATACATTTTTTTTATTTTGGTATTTTAGTGGCGAAAAAGAATACGAAAGCGTTTACGGCGATTGCTCTGTTTTGTATAAAACCTGAAAGAGACGCATCGCTCTCCCCTAATTACACTCCCGCGACTACAACGCAAAGCTCGTCCTTCATTCCTTTGTAGATGACACGATTCGTTGAAATGTTGGTGCAATTTAATGAAATCGAGTTTGTTAATCAAATTGGGGGAAGACGAAGAACTTGTGTTCTCGTTGTAAAAATGACCTTACATTAGGATGAAATTAAATAAAACTGTGAACTTTCCGGAATTTTTAGTTCGCAGACTTCTCCAATTCCTTTCGAATCGCCCTTTTTCCAATTTTCTTCGGTCGCCTTATGCAATGACTCGAGTCTGCCGCATAAAGTGCTAGTGAGACAAGACTGAGTACATTAATTCTGTAATTCACTCAATTTGCACAACAATGTGACGACGGGTCCACCGACTAAATGGAAGTGTCTAGGAGGGACTGCGAGATCCAAACGACTCCATGACAAAAGAGTTAGGGTGAATTAGGCGAAGTGATGGGGTATCACACCACCCGCCTCGCAGTTCTCATCTCATTTAACAACTCAAAGAGAAGTTACAGTTGAAGGGATGCTGGAAACACTTGATCACTGATTACTTAAATACTGAAAGCTCCGATGAAAAGGTGTGTAACAGTGTCTGTGGTGTAGAAAGGCAGCCCTGTAAAATGATGAGACTGGTGCGTTCAGTTCAGTGGGCTAAGAGAAGATTCCCGACTTACCATACGCAATCTCAATGTAGACGGCGTAGTCTGTAGCAGTGATTACATTTAACATTAACAAAAAGCACCTACAAAGAGGATAGTGAGGACCATCACAATTTACCTACAAATTTATACATTTTATGGTGTATTTTAAATTAGCTAGTTGATAAGGAAAGACAAAACGACACGATGTCTATTCTATTTCCTAGCTGGACTAACACATGTAGCACCTCTTTATATCGTGTTGAGAGGGACACGAATAAGGTGTGGGGGTTCTACACGCTCGACCGAAGAATACGCCAACCAGACTTCCTGTTGGTGTTGAAGTTGCCCTTCCCTCTTCTTAGACTTGTAAAATAGATTTACAAGTAGACTAAAAAAACTTGTCGTTTTGTACCTCGAGCAATGAAGAGGGAAATGTGCATACTTTTGCACCTGAACCTCAACAGTAGCCCAGAATAACTTATGAAGGACTAACAGTAATTACTTACTTTGCCTTTAAGTTTACTCCATAATCCGGAGTCCTATTATTTACCTATCTCTAAATAATAATAGCCAGGAGAGTAGAGCGGCAAGGAGGAAACAACAGCTTTGCTGGACAGGAATGGCAAGGAAGAAAGGGAGGAAATGAGAGAAGCTACTAAGTTTCAAGCGCCGATTTGCCCTTTAAGAACTACCGTTTATTTCATTTAATACTACTGTTTCGCGTAATTCCTGGTGCTGCGTCTTCCGGCGATAAAAAATGAGGCCAAATTCAATTTCCCCTCTTCCACCTAATTTAGGGAGGAAAACAGCAAGAACTTGGTCGTTCCATTTAAAAATAAGCTTTAACTTTGAAGAAAATAAAGCATAAACAAATGGGAACGCCCTGGCACTAAAGATTATGTAGGTTTGGGTGAAACATCGAATAGCGCATTTATGTTGAAAAGAAAAATGAAAGTGGATCATTAGACGTCTTAATTACACTGCTGTCATGTTGGTTTGTGAATAACACAACTGAGATGTCAAGCATGGGGAGGAGAGGGGGCGAAAAAATGGTTTATAAAATCAAGATACAAAAATAGCTGATTTACAACTTGAATTCACCCCAACTTTTGATAATACCGTTTCCTCAGTGTTTAGTAAATTAAATCGCCATTACGAGGTGGCCTATGGATGCGAATAACTGCGAAATGGATGAAAAATCCCACTTACCCAGAAAAGAGTACACCGCTTTTGGCGTGGACGCTGCCTTTGCCCCATTTCGAAGCGAAATTTATCAACAATCCCAAAGAACGAGGAACAGAGAGAAGTGACACAAAACATTATACAACAAAGGGTGAAAGATAGTCTAGAAAAGTAGTGGGTTGGAAGGTGTCAATTAAAATAAAAGTGGGCAAAAAGTTCTATTAACTGTCCATCTTCCATGACGGTGGAAATAAATATTCTAACGAAATGACAGGGCTACGAACTGAACTAAAATATATCGAAAGAGGAATTTAAAGCTTTTTCTCGGTTCATCTGTTAGTCTACCACATGCCCGATTCCCTCATCCTCATTTTAAGCAATAAGTTGTCAACCATGTCCACATCTTGCCAATCATGTCGGAAGTTTAAAGTAAACCTTCACTCTGCGGAAAACAGAGTGCCCCACTCAATTTACTTTGGCAGGAGCGTCACGAATTGGCGAAGAAAAATGCAGGAGAAAGTGGAGTATCGCTTCCTCTAAGCTATCATTTATGAGCTTCATAGAGGACTCGTCTATACGGGATTAACCTCTAACTCTTCTACAACGACTCAACCAAATTTCAGCTATTTGGCAGGGGACTTCTCCCTTTCCCTTTCACGGTACATGTACCATTATTATCAGTAAAACGTGTCAGAATCCTCCTCCGGTCGTAATCAGCCATTTCGATATGAAGAGCCTAAGTTATTATAAACCGGGCGAGAACACAAGACTATCAAAATAAGGAATATAAGGATGGTATTTTTCCATAAAGTAAACGGCTCTAGAGCGATTCTCAGGAATAATCTTAAATCAGATTCATAGTATAGTTATTTTCTCGAGGAAAAGTTGCCCCAGTGTAAGGGAAATTTCTCATTACTGATAAATACTAACCATCAATATTAATGACATTTCCGAGTTTTCAACATTCTCCCGAAAAAGGCAAAACCTGCCCACGAACCATTGATTCAGGAGACAAAAAGTCGCTCGAGTAAAAGCACCTGTTTCTCATCTGAACTTCCAAGCAAGGAAAAAAGCAAAAGAAAGTATCAAATAATCACATGAGTATGAAAGAAAGACAAGTGCCTCACAGAAAGGTGAGGAAGGTAAATGATATGAGTAGGAGAGATCACCCTTCCATACTGCCCCCACCGGCTCCGCCACCAACTGTCATGGGGATTGAGTGCTGACGACGAGTGTAGACAGCGGTAACTGTAGCCGTCAGTCGTTGTCGCACATTTCTGTCGCCACGGGCCAGACAGTTCGCCAGACCTATGCACTGGTCCTGGGTATAGCGGTGCACCCCTGTGGCCTCCAGCCAATTGGACCATTCATGAATGGGCACAAAGAAGGCTTGTATGTAGTCCACCAGGAGGTTCAAATTGAGGAATGGCCTGTAAGAAGTAATAGGAAAAGAAAGACGATAAATGGACGCAAATAGATTAAATCATACACCGAATGTTTAGGTAAGAAATAGGAATAAAGGGAAAAAAAGTTTTGGCTGATCTCATAGAAGGTGGGAAAGGGATAAGTTATAAATAATGCACATAGAAGGTGGGAAAGGGATAAGTTATAAATAATGCACACCTTATTCCAGATTCCGTTTCGCATAGTAGGGCGGTTGATTGAACGTCGAGGAGCATTTGACTACGACCCTCCCCTGAGCAGTCTTGCACTCCGGCCAATCCCTCGAGCAATTCTGTCGAGAGCCACACCATTGCACCCATCCACAGCGTCCTCAGCGCCGACGATGGTGGAGTCGAATGAAGATGACAGGAAAGAGATTTAAGAGCGATGGAGAAACGTGATATAGCCGTGTTCACCAATTGCAAATAGCCACTGGGTTCCGTCGCAACCGTCTTAGTCGTCCAACCGGGGTTAGTTGCCACCAAACGGCGGAGTAGATATGCTTTATCAGTATCGGGCAATAGAGCATCGAGTTTTGAGTGTCTATAAGAAGGAAGGGTTCTTACTGGAAATGCGCGAACTAAGGAAATTATGAGAAGGTTTAAGTTACCCAGAAAACAAAAGGAGATTTGGAAAGATCTGGGAAGCGAGGTGACGAGCGGTTGTTTCTCGAATCTCATGAGTTGTGACCAGCGATTGGTCGCGAAATGCATCCAATAGACCACGCTTACTCTCCGGCAGGTATTCTCGAATATGGGACAGCAGTTCCTGCAAAAACCCCAGAAACCGCTCAGCCATAAATGGCTGGATAGCAAAACAAGGACAATAGTGAACAGATGAGAGATGTCGACAAATTTTTCTACGCCAAATAACTTAAACACGACAATGGGCAGCTGCTGTTTGCTAAGTTTAAACGAGATTGAATGTTTAAGTCTTCCTAAGTAAGTCCCAAAAAACAGGTGATATAAATCCAGCAAAAATTGACTGCCATACATGGTTTAGAAACAAAGCATTCAGGGGAAACATTCACGACTTGCCTTTTCCAGAACGCCAGAAAGGTAGACCAGGGACTCTACACCTACAAGGTGACGTCGTATATAATTTGTGACATCTTCCATATTTTCCATCGTGTTTGAATCTGCCGTCTGTTGTTTTGAAACTCCAAAAATGCAGTCAGGAGCAACAAATCGACTCTGAGATTAGAAAGAAGTGTCACTTAGGGCGAAGAAAAGATAGCAAGTACTTACACCCTTCTCTACAGAAGAATGACCAGCTGGAGCGATCAAATACGTAGAAATTCTCGTAAGCGTCTTTCTCAAACGCTCTGGTAACTGATTTGCCTCTGTTGATAACTAGAATGAAGGGGACGGTTCAGTTGTTATTATGAGAACAGGAAAAAATGCTCAAGGTGTTCGAACAGAGCCCTATTCATTTCCCTGGATTGCTCTAAGGGTAGGCTACCGTTTTTCGAATAAGACAAAATACAATTCTTTCTCACCGTCAATAAACTTTATTAAATAATATAATTCTTATTAGTAGCAATTACTTATTGTCAGGGTGAGGCAATTTTTATATTACATTTTTTTAAGTGTTCCATCTTTTGATGCTACAAATTGGACCAGTGATTGATAGTTGGAGAGTGCTAAGTCCAGCCTAGATCTGAAATTTTTTGACGAGTCCCCAAATCAACAGGTGGCCTGGCATTATCATCATGCAATATGGTGTCCTTCAACATCGCCTGCCCCTCTTCTTGTACTACCGTCGTCAAATTATCCAGTTGCTGACAATGCTTCTCCTATTTCAGCTTTTCGTTCGGTTTTAAAATCTCATAATGTATTCCTCCTCGAAATTTGCTTTAGAAGTGGAAGGGCTGATTTCTCCAAATTCGCAGTATTCCCCTTTCCTTATGACTTTTCAGTAGAAAATACACTTTTCATTTCCAATTACCATCATGTTTAAGGAGAGCTCGATTTTGGCACGAAAAGCAGAGATATGCATACGACGACTCGATCATCATCTTCTGAGTTCGTTCATGCAGGGCACCCCATCTTGAAAATTTCCCTACCAATTTTCTTTTCGAAATAGGGCCCGAAATGGTTTTCTGAGCTGAATTAAGTCTTTCCGCGGTCTCCGATTTTGTCCGAAAAGGATCCTGTCCCAACATGGTCTCAGCAATATTGGCGAAGATCCAAGATAGTCCCCCAGAGAGTAGATTATCAAAAAAATGGAAATCACCCGTTTCAAACCATTTTTTGCCTGCCCTCTAAAACTACACCCTCACCGAACAGTCGCAACTAATTTCTACATGTTTCTTTAACATTTCTGCCTTGTCGAAATTTTCATGAAATATAGTAGCATAAATGAAACTTCATCAGCAGCCATGAGTGCACTAACGCTTCACACTCAATATAAATGTTAATAAATTTTGTTTTAGTTAATTTACTACGTCATTATGTGTACAGTAAGCGATAAAAATAGAAAGCCGAACCTGCATCAAACAAACATGTGTTGAGTCCCAAATTATCATTAAAACGGACAGAACTTTCCGGTACAATAGATCATGTACGTGTATCGTTAAAGGGACAATGATGATATTAGCATCGGCAATTAATGCATCTACAAAGAGACTTTACAATTGGAAACCATACCCGAATGCAGTTAAGTGGTTTAAGGCACATAAACGAAAGGAGAAATTGTTGATTTAACGCACATTACCCATGGCAGTGGTGAACATGCCCTTACAAATACACAAAGGCTACATTTTCACACTCAAATGAAACTCACCAAAGGCTTTCCGAAAAGACTGTATACCTAAGAGGACAGAAAAATGAAGTGCCGTGATGAAAAGGATACCTTAGTCGACGATAGTAGGTAGTTGTATTCCTGACTTACGACGAATAAGTAGTAGTCGAAGATCTGTCCAATGCAGTGCATGACATCACTGGCAATGGGTCGTAGGAGTCGCATCATTTGGAGGTACCGGCCTACAAAATAGGTGGGCAAAAAAGAAGTCGTGGAAGAGGTAGAAAATGAGAGGGTTGGGCTGAATCAGGGAGAACGACTGCATAATAGTGCCGAACAGAGACCATTTAGGAGTCGTATAGGCGTGGGAGGGGTGAAATGGATGACAAATCGGAGCTAACCAGATAAATTCTTCAAAGCAAAGAAATTGGCAAACGTGTGTAAACATGTACACTAATAATTTTGTCACATATATGTGATGCTCCGTTGTAACAACAAAAAACACGAAACACGTGTTCCTCCATGGTAGATGGCAGACGTCCCTCATCCGACGATAGATGGATTTATGAACACATAAATATTTTTTGGCTATTGAGAGGAAAATAAATTAATGAAAAGAGCGTTGATTATGGGCAAAGCTCCATCGGGCCAATATGTGTTTTAGTTGCTTTTCAAACAAACCAGATTATAATAAGTGACGTCGCAGACCTCAAGCATACGCAATTGGTCAAAAAAAAGTATTTACATAGTCAAAGTTGAGCTCTCACATGTTACCAAAACGCGTTGCCATAGCACAGTAGCAGAAGGTCCAAGCACATAAAAAAGAACGTCACCCATCTATCTTTCACTACGTGAGGAGTGATGTGAAGAATACCATAAAGAGCGTGGACAGCCGTATTACTTAAGTGAACAATTCGACATTTTAATGTCCACTATGGAAATCCTACTTCAAGCATCAACAGATGAGCGCTTCTTCATCTAGGCAGGTAAAGGTGAGCGATATCGAGAGCTTTATGATTTATCAAAAGCCTAGAAAATGTGGAATGAATGTGAAAGACAAAATCTAAAGAAAGAAAAACCATGGGAAATTATAATAACGATGTAAATTACCGAAAAGACGTAAAACTTCAATAGTTGTGCTGGCAAGTAATGGACTTGTTGAGATTCCCTCCTGGTGGTCGCCAGCAGTTGGAGGACCCTAAAAATGGTGAACAAAGTTATCAACATTATTCAACGACGTCGTCAATCGTCCAGCCACCTCACTCGAATTTTAATCACGAATTAGATGACTGGTAAAAATGTGAAGGATGAGCATAAACTCCCCACTCGCCACTTATTTAAAGTAAATTGTCCCCGAGGTAACGCTGAATAAACTCGGATTCTCATAAGAGCAGTGACGGAACTAACCGAGTTGTCTACCGCAGCAATCCCATTAGTAATTGTTTCATTGGACTCAACAGAATTCATGTGTTCACTTCTTGAAGCGTTCGACTCGAAACCAAAGAAATCACAGTCGTAAGGCTCCTTAAAAAATTTTCCTTGGCTCGGCGAAGTAGGTCTAGTGAAGGTAAAGTGTACAATGGCTAGAAAGTAATGAAAGCATTAAAACAAAGATATAGGGTTTTTCTCACTCACTCAGAAAGATTAGGCTGAACATTTGCTGATGCATCCTCAGTCGGGGCCAAAATTTCCGTCAGAGAGTGAAATTCCTAAAATGTACATTGGCTAAGTAATTCCATGCTCCTTAGAACCAGAAGCATATCCAGACAGTCTGTGACAGATTTTTTGAAAGTCACACGCATTACAGCTCGTACAAATAACTGCATTTTTACGAGTTTATTCAATTGGCGCAACCAAGTCTCTCGCCTCATACTTGCTGCAGATAATACACCAACTTTTAAGAAGACATGCAATTAATTCCTAATCAGGACTTTCACGAAACCGGTGAAAAAGAGGCATACTGTTAAGAAGAAATACCATAGAGACACAACTAAATGGAAATTAGCAATCCATGTGGACAATGTACGGAAATATACTCTTGGTACTAAAATCAAAAATTCAATGTCTACATGCATTAGGTGAGATTTATAGCAGAGAAAAAACATAGACTCATAAAAAAATTATCAACTTGCATGGAGATCAAGAAGTGTGAATCCAGGCTTAACGGGCACATGTTCCCAACTCTCATGATCCAAAAACAATCTCAGACGTTCCATATGCTTTCTATGGAACTCTCCAAAGAATCCGCGGATTGAATTTTTCAAAACCTCTAAGAGATCGAACGACATGAGCCCCGCGAATTCCTTCCCGATTTGTACTAATCTGAAAAAAGACACTGAAAAACTGGTGGTGCCATTGAGAAAAAACAGGCTCAATATAGCGTCGAGCATCTTACCGGTTGACAATATTCAAGGTAACAACAATATCCTCAAATGTGAACTGCTTCGCGTTGGCGGCGATGTTACTCAGTAAGGGTTGAACTCGGGACACTATATCCATCCAAACACGACCCCGATTTAGTGCCAACTTGGAAGCCACGTAAGCATGCCATTGACGAATCAAGTCAGGGGAGTGTATAGACACCTCCGTCTCCTTTTCTTCCTTCTCCTTACTATTTTGACCACGTTGAGAGGCGCTTTCGTGCCATAGAGAAATGCAGTGATAGCACACCAGAATAGTCCAAAGAGACTTGCAAAGACCGGATAGAGCTGTTACCAAAGTGTTCGCTGGTAGACTCTGAAGCCAAAATGAGCAAATGTAACTGATGTCTGTAAAATTTTAACCGCTAAAGTCTACTTCTGAAAGTGGCATATCATATCTAACAATTATTTACATACCCATTCAATTTTTGTCCTAAAATGCTTTTAAAAAGAGAAAACATTGTTTCTAATGGAGCATATCAAAATTTCACACCACTGTGGTGGGGAGAAATGAAAAATGTCTGTCAAATTTGGCCATACGAGTAATAGGAAAGGTAAATACAATAAACTCAACAAGGGAGGAACCAGTGATTGTCAGACGTATTAGGTAAATAAAACTTTAAGATGGAAGGTAGGAGTAACTTTAGTGAAAGTACTTTCGTGCAATCGTTAAACATGCCACCCCTTCAATGTAGTAGAATGCTCGGTTAATGCAAACAGTTCAGGAACAGATAATACATCCGTCACTCGCGATCTTAGCCATGGTACATCTATCATTAATCCACCGTATGATACTGTTGGGTATTGCCACTCAATACGTGGAAGAAATTTAAAAGCCAAAAATCTCGCATGCTTAGCGTATTATATACACCAAGAATGGCAAATCTATTTCGTAGATGAAGAAAATGCAATAGTGTAACAGGAGGATGCGAAAAGAGATATTTTTTAGTGCTTTATTACCGAACATTTTTCAGATTACTACTCCTTTTTCGTGAAATGATGGATCAGTTGTGGTTAAACCGGATAAGCATCGAAGGGTCGAATGGGTGGCTTGTTAAGCCATCCAATAGGAAAGCTGAGATCATAACACAAAAAGTGATTTAATTTCAGAGGATAAAAATCGCTTGTTGAAATGCTCAACTGTGTTCCATACCCATGCCTCGAAAAGCAACACTAACATCCCCTTTTGACTATATTATTGTGGAATTAATTTTCGACTACCATGGATCCTAAACTATAAGTTTATAGCCAACTTAATGGCAGACGAATAATAGCGTTCTTTAACGATATTTTGTTCAGTTCCTAGGGGAATCTGGACAATGCACATAGTTCCAAATTGTTGAAAAAAAGTGTATTTCCTGAGAGACGCCCTTTGACATTGAATACAATGAGAATATGCAGACAACAATCTAGCAAAATCAGAGAAATAAGCCGGTTTAGCATCGTTGACAAACAATGTGAACATTGCAGATGATGAGGATTATCTGTGTAAAACTTGATGAACTGACGTCATTGAAGATAGAAAAGAATCAGTCGATAAGAAAAGCGTAAATTCATGTCAAATTTTGACATTAGTATAAAACAAAAAGGTATAAACCAATCTTAACATTTTTCGGTGTTAAAGCGGTCGTCACCAGACAAAGCAAGTTATATTTGACGAAACTTTTACATAAACCCAAACCCAAGGTATCCCTTTACTGTGGTATTAAATGTTCACCATTTAAACACCGGATTCTTTTAGTACGAAAGAGCGGGCGAATGCAACCACGATAAGCACTTTTAGTATATACATCAAACATGATGCAGGATGCGTAACAATAAGATAAAAGATGAATTGCACAAAAATTCTGTCAATCAAAAAAATAAATTAAGTTTAAAAATAAAAGCAACACACTGAACAGAGTGCTTCATAATCTGCGATATTCTTTGCATCCTCCGTGAATGATCCCGCCGAAAATCCAGCCAACACAGTTGCAGCTCGTTCGTGAATTTTCGTTGTGACGTGAACTTGCAACTGAGCTACCGTCGTCATCGTATTCCCCAAGCGTCTAACATAGCAAGAAAAATAAAATAATGAGGAAAATGATGTCTTACTCGAACGCCTTCTGAAGAAGGGCATACTGACTTGGGTCAAAGTTTTCGCAACCATTGGCAAGAACATTGTCAAGAGCATCATCTATCTTGTGATTAACTGCGCGCAAGGACTGTTGCAAGGAGCTAGAAACAAAAAGTATCAAAGTGAGACTTACTCAACACAACTGTAGGGTTTGAAATCCTCTGTGGCTTGACAACTCTGTCGATGCAAAGAAATCGCCTCACAAAAGCGGTGTTCCTCTATTAATTTGTTAATCGCAAACATGTCGTTCTTCAAAGTTCGGATGCGTTTCAGTATTTCAAGAACACGACTTAGTCGAAGACAGCGTTTGTAGTTGCGTATTACTATGACCCTGGGTTTAACAACATTTTCTAATAACACCTCCAAAGACTTCCTAGTTTCAATGCACTGCTCATATGCAGCGCTATTAACATCCTGCAATAGAACGACATTTTTCAGTTCATTTTGATAATGCGGTTGTTTTTCGAGAATAAGGTTAGAAAGCTGTCGGCAGACAGCAGTGCTCTGCCTTTCAAGCGTTTCGACACGATTCATTATGGCCTGAGGGTCGCGATACTGTTGAGTAAGATTATGCTAAAGTTAGACTCAAATAAAACCAAGTAAAATAACCACTTGTATTTCATATTCGCCACAATCAACGGCAGATGAGAAGTACATAGAATCGATTTCACCTATCATCTCCTTGAGAACTGCTGAATCACATGATTGGATGTCCAACGGGCTGGTAATGATCTGTGGACAAGCTGTAAGGAGACTTAAATTATAAATACATTTGAACGTGTAAATCCATTAAAAACCTGTATTTCCTCGTCATTCGGCGGAGAAACTGTGCTTTGTTTCTTGAGAAAATATCAGTTATATAAGCCTTAGGTACATTTTTATGGATCCATTTAAGAGCAAACATCGCAAATCCCTAGGGTATCTTTTAGTTTATAAAAGGAGTAAGGCAGAAGTGAATCACTCCGATCATCGCAGGACCTAACACTTTCGCATCAACCGCTGATGGCACTTAATAAAAAAAAGTGGTTTTAACAAGACCACCAATTTCTTTGGCCAAAAGACAAATACCACATTGTGTTAGCAGAACGCGTAAAATTTCCACGATTTTTCCATAACGTTTAATTAAATTATTTTTTCATAATACTTGTTAGCGGGAAATATCGAGTGGGCTATAAGATTAAAACAGTCTTAGGGTGAGTACATTCTGAGTCTTGTATACACTTCCCTACACGCTTTGTTATGTATAGATCTGCAAGGTAGATTATGACAATTGGTCTTGTCTATAAGAAAAATCTTCGTTTTGTAAGCCATGGTTGATTTCCTTACCTCAAACAATGATAAGTACGGAAATTACCATGAGAGTATGTCGCATTACACAGGGGAAATATCCCTCACAATATTCAAAGTAGATGGCGTGGAAATGAACAGGCTTGCGGTAAAGTGAGTGAGAAAATGCTCGAAAACAATGTGTATAATTTAAAATTTATACTCAATGCGCCAAACGAGTTGATTTGTGCATGATACTATTAGCCCAAGACTCTCTCATCAAAGCATCTGTTGCTGAAGGGTCATAATTTCATTACAAAAATAGATCGAGCCGCCAGATTTAAGTGAATTAGATATCAGGCAAAAATTGGTCTGAAGATAAGAACAATTAAGAAGCTATTATCCCCCACTCACTACTCTCTCATTTACGTTAAAATGCACAAAAAGAGGTACCCCATTTTAACGGCTTCTACACCGAGAATAAAAAATCAAAAATAAGGAGTCACGAGGCACGCAAAACTTCTTCCTTTAATAAGCAGCGGTCGACCCATAGTTACACACCTTTTAAGAGGCGTGCTTTCGGACCTATTCCTCTTTTCGGTGGCGCAAGTCATCGCAACCCCACATCAATAAGACCCCATTGTTAGATCGGCCATTCACTCTACCAAAAAACCCTCTTCATTTTGCGTACGTTGAGGGCTTTTGCACGTGGAAAGGAGAGCGTGGGTGCCTATCTTCATCCACGTAGGCGAGACATGTGGGCACTTCTGTTGACTACGTCTCAATTTGGCGCTTTATTTTGTCTGCAGACATTGCTCACGAGTTTGTGGAGAAGGATGTGAGCTGTGGCCACCGGGCTGACGTCCACTCAGGACGCAAAACACAATGATTGTGGTAGCGAGCATTGGGGAGAGGCTGTAAGACAGACTCTGGCTTCATGCTGGCAGTGAGGCATTGGAGGAGGTTGTTGGTGGGATAAACAGCGCGAAACTTCTAAGGAGGTCTTACCTTACCGAGTGCGTCTTTTCCATTCCTCGCTGCTGTTTGTTTGGTGGAGTGCGTTGGCTGGTGTTGAGTGAAGGTGGTGCAATTGCGAGGTGGTCTGCAACCGAGACACCTATTCACTGATGAGGGAGGGTGGACAGGATGGCAATTGTGTCAGCGGTAAACGGCCACTGACGAGAACACGGTGAACAGGTGTTGCGATGTTGTCCTGTAGACCTGCGGTCTGGGCTTGCTGATCTCGTGTCTGGGCGCGAAACACGCAATCATAGTGGGACTGGCGTTCGAGGCGTGTCAACTGGCCATGTTCGGCTTCTTCAGTTCGGCGTGGATCCTGTGGTCGGCGGGATGTGTGGCGGGCTTCGGGAGCATCACGTACCCGGCGCTCTCTGCCTTTCTCTCCAACCACGTGAAATCGGACCAACAGGGTCTCACTCAGGCAAGTCTCGTCCCCTCACACCTCTAACCTGTCTCGAAGCGCCTTTTTTCTGCCATCCACTTCCCGCTTGGTCCTCCCCTTCTTCTCCTCCCTCCTCCCTCCTCCATCCATCCTCCTCCTCCTCCTCCTCTTCCTCCTCCTCCTAGTATCACTATTAATACTACTGCTAGTACTGCTGCTAGTAGTACTGGCATTGGTAGTACTCCTACACTACCACTCCCACTCATCCCACTGCTCTCACTGCCGTCACTGCCCCCATTACCGTCACCACATCTCGCCCCCAACTAGGTTTGACTAAAGAGGAACTCATGGTGAATGTGTCACCTGTAGCCTCGAGGTCGTCTTACCACGAGGCTGTACTTCTCGGTGGTGTGAGTTTTGGCTACTCGCACCTTCCTCCACCGAGTGCTCAGTCGGCGGTAACTAGTGTTGGGAACGTGGGTGCCTTTCTTGGCAACAATGTCGCCATCTTATCATCGAGTTTTTCGTGCGCAACATCCGCTTAAACTGCAGTCTTGTTCGAGGTCATCAAATCGGACTCATTGGAGGTCTGTAGGTCGTCAGGATCATGAGGCAGCTCGTGCATGGGTGTAGTGCAATTCACCATGGTGGAATACCGAGAGCGGAGGCGGAGGCGGAGGCGGGGGGAGGCGAGAACAAAGCCATGTGCGGGGGGAGGGAGAGGCTGAGGCGGGAGGAGAAGGCGGAAGGTGGAGCATAGAGGCAGGCTGGAGCTGGAGGATGAAGGGAGAACACGTGGGTAAATGGATGCTTTATTTAAGGGAAGTCTTCAACGTGAGTGACTCTGCGAGGCCGCCCTACGACTGCAAACGCCTTGTCATTGTTGACTTATGAACGTAGGCAGTGTAGGTGGTGTAGAGTGGCCCCCGTGGCTGCCTTCATGCCACACCTCGTAGCACGTCGTCGTCATCGTGGTCGTCGTGGTCTTGGGGGGTGGTGGTTCCTTCTCTCCCGCTCAATGGTACTTTTTGTTACCTCGAACTCACCAACCGCAAAGTGAGTAGTTACAGAGTAGCAGTTCTGGGGAGCAAGTCGAGTCAATGCAAGAAGACATTGAGGAAGGTGAGAGGTGGTTAGCATGAATGGAGGGACGTCGGTTCCATCATCAACCAATCGGATCACAATTTCTTCCCACTCGGCAGTGCACATTGCCTCACTTGTGATTCCTTTAGCAGTGGATTGACGAATGAGAACAAAAGGAAGAAATTGTCAACCGATTCCATAGCCGCGGTAGTACGGTTAGGAGATGGAAGAGTACTTTTAGCAGTTAAAGAAAACTTTAGGACACCCGGTGTATTACAAAGATAAATTTGGGTGCAAATGGGTCTCATCACGTCAGTTAACCTTGACGTTGAGACATCCTTTTGCGTTGGCAAATGAAGGAAATGAGAGGAATGTAGGCGAACCAGCACTCCTTAGAATGGGCTGGTACTTGCAGTCAACTGAATGGTGATAATATCATTGTCAGGTTTCATTTGTATCCGCGTTGACGGGCAGTGAAAGCCAAGCAGTCACGTCTTATCATTTAAAAGGCAGAGAAGTCACGACAGGCTTGTCGCGCGCCTTCCTCTGCTTCGCCTCGAAAACACCTTCCCAAGGGAAGGAATATTTTGTAGATTGAGATGCATTGCGGCATAAACGCAACCCTGTCGTCATGTCGTGTAGGGGTAAACGGACTATGACGTTATGTCCTCCAACTGAGCTTTCGCGTATACTTGGCTTTCATAAACGTGTAAAAGCATGTGGAATGGTGTGATTTACAGATTTAAAGTAAACCTTGATCAGTGGTAGAGAATACTCGCCTCAGGGACCAACCTGTGACGAAATCGTCTCAACCGTGGACAACTTGGAATAGTTTCCGGTGTCACATCTTCTAATGCTAAACCCGAGGATGCTGCGCATTCCGATTTAGCTTCTATCAGATGGTTAAAGTTTAGACGATATACATGGGAGTACGAACGCCTCTTAATTTTCATAGTCAAATTTAATATGAAGTTAATAAGCACACCCTTTTGGCAGGCGACTTTAGTTAAATTTTTTCCCCAATGTAGTATTCCAATTCGAGTCAGAACTGGACAAACCTCTCCACTTCCTCCCCACCTTTTTTGGTGCCTAGAAGTTGCACCTTCGACCCGGATACGCACAAGTTCTCCTCACTGGGCTCTCAAGTCGACGTGTGTGTGAGTGTGATGGGTCTATGGGAAGTGGTTCTGTCACTTAGGGTGGGAAGAATTTCGACTTAGCAATTCCATGACGGAAATGTCAATGAGAAGCGCAATGTAGGTGGAATCGTCGCCACTGATGTGATCGCTTCCTACAACCGCTGAATCTCTATCCACGAGGTCAACTATGTGCTAAAAACGGAGTCGGACTGGAAGAGCATAGGTGAATTCCCACATTGGTGAATAATTTCACAATTAGAGTGATTCCCTAGTACATGTCTTTCTCATGTGCAACAGTCAAAGCTTGACAAGTTGTCAATCACATAGTCCCCATGGCCTTCAAATGAGAGCCAATTATTCACCGACGTGGTGTAAATGTCAAGTGGTCTTCGCGTGAGCATAGAAAGGTTAAGGAGTGTTTTAGATACGAACAATTAAATGCATTGGAAATGCAAACTCCCGTTGAAGGGTAATCAGAGATCCATCGTAACCGATGGAAGAAAGGGCACTTAAAGCCGGTTATGCATTCTTCTACCAGCAGTCTGGTGGTAGAATAATTTTTGCCCGTTTGACAAGTACTTGACGGAAGAGTCTGCCGCAGTTTAAACAGACAAGCGATAGTTTAAGCAATTCCACCACATATTCATTAATTCCCAGTCAGACATTTTATCTTCAATCAGACAAAAGACTGAAGCTAGGAATGATTAAGAAAGTAAGTGACATGAATGTCGTCTACGGGAAAAGACTTAGGAGCCACCTACCCAATCAGCCCTTGCCTCATCTGCCTTTCTGAGCAGTCGCATGCTCCGCGCCCTTGTCGAGTTGACATGCTTTTCCGTTTCTTCAATGCCTGTCACAAACGTTTGACAATACACGAATTCAGGGGGCCCATCTAGGGGCCGTGGTGATTAAACTAAAGTATTCGGCACACCCTATGACGGTGATGGTGTAACATTTGAGACCTTTCGCCATAAGAATCCCTCACTGTTGCAATCGGCACGACGCCGTGGGTTCTCATGATACTAATTAATGGGCCAGGGTGACAGTATCCCGAAGCCTGAGTAAATGAGGGTGATCCACACAAGGAAGTCAAAAAACGCACTCTACTGAGCTCAACTAGTCAGCATGACAGAACAGCCGCAGTGACTTATTTAAAGAGCGCCTTATAGGCGGCTAGCGACTTATCTCGACGACGGTACCCCAAAGGACCTCAAAATTCGTGATCTCACGCAAAAGAACATCCTCAACACCGCGACTACCGCCACCTACGACTGCACTGCTGTTAGACTGTAAAGCAGTGATGAACCCAAGGCCCTCGACTGCCACACATTCCACTTGTCTCGTTAACAATTAATTATATTACACTGCAATTCTCTGTTCAAAAGTGTGAACAATCAGGAAGGAACCGCATTAAGATACATGTGGTGTAGAAGGATGGAAAGGTGAGGAGGTATTGCAGATGTACATGTATATGCACGACCCGTGTGACGCAGGAGAGAAGACGGAGGAGGGGAGAGGAGGTAAGGGGTAGATTAAGGCAGTGCAACGGTCACACAGAGATATGCAAAAAAACAATCCAACCCGCCACTTTAAAATGCAATAACACCTTGGACGTCCCGTGCCACAGTGGGCCTGAGTGGCTACATCGACGAGGAGAGTGTTTGATTGCGCGAAAGATGATGAGCTGCGGAATCTAAGGGAGGAAGAAAGATGGAGCACCGCTTAAGATTATATCCCCAACGGTGTGTATAAGCTAACTGTTGGAAAGATGGTATCATCTCCAATTTTTCAAGGCGATGCCACCGAAACTATCTCATAGAGTTCCGACATCAGTTTTACAGCTTCCTTTTCTGCTAGTCAACCACTTCAATAGGCTGCTTCTACAGACCTTTCCATAAGGGCAACTAAACGATGAAACTTAAATGAAATGGGGGACAGTGGTCAGTTAAGTACATTGACTAAGGGAGGCCACATTCAATGTTGTCAAGTGGCTCGATGGTATCCATCCCACCAAGTCCCAAACTACGCCATAACTAGTAGTAAAGAGATGTTGTGACAGAATCTTTACTATGGGACTGTGTGAGAGCAAGATCATCTTCACTGGAATTGAAATAATGGAAGATGAATTACCAACACCGGAGGAGACTAAATCAGACGACTGGGTAGCTTGAAGGATAACAGTCTCACTGCTTCCATCTATAACGGCCTCAGAGAGCTTGTGAGGTACTCTAAAATTGGCCAAATCAGCAGCTTCCGCTTCGTTTGTCTGTGGATCTCCAAAGAAGTGTAAAGTGGAAGAGGCAGTAGCAGAGTGAGGATGAGGTTGATGGGAATACTGCCGCGAGGCAGAGGACAATAGCCGACGTAATGGGTTGCCAATTTTGTGATGGACTTGAAAGAAAGTCTGAGATGTGAGATTGAGGGGAGCTATCGAGAGAGGTGGACGAGGGATCTTACTGCCTGAGGGCTGACGTTGGTGACAACTATCTCGAAGGCGTCTGCGGGGTGAAGAGAGAAAGGAGGAAGTTCGGCGGAATGTACACCTCAATCGAGAAATAAAGACACAATTACATACACTACAATGCCCCATCACACTAATCTACAAAACCATTCTACCTCGCCCTCTTCACCACGAATAATTCATTCAACGCCCATCCACTCAAACCTGTCACTATTCCACTGGAAGAAGTTTCATTCATTAGAAGTCCCTTAGCATTACTGTGCTGCGTCCCCCAATAATCAAAGTACATGGCACTCGGTCATTTGCTAACACGCACATTAGACCCTTCGACTCACTCATCCTGAGATTACTCAAGTATCTCTCGAACTAAACGCGCAGATTGAGACCAAGGAAAAGCTGAATTAACTCACCTCCTTCTCTCAATGGCAGTGGAAGCAAAAAACTGAATTGGAAGAGGAGTGTTCCTCCTCCTGGTCGGAGAGGCCGAAACTCTCCGACTCCTCGTCACAGGCAAGAAGGAGAGTAGCGGAGTTATCTGTGTTCAAGCTCATCCCTCGACCTCTTCGACGTGATTTAACGCCACCCGAGTCAAATCCGGAAGTAGGCAGACTGAGGTAGGTGCGGTCGTCCGGAATGAAGACTGCTACTGCAATGGCTGAGAGGGCGAGAAATGCGCCAAATGCGAAAGGCGGACCCGGAATGAAGGTCTAGAAGGAGGATCGCAGTTGTGGTAATCTCCGTCAATCGCCCCTACCTTTCTGTACAGAAGAGAAATTCTCAGTCTATATCACTTTCGTTTGGCACCAACTTCATTTCTCTTTATCGCCATGCTCTCTATCACAATCATTCATCACATCTCGTCTATCAGTTCATACAATCACTCCCCTTGGGTTGTAACGATTGGTTTCGTGTCTAGAAAAAAATTGACCAGTGCCTAATAGTATCAAAATCTACGGATCCACAATGTTACTAGTTGTAACAGTTGAGCGAATGGGATATAGCAATGTTACGTCCCCTCTAGCACACGAACAGCTCCTCCTCCCTTTGTAATCTAATTTTCTCCCCTCTTTGCAAAAGCCACATATGCTAATGCACATTCCCAGTGTGTCCACGAGTCAATGCGACAAGGATGGTGGGGAATACTCGATTCTTCTTTATATGTACCATTGGATTCTAAGCTAACACCCCCTCCGCGTAACCGTCAAAGGAGAATGTCCATTTTGGCCGAAATTTTAAATAAAAGCTGATCGGGGAGGTAAAGACTACACAAAAACAAAAAAGGAAAGGAAACCGCTTTCCATTATTAGAGAGAAATGGAGTAATTAAAGCAAAGAGAGACATCACTAAAAAGTATGATTTAACAATATCTAAGACCATTACCCGGTACAATGATTGCAACTGGCTATGGAGGGAGTTTTCCTCATTCAAGAGCCCTTCCCTTTGCATTAGAGGGAGAACATCATCCAGGGGAGGCTGATTCGAGGGTTGATAATTTAAATCCACCTGATAAAGAGATAGAAGGCTCTAGTTTTGTAATCTTAACAAAGAAGGTTGCGAATCTGGCGTTCAGAAAGTGGCTGCAATGAATCAAGTTATATTAAACTCTTTACAAAGCGAAGTATTTAAGGGATATTCCAGATGGAATAAAAAATGCGGCATTTATAGAACAGTTGTAGGCGTCTGAGAAGAAATTACGACGGGGATGAGAATGATATCGACACTGGTAGAGTGTAAGGACGAGATGGATGAAAAAAAGAATAGCTTAAACAGAGCCAACTAAGGCATTCACGAGAAACGGACTCATGTTGCGTTAAAATAGAAGCTTTGGCTTGGTGACTTATCCACATCTCATTTGAGTCAGACATGGGATGATTGCGATGACCCAGCCAAAAACAGTTTGAGGTCCAAGAAAGAAGCAAATTTCGTTAGCCCCAGAGACTATGGGAGCAGCGGCGGAGATGGAACGACAAACAAAATTAGGCGTCAACGCCATAAAATTCGTTATGGCCTAAAAAATGTATTTGTGAAAGGAAATCCGAAATTTTCAATGGCTTCGATGTCAGCAATTTAAGACGCAAGTTGACCTTGATGAGGACAGTCGATGAAGTTTGGATTAAAAGAACGTTCTACTGCGCAAAACGCATCTGATGTTACAAAAACGTTTCGGGGTGACAATCGTAAGAAACTAGCAGCGGTCGTGGTAAAATCATCAAAAGTAAGGTGTATGTGCCTTTGACTCTCGCTCGAGAGGAAACTTCTTAGTCAGAGATAGGCTTCAAGCGGTCAGACTTGTGGCTGAAAATTACCCAACAAACTAGTGGGCGTTTCAGTCAAGTAGCTAAGACAATGGAGGTGGCCCAAGTCCCTCGTCACAGCCTCTAACAAAGTGCTGTCGGACGAAATTATCACAGGCAAGAGAATGGCCGAACGTTAGCAATTTATGCAGACAACTCAATATGGGGCGCTTAATTTCTGTGGACCGTCGACACTTGAGTCTTTACTGAGACCTTTGCAGATGAATCTGGGGCTCGTAGGCATAGGAATACGCGAAAGGTGAGGGAATACTTTTAGATTTTCGGCAAAAAAGTAAGAGTAAATTACAATTCAGGCGGAAAGAATCAAACAGTATCCACGTGTCCAGACACATTCGTGCAAAAAAAATAAGTCACGGAGATACAATGCATGCAAAACTAGCCCACCTAGAAAGGCAATAAAGCAGCATTCGTGATTCAGAGCGCATCAAGAATGCAGCCGCCAGGAAAGAGTTAGATCTTGGCAAAGCAACTTCAATGCTGTCGAGAAAACTAGTTTTGTTAAATCTATGTTCTCATTTCCCTCGTCTACTACTCTAAACTTAGGGGGATAAAAACCACAGATACCCGGGTTGTCAAGCATCATTCATGTTTGAGTGTCAGTCTACCTCCCACCCGAAGGAATTCCCATGAAACAGACAATGGGAGAGTGTAAAGCATGTCATCTCACCAAAGTAATACGAAGGGTGCATTTGACCTCAAATGCAATCATGACTTCCAATGTGGTAAAAGAGATGTTGGTTATTTTTACAAAAGGCTCAATGAATTGGCAAAAAGCATCCATCAAAATACTAATGTCCCACTAACCATCGATAATGAGAAGCGTCGACCAGGGAGCACTGAGCAGCCTCCTTTTTAACACATTACGTCTAGGATTCTGGTTGACGCCCAATTGAGCGCGAAGATACAATCACAAATAGAAATCTGTTGCCTGCACAAACCGTGAAGGGTTAGGGGCACTTCAGATTCCGCACAGGATGGAATGAAAGTGCCAAATTGAAAAATATGATGAGATGCCCCAGACGAAGATAATTTCGTCATATTTCCGTCAAAAACAAAGTGATTTTAGGTTATAGGAAATAGAATATGGTAAAATGGCGGCAGTACAATTTGCATGACGAATGAGAAAAAAATTAGGATTTACTCTCATTCAGAGAGCCAGCAAGAAAGAAGAAATCACAGTAATATAGGAGAAAAAAGCTTGTAGTAGCCTAATTCCAAACTCTATTCAATCAAATGGTTTTCAATAGTTATAAAAGGGGTAGCGATGCCTCACCTGGAAAATGTAGAAGATAAATCCATAAACAGCTGGACCGAGACCACCACAGAGACCACGGATTCCGGTGAGTAGGCCCTATGAGGCGAAAAAAGGCACTATGAAAAGGCGGACGGAATGGATGAAAAAGAGCAGGAAGAGGCTAATTTCCAAGCCCACATGCAGGAAAGAGAGTGTAGTGTTTGTAAGGGAAAGATTTTTACTGAGAACAGATGGTTATGTAGTCGAGGAAAGGCCCCATTTTTGATAAGCAGTGAGATAATAACGGGGTAAACGTCCAGTTGTCTGAGAGACTATGCAATATAAATCGGTTTTCCGCTAGAGTAACCTAATATTTTCTACCTAATGGAATATGAAGAGCTGGTGATTATAGGCAAGGGTATCTAGAAATTCATATTGTTTCCTTTAGGAAAACCTCATTAATGTGTCAGCACAGTGTACAAATTGTAGAGTTATATCAAGGAGGGATTTAAGAAAGCATTTTCTACTACGCAGAAAGTCATTAACCGCCGAACACAAAGAGGAAGGTTCGGTAATCACAAAAAATGGCGTTAAAATATGGCTAAAAATATTGTGCTACCAAGATTATAAAGTCAGTCGACATTTTCCACCCTCTCACTCCCTCTCGCTCTCATTCATTCATTCCGTGATTCCAGCGCTTCACCAACTCAGCGCACAACTCCACAGGCCATTGAGCTGCAGCAAAGCACAGGCTGCCAAGAGAGGAAGAAGGGAAAGAAAGGAGAAAGGAAAAGGAGTATAAAGCGCTAAAGAAATGACAAGTGAGGCACGTGCACTTTCGAGTGGAACAGAAATTGTGATCCGATTGGTTGATGATGGAACCGACGTCCCTCCATTCATGCTACCACCTCTCACCTTCCTCAATGTCTTCTTGCATTGACTCGACTTGCTCCCCACAACTGCTGCTCTGTAACTACTCACTTTGCGGTTGGTGAGTTCGAGGTAACAAAAAGTACCATTGAGTGGGAGAGAAGGAACCACGTCCCAAGACGACAACGACAACGACGACGACGACGACGACGACGACGTGCTACGAGGTGGGCATGAAGGCAGCCACGGGGCTACTCTACACCACCTACACTGCCTACGTTCATAAGTCAACAATGACAAGGCGTTTGCAATGTGAAAGAGGTGAAATTCGTAGGGCGGCCTCGCAGAGGCACTTCACGTTGAAGACTTCCCTTAAAAAAGCATCCATTTACCCACGTGCTCTCCCTTCATCCGCCATGCTCCCTGCTCTATGCTCCACCTTCCGCCTTCCTCTCCCCGCCTCAGCCCTCTCACTCCTCCTGCACATGACTTCGTCCGCCGTCCCGTCCCCGCCTCCGCCTCCGCCTCCGTCCCCGGTATTCCACCATGGTGAGTTGCACTACACCCATTCACCAGCTGCCTCATGATCTGACGACCTACAGACCTCCAATGAGTCCGATTTGATGGCTTCGAACAAGACTGCATTTAAGCGGATGTTGCGCACGAAAACACAATGATAAGATGGCAGCATTGTTGCCAAGAAAGGCACCCACGTTCCCAACACTGGTTAGCGCCGACTGAGCACTCGGTGGAGGAAGGTGCGAGTAGCCAAAACTCACACCACCGCGAAGTGCAGCCTCGTGGTAAGACGACCTCGAGGCTACAGGTGAACATTCACCATGAGTTCCCCTTTAGTCAAACCTACTTGGAGGCGAGATGTGGTGACGGCAATGGGGGCAGTAACGACAGTGGGATGAGTGGGAGTGGTTGTAGGAGTACTGCTAATACCAGTACTACTAGCAGCAGTGTTAGCAGTAGTATTGGTAGTGGTACTAGGAGGAGGAGGAGGAGGAGGAGGAAAAGGAGGAGGAGAGGGAGGGAGGGAAGAAAGGAGAGGGAGGGAGGGAAGAAGGGAGAGGACCAAGCAGGAAGTGGATGGAGAAAACAGGCGGTTCGAGAGGAGGTTAGACCAGATTAGACAAGTTGAGGTGTGAGGGGACGAGACTTACCTGAGTGAGACCCTGTTGGTCCGATTTCACGTGGTTGGAGAGGAAGGCAGAGAGGGCCGGGTACGTGATGCTCCCTAAGCCCGCCACACATCCCGCCGACCACAGGATCCACGCCGAACTGAAGAAGCCGAACATGGCCAGTTGACACGCCTCGAACGCCAGTCCCACTATGATTGTGTGTTTCGCGCCCAGACACGAGATCAGCAAGCCCAGACCGCAGGTCTACAGGACAACATCGCAACACCTGTTCACCGTGTTCTTGTCAGTGGCCGTTTACCGCTGACACAATTGCCATCCTGTCCACCCTCCTTTCTCATTGAATAGGTGTCTCGGTTGCAGACCACCTCGCCAATTGCACCACCTTCACTCAACACCAGCCAACGCACTCCACCAAACAAACAGCGGCGAGGAATGGAAATGAAGCACTCGATAAGACCTCCTTAGAAGTTTCGCACTGTTTATCCCACCAACAACCTCCTCCAATGCCTTTCTACCAGCATGAAGCCAGACTCTGTCTTACTAGCCTCTCCCCAATGCTCGCTACCACAATTATTGTGTTTTGCGTCCCAGTGGACATCAGCCCGGTGGCCACAGTTCACATTTCCTTCTCCACAGACACGCGAGCAATTTCTGCAGACAAAATAAAGGGCCAAATTGAGACGCAGTCAACAGAAATGCCCACATGTCTCGCTTACGTGGATGAAGATAGCCACCCTCGCTCTCCTTTCCACGTGCAAAAGCCCTCACGTACGCAAAATGAAGAGGGTCTTTGGTAGAGTGAATGGCCGATCTAACAATGGGGTCTTATTGATGTGGGGTTGCGATGACTTGCGCCACCGAAAAGAGGAATAGGTCCGAAAGCACGCCTTTTAAAAGGTGTGTAACTATGGGTCTCGACCGCTGCTTATTAAAGGAAGAGGTTTTGCGTGCCTCGTGACTCCTTATTTTTGATTTTTTTTCTCGGTGTAGAAACCGTCAAGTATAGGATACTTAAATTATTCTGATCACCTCTGCTTGCGCATTTGGGTACAAATTTGGCCTGCGTTTCGACATCTCCCGTGTTACTGGCGAGCAGATGGTCAGTCGACCAATGAGGTGGTATTAATTTGGGGTCAAATTAACAGGCACGATGAAAGAAGGAGGGCATTTGGCGATGTTTTAGCACTAGGGCTCTAGCAACTGAGGCCACAAAACATTCAGTTGAGTAGGGGTTCATGCGATAGAGAAAGAGTAGTAACGAAGTAGACTGAAGTGACATCCTCTCAACACTCCGCCTTGTTGATAGTTAAGCTGCAACCTCAGACGCGTTAAGATACAATGCACTCGTGTCCAAAACAGTATTGTCTCTTTTGCCTTACTCATCTTCTCTTTCGAAAGATTTCCTTATACTTATTTATCGGGACCGGAGCTTGGTCTGGTAAAAAGTACATATCTGGATTAAGAGCGTAGGGAAAACGTGGCACTGTGGACCACACTTAGCAGTTAGTTGCCGTAAGGTCATGCAGTCCATTCTGTCCTACTTATCTTACGTTTGCCTCAATCCCAACATGGATTGTTTCATTTGTAACCCCGTAGCCTTTGGGGTTTTGACAGTTACGTGCATTCCCGTTTGCGGATTTTGATACACAAAACGGATATTTCCCAACCCATATAACTCCAGGCTTAATTCTACCTGGGTGGAAAGTGTAAACCGGAAAGATCACTACAAGTTGATCGAAAATTGATAGAAGTACTGAGTAAGGCAATAGCAAACCTAGAGGAAATGACTCCAAGTTTCACCACAAAATCGGTACTTTTTACGCATAAATAAAAATAAATTCGGTCGTCACATGTGAAAAAATGAGACTAATGCGGGTGATGAAATATAAACATTACGCTTATCGTGGTATAAACACTCCGTCCTGATGTAAAAATCAACCACCACGAGACTTCATTTGGCTATGCGTACGGCCACCGTGATGAAATAAGGCGATTGACGCCATGACGCGATCATAACAGCCCACGGTGCAGGATACATCTAATGGGGTGAGGATGCGGCGCAAGAGGCAGATGAGTACATATGGATACAAAAGCCATGGGTACTCGGGAGATGAGTTGAGAAAACAATACTATTTGCTGAGCTATCAAACAGACGTGTTTTTCACAATGTCACCTCGTGCATGAGACATCGGAGGGCCACGAAGCCATGGCGGCCAAGTGAGCTTTTCACTCGAAATCTGTTTAGTTGCTCCCTGGCCGGTAGACAAGTAAAGAAGAATGGGTGGAAAAAGCTCTGGTCCTTTTTTTCACAAACTTAAAAGTGTTAATAGGAAATTGACGCCAGTGAAAATAAATATTTATGAGTATCGGGAGTAACTAACCTGAGCGATGCAAGAGAAGAGACCGCAGATGGCAATGAATAGAGCCACGTTCTCCTCGCTAAATCCGATCACCTAGGTGGTTAAAAAGACAAAAGAGAAGGTGAATAATGCCATTCCAAAAGGTCGATTACGCCTTTAGAGGGGATAAATTTTGGTCTTTCTCGATCTTCTCATGCAAAGAGAAAAAACTCTCATCAAGGCGCGAAAATCGGCGAGAGAACAGCGATGTTTTTGATAATGTTCTCATATTAGAGAATAAAAACCATGCATTCGTCAATAAACCTCTGTTAGGATGAACATATGATTGGATAAAGCCTAAATTTCAGAGATAATGAGGTCAAAAGAAGATCATGAGAATGAAATTTGGACACGATGGAACATGATCCTGCATTCTAGAATTGAAGAAACGTCGAGATACACAAAATTTCCACAAAAACGTGTTAGGAAAGCATTCTACCGACTGGTGGCAACGTTAAAAACTCGATTTTTTTATCTCTTTCCCTTAAAGCCCGCAACACAATGTCACAATTCTCTCGTCAATGAGTGAAAACTAGAAAGTTACTCACTGGTAAATTTGTAAATACCCTCTAATCCGGGCCTCAATGAATATATCGTATGGCAGTTCCAACCGGTAGCGATAACTAAGCGAAGCATGTCTGCTACCGTGGAAGGACACGATTACATTAACAAATGGTCAGTTAAACAGTGATCAGATAAGTGGATACAAAAACGCGGCAGTAGACAAAATACCATTTTAACTTGTTGAACTACGCTCTCCCTTGGCACTCGGAAATCCTACAAACCCCGATTTGACGTCAATTATGCATGTTAAAACTTCAAAAAGGTGAAAGCGGTCCAGTCTCGTCAACAGGTAATAAATGACAAGATGGTGCCACATTCGCAATGTAAACAAGGGGAATTTTGAACGACGAAGAGGCAAAATATTAGTCAAATTGAAGGTCTTTGAAAGTCTGAAGGAAAAAGAAGAATTATGCCGATTGTATAGTGGGAAGTACGGAAAGAAGCAAAGTATTTGTCGCAGACCTTATTCACGTGTTGGTAAAAAATGCAGCAAAATACTACCACCTAGTAACTTTTCATCAGCAAATTATGTTTTAATGACAGTCGAACTACCGCGTCGTTAAGGTCATATAATCCGCGACTACATAAAATGGCCCTTAAAGAAGGACCCTTTTAATGGGAGTTTAGGGGCATTGTAACTGAGTAAACGAGGGATGCACGTGAAAAACTTACCAGTCGGAGATAAACGAAGAAACAGGAGTATTCACCGGCTTCAGGTAAGTAGGAGAGGAAGGTGGTGATGCAGACCAAAAGAGTGAGACGATCCCGACTAACGTGACGAAGAGCCTGGGGAACGCAAAGGTAAAATTAACCAGATCACTCTTCTTTCCGAATAATCTCCCTATAACATGACTAGAACTTCATATGTGGCCAATTGAATGCTTCATCGGTATTTATCCAGCCACCCACGCGTCTTTCACAGTTTTTGATTCTGCCGCCCACCCAACCATCAATGCGTTTATCTCAAACTGTCCGACTCTAGCGACTTTATGCCGTACAGATGTCGTGCAAACCTCATTAATTCCTTAAACGCGATTTTCTCCCAATTTTACTTGCGCTTAACTTACACTGACATATGACAACAGTAAAGGTAAAAATTGGCACACTGTTAATTTCCTTATGAGCAAACTAACCCATCACTTTTATCCACACTAAGAAGTAGTTTGATTTAATACAAAAGTGTCATTAATATTCGCAAGGCACGTCGAAGCCTCTAGTAGTATGCTCCAATAACGCTTGTGGAAAAGTTGTCGGGCAAATGCCGCTTTCCTTTACAACAACACGAATTAGTCTATGCAGCCCTGGTGCTGAGCCCGTTGAAGTGAAATGCTAAACAAGCTAGACCTGATCTAAGTTTTGTCAGACAACTGAATGGGCCAATAATGACTAGAATGCATCAAGGCGACTATGCAAGACATTTTATTTCACTTAGAAAAATTGAGCAATACAACTGCCTAACTTACTGCATCAGATGTTTCATTACGCAAGCGACCGGATCGGCTCTATTGTCGGTGTTACTGAACAACAAACCTGGGACTAATCTAACTGTTCATTCCAAATTAAGGAGCCAATTAATGTCTTAGAGGGACAGTTTGCTGCAACTTCAAATACCAAAAGTGAATAAAATGAGACGATGATATCACATCGCTAATATGTGTAGACTCAAGAACCCATAACCACACCTCCAATGGATTATGAAGTGGCATATCGTCGTTTCGCTCCCCTGTACACATTCACAATGCGCTGCAAGTAAAGGAGCACAAAATGTTGGCAGGGAAAAAACGTATTACAAGTATGAAGAAATGACGCGATAATCCGCCAATCATGAAATGTCCGGTCCCACCCTAGCTCTCTCGTCACCAATGTCGCACAAATTAGGCGTCAATCAGTCCCTTAGAGAACTGGGATTACAATCAATCTAGTACCACCAGGTCAAATTGCTTGAGGTCATTGTGATCACGAGAGTTGATTTTGAGATCTCCAGTAAACTCAAGTTTCTACCTACCTCTATGAAGCAATAAAAAAATTTCTAACTGTTTAACGTCGTCAACTTCACTTTGACAGGCTTAGGAAACGGACGGCCTGGTTGACTCTACGCCGTAACGTTTAGTTAATTTATTAAAGAGAGAAAAACGCCAAAGTAGGCAGCAATAGAGGGGAGCGGTAAAAGCAAGTGATCCGGAAATTCTGAACTAAGTGATCTTACCTCAACAGGAGGAGAAGGAAAAACATGAAGTACCATTATAAAAGGAGAAACGACGATTCTGAAGGCGAATATAATTAATTTGTTTGAAGAACGAAGTGCAAATATAAGTTAAGAATAAGCAGACATAAGTGGTAACCAAAGAGTAGTGGAAATAAGTAGCCTAAAGTGTCAATATAGGAGTATGAATAAATTATAGAAATAGAGTTTTTTTAGGATGTTCCTAACCTTATTTAAACAATCTCCCGTTTTTGGTCATGAAACTCCTTCACGAACCCGTCCTGGGCCCATGCCCTCCTTCAGCCCACCCTTGAATACTTACTTATCAGTCCGAAACACCTATTTATTCCACTGGCTTGTTCTTCCTTTATATAGTACTCAGTAGACAACTTATACATCCCAATTGAGAGGTTGACCACTTTTATTCTGACTTCCCCAATCGTTAATGTTAGAACGGCTAATACGTTTTGAAAGCTAATATCAAAACGAAGTACACCCCGTAACATGACGAATTGTCAACTCAAGTGGAATGTGTCATCGCGAGCAATGTAACAGTAATCTTAGCACTGACATTGCTGTAGAAAGGAAGGAGTAATGTTTAAAGATTGCCAATGACCTGATGTGGAGCAGAGCATTAATTTACTGGTAAAATTAGAGAAAGCAGGATACGAAGTGACTGGGAGGTCCTCATCAAAGCCCTCTGCAATGCAATGAAAGTGTGAAATTCTACCCCACGCCCCTGGAAAGGGGATTAATTTGCAGCGTCAAGGCACTTCTAACAATTTTCGATGCATTAGTGGCGTGGATTCCGTGAAGCATTTTAACAAGCATAGTACAGCGATTACGTTCTGGCGATTCTAAGAGTCAAAAACCATAGTCTCCTATCTTGCCCACTCAGCTTTTCCTACATTACCAAGTTCGTGTGTTATGGACATCACGATTAAACAATTTGACTTTCATACTAAAATTTTGTGAAACGAATGATTAAAGTACTTTCTCGACAGTTCGAGGAGTCAAATGATGGGCTAAGATAATGCAATTTAGGACAGACGCTGGAAAATCAAAAGGAATCATGCGAACCCTGTCGTGAGAAAAAAAGGTCCCCAATAGTGAGACGGAAACTTAGGTGAGAACGGATGATATTTTTTAAACTAAGATATATGACATTTTTCGAAAACACATTTAGAGAGAGCGCTGAAGAGTAAACCAAAGGATTGACAAGAAAACCTTGAGGCATTAGTGGGCACTGACAGGAGCCTTACTCTGGACCGAGTTATGAGAACACGAAGGAGGAGTGGTGACGTAGTGTTGGCAATTTTTTCAACTCGTATGCCTTCTTCACTTGAAGATTTATAACATATTAAGATCACGAAAAAGATGCAGTGCCATTAACTCAACAAGAACACCTGGCACGGAGAAAATCGGGTAAGATAAACAATCAAAAATTCGAGACTCGTGATGATCGTACGCGACAGTAAAGATAAGCAATTGAGTACTGACTGAGAAAGCGGAAAAATGAGGCACAGGAGAGGAAGATATACTAAGGAGGGAAGGACGTGGTCTTAGGGAATTTCACCAGGACACAAACACAAAATCATAAAGGCACAAGGTCATAAACGGTGACGAAATCGGTGGTGCCACATAAAGGATAGCATGTGACAGTGTCGGGCACTTCTTTAAGATTCTACTTAATGAGGGTTGTGTTTAAGTCAAACTGGCATTGTTCGGGCTTCAAAGTACAACAGTGCAACGTAGGTATAAGGAAACTAAGGGGTAAATGTCGCTTCTGACCTTCAATAGCCCAAAAAATCCGGCTGAACGCATCAACTTTGAGCAAAATCCGAAATCGTAACCACCTACTTACATTTACAAAATGCGATTTAAGGCTAACACAACATGATACGTCGATGGTGTCTCTATTTGTGCTAGCAAAATATCATTTGAATAGAATAAACGTTCCATGGAAAGGCAGTAGGGTGTACACCAATGGTGCCCACAGTTGAGACCATCCTTTTCCAAACCTATTTTGAAAAGACCATGTTAAGCGGTACAAAAAACTAAAGACAAATTCTGTAGGTATGGTGATGACGAGACAATCGATGGCGAATTTGACTCATCACGGTAAATACGAAGAGAGCTCCGATTTGACCGATTATTAAACGAAATAGTTGAGTGGTTTAAGTCCATTCCATGTTAATACCTCTCAAACATTATTTGGGAGTTAAAAAATTAAATATAACAGGTGAATTTCATTTCTTTAAAATTATTCCTTTTCAATTACTTGTGTAGAAATTGTCTAATGCGATAAATAACAGTGACAATTTCGAAGTGGTAGTCCTCTAAATGACATTACAGCTAAAATAAATCTAATCATAATTTGGCGATAATACTGATGAAATGCTCTCCTTTTGATGGATATCAAACAAATAGGGAAGGGTGGTAAGGGCAGGGTGATGCTATTTTGATTTGCCTTAGTCCATACTGTGACTTCTTGAAGGATAGTGGTCAATTCCCATTTGTCCAAAAAAGTCGATCCTGACGGTGTGTAGCGCGTAACGTAGAATGACGAGCAAAAAAATAATACCACGTGGTAAAATAGAATTACAGTTGATATCTTTATAAAAAGGGAGCGTTATTGAATTAGGCAATATAGTGGACTTCAATTTCGAAGAAACGTGGAAAATAAAGTAATACATGAAGGAGACCTGCAGGGACTAAATGCTAATCATCCCTAAATAACCACCACTTATAGGAGCTTCTTGATAAAGAAGAGAGTTTCGCCGCAAGACCACCATGGCAAATTGCATTAGCATGTTTCAGAGTGTTCCAAAGGGAGTGGTTGCAGAGTATTTGTTCATATACGTTACTTTCTCAAAATTCTACCCAAAATATTTTCAAATAGCGCATCACAGACGGTAGCCTTTAATGTAAAGGGAAGAAACATATCCCACGAGTAACCCTAACAAATGATGGCGCTCTTCATATAAAGGGATTTGTTCAACTCAGCAGATCAACAAAAGCTCGACACTTTTTCAGTAAATACATTCCTCCAACTACCAAAAATAAGCCTGAATGGAATTAAACCGATGAGGCAGTAAGGCAAGTTAGTGAACGAGAAGATTCAACCCAAAGCTCATAAGCCCTGAACTTTACCCACACCAACCCAAATAGAGGAAAAGAAAACAGGAGCCGAAGAATCACATTCGCTATAAAGAACTCAAAGACAAATTACCGCCCTCAAGTTGGATGATTTATTGTCGCATTAACTCACAGATCGTTACTAATCCTCCAGCCAAGGATGCGATTACACTTTTAATGCTATTTAGAATGAAACCACTTAATGGTATATACTATATAGTTTCAATTTGTGTTTAATATCTTACAACATCCGACAAGATGATAGTAAGTCAAATTGAAGAAGGCAGACAAATGTTAGAAGAGAAAAAAAATTGACTCAAGTATTCAACGGACTTTCAAAGAAAACAATCTCAAGATAACGGTTGAGACTAATACCTCTAGTATGAATAAATAACTAAACTAGACTCACACCAAATGGATCCACCTTGTCCCAGGTGATATTCCAATGGCGATCCACACTCGATTCCACATTAGGAGTGATAGAGATTGATGGACTGGAAGGTGGGACCGTTGGATGCTGGCGTTTCATAGTTCCACAGCTACTAGAACCACCACATCCGTTTCCAGCACCTGGAACGTTAGTTCCACATCTCTCAAGAGATTCGGGAACACAGAAGAGGATAAAGAGTATATCAGAGAGAGCTATGAGAGATGCTAGAGTGATGACGAAGCTCTCGCTGTAGGCTTTCTCCAAAAAGGCGCCCAAAGAAGGTGAAATGATGAGACTGGCAGCGAAGGTTGCGGAGACCTGAGAAAGTAATGAAGATAAGTGAGCTCAACTATATTTATGAATTCATCCCAAAACTGTGATTTGTAATGTCAACTGGCAATAAGTTCAAACAGAAAAAGTAAAGTCGTCGTCCATCTGCTTAGCCTACTCTACTCGTAAATTTTGGAAAATAATAACAAAGTACCAAATTCTAGCTAATTTTAACTACTAGTCAATCGGACTACGGGTATTAATCACCTATTACCCATTCCATAGCATATATTAGTAAACAAAAAATACAATTGGGATAATTCTCCACATTTTGGGCCTTTTCTCTTTGATATTATCTCATATTGATTATTTCATAAATTACTGTTAAGCTCCACACAAAAATTTAATCCATCATTCGAAAAAGCCATAGATTTGGGGGGCGTAATGGCAGTGACCGAGACTTCGGTATTCATGCCTAGAGCATCATTAAAAGACCACTATTTTGATAAGTGAAAGACGATTGCCTTTCCGTCGGCAGTAAAGAGGTAAATAAACTCACATTAACCTTCTTACACGTGATTACCAGTAATCGAAAAAAAATAAAAGATGCAATCAGATTTAAAAACTGGGAGAAGAGGAGGGGGGGGGTTGAGTTCAAATATAAAGGATAATATCGACTATTCCATAATTGTGAGCATATTATACAAAAAACAAAACAACCTTATTTATACCTAAAAAACGTAGGGTACTATTAATTTGGTAAAACCCAAATACAAACAAAAATGATCTCGGAATACATCTATTAAATTGGATGTTACAAGAAAGTCTGTGTATTGCGACGAAACAAACGATAAACAAAACAACTTATACACGTTGACTCACAAGGCCATACGCCCAACTTCTGTTTTCTACTGTCGTGACATCGGACACAAAGGCCAAAACAACAGAGAAGGTGACTGAGAAAATTCCCGAAATGCTGACCATTGTAAAATACCACCAGTGACTTAGCTTTAGAAATGGTATCGGAGAGCAGGTAAATGTAACCGTCAAAAACAGAAATGGTTTTCTTCCAAAAATATCTGATAATGCTCCAATGAGGGGCGCGCTGAGAAAGGAGAGAAAACCCTTTACTCCTTGGATTAATCCGTTCATTAAAAAAGTTTGTTTTGGGAAAGCCTCGTCCAGGACCTATAAATTTAAAGTAAAGGCCAGAGGTATACGACTTACAGAAATCATCGATGATGTCAGCAATCCAAATGCGAAGAATTCTAAAAAGATTACCACGGCCGCATGGTAGACGGATGGCACATTTAGGCACCCCTATTAATTTCGGTCAATCAAAATCGTGGCTTGCCATTCTTCGTTTGGGGATTTCGCGCGTGACCAAGCGTCTGGAACCGACACTCATCGTCACTTACTCTATGCGGTTCACAATTGCGACGACGACTAGCCGCCCAATCCGGTTCGACAAACAAAGCCAGAGCAATGTGAAACGACCTCTTAGTAGAAACAAACATGAAAACAAAAGATTATTAACTACAAATAAATTTGTTCCCTCCCCAGCTACTCAATATTTTGGCGCTTTATAAGTTCCTTCATCTTATGGCTTAGCGGTAATTATGCGGTATTCCTACTTTACATGTGCCTGCTCCGATGGACCAAACGGAGTGTTGGAGTTTTCACATTCAATTTCTATATAGGTCGAGAAATCCCGGATTAAAATGCTTGGTCACTTATTACACAGACATAATGGAGAATATATTTTAGCTTCTACTTCATCACCCTGCCTATTTGCTTTTAGTCAGTGAGTCGAGACATGAAGTAATGAGGACGGAAGATATGCTAGCTTGAACTTTCCAAGGAAATAATGACTACACTGAAAACCAACACATATATATCTGAGTTATTTTGACGCTGGTAGTACCGTAGTTGGAAGTTTCCACTCGTACTTTTTAATTCCCTCTGTGAACCATGACCATTTCTAAATTCAAATGCCCCAAGGTCTGAAGAGAGCCGAAGTGTGACATTTTGATGTTTTGATGTTTAGAGTTAGATTTCACCTTACATTGTCCTGCTCCATGCGTGATCATTTGGCTCTCGTTATCACGTTTCAACCCTATAGTCTTTTCTGTTACTAAATACCTGATATTTTCGAGCAGAAGTTGTAGATGTTTGGACACATCTACAGCTCATCTTGGGATTCTACTCATCTCAAATTCAGTGTAAAGTACTTAATCTGTTTGTGACATGTACTGTTTGAGTTGTACCTAAAATTTAGTGGGTTTTGTGAGATTTCGCTTTTACTCCACCTAACTGGAACTCTGGAAACAAATCTTACTACTTAAATACCAGTTATTCAAAACATTTACTATCGACCCTCACGGTAATCATGTGGAATCATTCTAGAAGGTTACTTCATCAATTTGAAACGTACTTTATCATGCGACAGCCATGTGGAGACGTTTATGAGTCCTCTACTGAAGTCACCTTTATGAACTCGATAGCTTCTAACAGTGTTTTACGAGTAGTAATTTTAGCATGCATTAAGATTCAAATCCTTTTTCCAAGTAGTACCTTATAAGCGCAATGGAAATTTATGCTAATTTTACACACAATGGGGCCTTTATGAAATACTTCACAATAGACATTTAGAACCTTTACCGTAACACAAGTTTGTATCGAAACTGGTGCGGCTCTGGAGTATGAGAAGCTTCCAGCACTTCTCACGCCTATCAAAAGGCCAGGAAGACCTCGTAAACCCCCATTTGAACTTATCACAACAAAAGTCAGGCTTTTTTTCGCATTAGATAGGTGAATAGATTAATTTGCATCACACACAACTTCCGAATCGTGTGTTTTGTCACTGTCAAAGCTGTTAAACGAACTTTAGGAGGCGCTCGAAAAGGTTGCTTTGAGTTACTAAGACAGTTTTCCTGTTTCATTTACCAAATTTGTCTATGACAAAATATCAACCAATAAATAATCGTATAGACAGGCGAATCAAAACGTTATTTCATTCGAAGTGCTAATGTCCTTCCATGTAGTCCCCATTCTAATTCTCACATGTCTGAGTCACACATTTGTACTCACGACGTCTTTCACTACGCAACAGAATCGTTTGTGTCTCCTAGGCTTAAGAATTCCACCTATGTGGGGAGACTCGAACTTTCTCTTCTGGCGCGACAATAAGGAGAGGCGGTCAGCGAAACTCGTGGCACTTAAGATCAGCTTTATCGTACCAACGTAGGTAGACAATCACATGGAGTGCAAACCTAGAGAATATTTTTAGTTCAGTGTGTGCCAGTCATGAGTTTACTTCTCCACAGGTGGGGATAGTATTTAGGAAGAATCAGCATCTTAGCTGATTCCAGCAGTAATTCTGTAATCGTCTTCGCCATTTTTGGCATTTTCTGCTGCATTGTTGCAAATCTTGTATGTCATGTCTGGAGGCATGACGACCAATCTCAACCTTTGAAGAGTAGGGATTGATGAACTTTTCTTCTGCCCAAATGTCGAAGCAGAGAAAAATACTCTGCATACCCACGCAGCCCGTCGACCTGTCTTATTACTTTAAGGTCTTTTAAATACAGCGGCAATAGCTACTTATATTTCAGGGAATTTGGGACTTGGAGTACCTCGTCAACATGAAATTCGGTGGACATTTGTAATCTCAACATTTGCCTCAATCGTGCTGCAATTTTGTATATACACATTTGCGTGATTCATTAGTTCGCCCTTTTGTGCTCTACGGGCATGTAACAGTCTTTAAAGAAATGTCTTTTGAGTCCGACGCCCAATAGTTGGACGTCAACTTCACCAAGAAATTACCTCATGTTCAAAACTCTATTTGGAGTCTGATTTGGGCTAGAGCGCCAATAGGCTTCAACTACTCATGTCTTTAAATGTACACAGGCTGACCTTCAATATCCAGTCCACTATTCTAATTTGCTATAATTGAAAGAGACCAAGTAGAGACACCTAAAGATGCAAATCGAATACCATGGGGTTTTATGCATTAAGAGCTGACCTCCTGGTGAAATCACTAAACATTATTTACTGTCACATTCTCCCTCATAAAGGACAGGAATATCTACGCCGATCGCTGGTCAGAATGTCAAATAGTTGTCTTTTCATCTTTCGGGATACTTGTAGTGTGGAAGTGAGCGAGTGAAGATACCTAAGGAGTCTACATGGATGACAAGTCTCACAGGATTTGCAGAGGTCGCATATGCGGCTATGGAAGAGTTGTTGCAGTTATTCCACTGTCACGTATGTGTGACACCAAAATAAGCCCTTCAGACTTCTTGTCGAATGGTACAAACATCTCCGTAATGTCGATTTAACTGGAAAAGAAGCCGTTAGCTCTACATCTCGGCAACTCAAAACAGTTTGGCGGAACGAAGATTCTCGAAGGACACTAAGTGGCCAATACCGCCCACATTTCAATTTAATCTCAGAAGTTTTTACTCGTAGTCATTTAGTCTCAAAAATTGTCGCTCCATGTGCGTTTATACCAGTTAATTCCAATGAACACTTAAAGTTGTAATGGATGAGGCGTGCTCGAGAGAATAACTCAAATACAGTCTCCATACTACCCGAAAGTGGTAGTGACATCACACGCTAGTATAAGGTGCTGCGTAAACATGATCAAGTACACGAACTTATCTACGCAGTTCCTAAGTCAGCTGAAGCGTGGTCTTGTTACCTACACTACATAGGCCTGTCAATTCGGCGAATATGCTAACCATTGCGCCTTGGTAAACAAGATATTTTCTATCTGTTTTTGCCAGGAAGCAATGATATTTGCCACAAAATCTACTCTGGCGCTCAACTGTCTCTGCGACCCTGGCTGTCAAACTGACATACTGATTAAGTGGTAGTAGCCTATTTTGTGCCTTTCTCCCATGACTAGCCTACCTTTACACCACTCTTTTTGGCACTACTTACATTATAACACACTTTCGTAACTTTTTGATTTCGATTTCGACTGGATCCACTTCTGGAAGCATGTAATCTTCATTGCTCATTCGCTTCGCATTCTGGTTGGCCGATAATGAAGGACATGTGTTTTGATTGGTCCAATGATGTCGTACTGACCATCTGTTGTTTGTCGTTTAACACATAAGGTGAACTGGAATTGCTTATCAAATTCATTAGAAATAAGACAGTCTACATATTTAACACCCCTGATTAGAAACTATTACTTGAGCTGAGAGTGATACACTCAACTTCTGATCTTCAACTTAGACGGACAATTGATTTTATGTTGGAGTACAGAGTCTAATCACCCCAAGTGAGGCAATTGTAAGCCATCCAAGGAAAACGATGGTCCGGAGGAATATTTGAAGTTGGTTTTTACATTTTCCCAAGGTCTATTATAAGTTTTACCTCCTTCGACGTGGAAAAAATACACATGTTCTCCACTTCCTCCATAGACATTATAAGGCATATCTAGGACCAACTCCATTCGTAAATCAATTACATATGTTAACTAAGTGCTTTTCCGGATTGAACAAATTAGTCATTGTTTCATTCCAAGGTCCTTCAAGGGCTGAAACTCATTTCCACCTTCTTTAAAAATAAGAACGCTATGCTTGGCCGTAGGCAGAAGGGCGAAAGGGGGAGAAAAACCTTGAGTGCAAACCTATTGCACAGGGAGGATAAAAGAGCACTTCTTACTGTATAAGGTCTAAATCCTCACCCACAATACATCCAGCATTCTGAGCAACGAGGTGTACGTGTGCTGACTGACCCTATAGGTAACCAAGGTTCCCCTTACGGCACGTAACAACGCGAGTAGAACGAGATTTACTCCTAATTTAACATCCAAACTGAGGGCATAAGCGTACTCCCTGCTCTTAAGGCAAAATCCGTCAGCGGAGGAGAACTCTCGACCCCTTATTTACGAAAATTTTTGATTATTCTGGGTACTGAATTTCACTCCAAGTCCCTTCTCTCATAACTTCATCTTTGTAAAAACCTTGAAACACAGAATCATCTCCTCTAAACTCTCCACATCCTGTTCACCTTAACACAGGCTGTCTTCGATTAAATGTAACGTTTAACAAGAATTCTGTCGTCATTGTGGGTCACGTCCGAAGCGCTTTTGCATTGTTAATGAAGTAGACCAGTTGAGAATTAATAAGAGACTATATATCAACAAATAGTGCAATTTTCAATGAGTGCTAAGGATATTGCTTAAATTTATTAGGGCACGTATATTGATAGAGCTATAAATAGGCAAATTCTTTACAGAGTGGGACTTACATGATCTGAGATAACTAATAAATTAAGTCGAATTAAAATATTACAGCAAAGCTTCCATGGCGTAAAGCAAGGATGAAACGTAAAATTTTTTTACTTTGACTCAGGTGATTAACGCGATATAATACAATTGATATATCGGGAGAATTCAGGCTCGAGTGTCAACCTATTTGCATGCACATAGCCATTTAGAAATCATTCGCACTAACCTGTAATTACATAATTTGGCCTGAGGATGTCTGCGTCCGCAATTTTTATTCTTGATTCTAAGGGGAAAGTTCTCATCTATCGAAATTATCGTGATGACATTGACATGAGCATAATTGAAAAATTTTTGCCGATAGTTATAGAGAAGGAAGAAGAAGGCCAAATTTCGCCCGTAATCCATTATGAAGGCTCCAGTTTCATATACGTTAAATACAATTACCTCTACATTGTCGCGATGACAAAAAAGAATGCAAATGCTGCTATTGTTCTCGCATTTTTATACAGGTTAATACACGTGAGAGTGCTTGAATTTTTATTCTTTTGCATAGATCTTTCTCGAGTACTTTAAAGACCTGGAGGAAGAAAGCATTCGTGATAACTTTGTTATCACCTATGAACTACTTGATGAAATAATGGATTTTGGCTACCCTCAGACCACAGATTCAAAAATACTTCAGGAATACATTACTCAACAAAGCAGCAAACTCGAAATCGCGCCTAGACCCCCCATGGCTGTTACTAATGCAGTTTCTTGGCGTTCAGGGTCTGTGAAATACCGCAGGAATGAAGTATTCCTCGATGTCATTGAAAGCGTGAACCTTTTGGTAAAATTAGCCATTTTCGTCTCCTTACTTATCCTCTAGGTGAGTTCTGCTGGCAACGTGCTTCAAAGTGAAATCGTGGGATGCATTAAAATGAAAGTTTACCTTTCTGGCATGCCTGAGTTGCGACTCGGTGTCAACGATAAACTCCGTTTAGAGCCCAATGGAAGTGAGTTTTTTTCTCTACACCCTATTTATATCGTTTTGTGGGTTTTAGCGTTGGTAAATGTTTTATTTATTAGATTATCATGCATTGAAATTTCTCCTTTCCTAAGTTTTATCACTAATGCTACATGCACGTTGTCATATTTAAGTCCAAGAAAGGAAGTTTTTGGCGTTGACCCTATGTTCTCCTTTTTGTTAGTTACAAATTGGTTCATAGCTAGTTTTCTTACGATAGATATGTGACATTTTCTGTTAATTAGCAGTGACGGTTAACAAGGTAAGTTGAATAGCCTCTCCTTCATGGTTAGTACGGCACTTGCTGTTGATAAACAGATGTTGTTGATTCATAATATGTGACTTTTCAAATGGAATTCATGGGTATCATCAGTTATTGGGATGTAGAGGAGGCGACACGTTATTCCATTCCCCCTAATATTTGTAAAAAAAATGACTATACTCCGGTTTTACTTAAATCCATTTGTACGTCTTTTAGTTACACCCTCCCATGTAAATTTATTAAACTTATTCACTCCTTTAATATGAAAATTTAACACTATTACAACGTATGTGTTTTATTACTGGTAAAATTACTAGTAAAACAAGCGTGTTTTTCCTTTATTCGCTACATCATAATCTTATTCTCAGAACTACTAGGATTTTAACATAATGAATGGGTCAAGTAACGTGCTTATTGACAAGCTTCTGCGATTGATTGTCAAAATACCTACTAATCAATTTGATGTCTTTTGTAATTTTTCTAGTACTTCCTCGAAATATTTGAGCTCCGTGAGCGTGGAAAGCCCTTTTGATAGTAGAACTGAATAAATAAAATTAATGCCGACGCCTGCCCATGAACTAGGCAAACGAGAGTTTTAAGGCTACAAAAGGAAGCAGAAATTGGGACCAGTAGGCAGAATTGATGACCAAATGAATACATGATCATTGATACTGATATCCCATGGATCAGTTTATGCACTATAATAACGAGTTTGAAGAGTTGCAGCACATGTTTATATTGTGCCATCAGCTTATGCGAAATGACATCAAGCCAGTGTTGTTCATCACCTCAACCCTGGAATATACAAAGAGAACTCAGAATCCAAGCTGTTTTCGGGACTGAATCAGACCTCGAGGTGTTTTGGGAAATTCCGGTTACGGACGTGGGATAATTCGAGCAATTATAGTTAGGACCGCTTGCAGTTTCTCTCCTTTTAGATAGGAAGGATAGGAGACAGAGCAGAGGTATTGCTGTGGAATTGGGGGGTTGCAGCCAACGGATAATATGATGTGAAACGCAATTTGGTGCTACATGAATTGTCGCCTACGATGGGTGCATCTCCACTCTTTTAACTCCATAGAGATGAGGGAGGAGGAATGTAGACATTGTCGTCATCATATGGATAAATTTTATAAATTTTACGGGTCTACGTCGATGTAGAATCACGCCTGATGTTATGCGTAACAGCTGGAGTCCATGTGTTGGGGAAGGTGTATCTTAGAAGAGGCAAGCGTTAAGACTGGGAGGACTGGAGAGCATGATTGAGCAAGTTATCTACTACAGGAAATGCTTTTACTGCGTATTAGCTTTGTCTCAATAATTAAAATATGTTTGAACCAAATCTCCATTCTTTTTCAGCCATTGTATGGTTAAAGGGCACATTTCTCTTATAGTTGTATTGAGAAGTCGTGTTTGATGATGGTCTCTTTGGGTGCGATAGTGTGATTCCGGAGCTTTGTGTTTTGCTTTTCTGTATGAAAGCTTTACTATTAAAGCTTTCTATGTTTCGCGAATTTCATAGACAACGTGAAAATAACCTACTTATCGCGTTAGTTTTATTCAGAAGAAATAAGATTTTCATTACAGAATCATTCTATTTGCTAAATCGTATCTACCAACTTGTGTACTTTATTACTCTTATTGTGACTGTCCGTTTGCGGAAACAATAAGGGAGAGGCGTTGCTTTTTCAAATGGACATTTCATACTGTCCCCATAACATCCGCTTACCTTTTTTAGACCGTGGCAAAGGTAAATCTGTTGAACTGGAAGACATCAAGTTCCATCAATGTGTCAGGTTGTCGCGTTTCGAGAACGATCGGACAATTTCCTTCATACCGCCCGATGGTGAATTCGAACTTATGTCCTACCGTTTAAATACTCACGTAAGTGAAGTTGACATCGACGGGGTTTTGCGATTTTCGAAGAAGTTTGTCTAAATTGTTTTGTTCTGAAGTCCGTGGCGCCCTCTTTATAGAGCTCTCATCATGTTCTCAATTCCGTTGGTGGTGTAAGTGCCCCTCCTTGTTTGTAGTTTAGTCCACGTGTCGTACAACACAAATTGCACCTCTCCTACACCCACATGTTTGCCCACGGGAGCACTTAAAGCTGCCAATAAGCCAATTTTTCTCCCTCCTTATCAGCAAAGTAAAGTTCCATAGCAGAGTAGACGACCAAACTCAAAGGAGGTTAGCTTTTTGGGTCAACTTTTTTCGACCTCATAGTAGAAAATAGGGGAAGGTCAGTAAACTCTTCCTTGAATTTCTAAATGTTCCGCTTTACATGTACATTGTTTCTTCTACCATCTTAGTTCTGACTTTACTATGGGAGGCTTGGTCTGCTTCTTGTCCTAATTGATTCACTCTTCTCTTTTATTCTCGGTAGGTGAAGCCCCTTATTTGGGTGGAATCGGTAATTGAGAGGCACGCCCATAGCCGCGTGGAATACATGGTTAAGGTAGGTCTTGACCAACCCTTCTCTCCCTCTATCCATTAACCCTGTGTTTGGTGTAGACATCTGAAACCTTCAGTCTATTTTTGGCTTGAAAATGATTTGTATTGGTCTATTTTCCTTATGATGTGGATCTGCGGGTAAAATTTTACTACACCCCTCTTAGATCTACAGATTTATTATTTATAAGTGAAGTATCTAAATTTAATTCAATTTTTTGGCACAGTCAAGTTGCTTGATAGAAAAAGTCACATTAGATAGATTTCTTGTCAAGTTTTCTGCTTGAGTTGAAGTTCCATCTGACATTGACTAGCCAGATATAAACATTTGATTTTTGCTGCTGGAATGCATGAGATCCTAGCCAACTTCACCGTCTACAACGCCTGAATGTAATTGAAGGTAGTAGGCAGGAACTTAGCCTACTTGTTCATTAAAGATTGCAGTTCACTTGAATCTACTAGGCCTAATAGAATTCTGATGATATATCTTCGTGGAATGAAACCCCGTAATGTAGTTCACAATGTATTTGTTGTCCCTCATCATCATCGGTACAGGCGAAAGCGCAGTTCAAGCGTCGGAGTACAGCAAACCAGGTGGAGATCCTCATCCCCGTTCCCAGCGACGTAGATTCGCCACGTTTTAAGACCACGGTGGGCACCTGCAAGTATATCCCAGAGGAGAACCTGGTGATGTGGAGCATTAAGAGCTTCCCCGGCGGTAAGGAGTACATTATGCGTGCCAGCTTCGGTCTCCCCTCCGTGGAAGGCGACACCGCAACTGAGTCCCGGCCCCCTATCTCAGTTCGCTTCGAGATTCCTTACTTCACTGTCTCCGGTCTGCAGGTATGTCAGTCCATGTTTTTCGTGCTAGATGCAGTATTTACGTTTTACTCGCTTTTCGTAATTTTACCTCATAAACAGATTACAGAAATTCTTTGACTTTTGCCCAACGCCTTTGAACCCTTAAATCTTCATCGATAAATTTCCCTATTTGGAATGACGATTAATCTAAAAGTGAATCGTAAATCCATCGTTTCATAAATCATGAATTAGTGTGTTCATGAATTTCACCTTTTGGAGTCCTTGTTGTTAACTAATGCATATTGTAACCAGAACCGAGAATTTCCCCCGCTTTACTCCCTATTTACACCACTGATAGGGGTTTTTTAATAGTGGTTGTGTTGAATGCGCCTCGTAATCAAACGCGTTTTCCATTGGTGCCTTGCTTGGAAAAATTTACCTTTTTTATGTTTTAACGTGACCAACTCCCCTCAATTCTAAGAAATCCCCGATTTATCATATAATGCGTTATCAATCAGATTGGCATTCTTTCTGCCATGAATGCCTTTAGTCTTCCCTTGTCTTTAGTAGATGCTATCACTAACGTTATTTTGATGCAATGAGAACCTAAGTTTCTGTTATTTTTAGTAGTTCTACTGCACGATTTCGGGGTGTTGGTAGAAGTCGGATTTTTGTGTCTTATCAGCTCTTGATGCATGATCTTGCACAGCTTTTCGATCTGTCCCTGGAGTAATTGACAGGGCTGAAAAATTATCCGGGTCCAATTCTCAAATCCTAAGCACAACAAATTTCGAAAACCAAGGTTCAATCAGATTTGAAGAAATGACTAAGTGTTAATTTTTATTATTGCCTGAGGTAATCATTCATTCATCGAATTGCGTGAATCAGATGCAGTGATCTTGAACCATCCCGCACCATACATTTGCACATGTAGAATCTAGTTGGAACGAGCTTCACCTAAAGGCACCTGCAATGCTTGAAAAATTCAGGTCCTTGTCCCTGTTCCTCGTTATTTGTCGGAGTTTGTTAATGACGAAGTTGTGTCATCTTTTTTCTTTGCTAGGTTCTCTACCTGAAGATCATTGAGAAAAGCGGTTATACGGCTTTGCCATGGGTGCGCTACATCACTCAGAATGGAGACTATCAGTTGCGTATGGTGTGATAATCATCATATTTCTGCTGCTTTCGCATCATTCTTGGCTGTGTTGATTAGCCCTTCTCTCCCCCTTTCTCTTTCCTTCTACGCCTCTGCTCCACGTCTCCACCATTATTCTCTGTACAAGTTGCCGCCATCCCCATCCGTCCGCCTTATTGTCTCTGACGAATTCCCATTTTTGATCTTGGCCTCACTTTTTCCTCAACTTAGTAATGCAACCGGTAAATTGGTCCATGATTTTATGGATATGGCGAATGTTTGTGTTTCTTACATGCTGCGCTGCATTGTGAAGGCTTAGCACTAGTCCCAAGTTACATCTAACTTCCCTATCATTTTGTTTACTTATTGTAATGAAGTTTTCTGAAAGCTGCTGGCGTGGACAATTTTTTATTGTCAGGTCGGCAGAGGTAGACGATGAGGGAAGTCTTGAGTTGACTGTCACGAAACACGAAGGTTAGCAGCAATGCCGAAGGCCCCTTCCAAGTGGTCTGTGGTTTCTGCAGATGGGGTGTACCGTAGTTATTTACTGTTTGTTCGGTTTCATCACAACCTTGCCTTTGGTTTTTTGTGCCAACGGCTCATAGTTTGACATTTGGGACGTTCTTGCCTTTTGGCACCTTTCGTTTCGTATTAAGGGATAACTCGGAGCGATGTATCGAAGAATTTAGTTTGGGGTGCAGCGTGGAAATTTACGCTTCTGGCAATCTGGAGCATATCGTCTTAAGTAGTGTCGTTTCTGAAAATAAGTTCAGATGACAGAAGAATGCTTCCTACTTGGACAAATCTCTGTGAGGGACTGTGGATAAGATCTTAAACGATCACTTCCTTCCGCGAATAGGAACTTATTACTTCCCCTTCCAGTGGTATTCTTTGACATGAAGTCATGGCAACCATGTTTGTTCCCCTCAGTGCAAAACCGCATATATGACATGTTTCTTACGATAATTATGTCCTACATTGCAGGTAAAGCACAGCATGCTTCATTTGCGTTTGTTCGTTTTTGTCTTCAATATCTTGTGATGGGGATTGGTTTTGATGTTCATGAGGGCACTCGTCTATGATTTCCGCACATTATAGACTCTTCATGAAGTTTGTTCTCGTCACCTTTGGGGGGTGAGGGCATCATCTAGGTATCTTCTGGAGCCTCCGGCCTCAGAGACTCACAGTAAAACAGGTAATTCAGTGACAGTCATAGATCTAATGAAAATGGGCTTCTGTGTATAAAGGCTCTTTTTTATGCCGTGCAGCCGCAGATTGTATCATCTGGTAAATTGTAATGGGCATTTCAGTTAGGTATATCATTGGTTATTTAATTTTGTTTAAATGATTCACTAGGGGCGTCTCGGTACGGTGAATGGTTACACCGCTCTCTGAGAAATGCACTCGGCGACGCCCCGCGGTAATATTTTGCTGACAACAGAAATTAAGGAAACGTGAGCCCTTTTTACACTATTCATCTACTGCGTGACTTATGCATAAACATTTGCTAGACATTGTGGCAAACAAGAGTTTTAAAATAATACGTTTCAACAGTCGCTAGTTATTTTTTACATAAACATAGGTTATCGCAGTTATAAAAAATTTCGCTGCGAATGATCCTTAAAAAGAGAACGAAGGGGTAATACTCGTTTATCGCTGCATCAGATTATATGAGAATGTTTACATATCTTTTACTTACAAACAGAAGCATGTGCCTCTACTAAATTCTGTTTCTTATGCACATGCATTTATTACCTTTATAGCGAAGCTCAGTCTAAGTTTTTTAATGAACGCGTATCGCAAATCGAAGCATATTTTGGTGATCTGTGCACAGAATTATCAGTTACACCCGCAGAACAGCGAAGTTAAGGAATAACGGTAATTTCTGAGCTTTTTCATTTTGTGAACCATATAAAATCATGTAGCCAATCCCATAATTTGTTTTTAATTTTTAATTCAGCAACTACCGACGCTTTAACGTTTTAATTACTAGGAGATGAGTTGTCCAAAATCCTGTTGAATTACTCAGTAAATGAGAAAATAAATCGGACAACCGCACGAACATTGAAAAAATTCGCCGAGCTTCTATCCACCATTGAGGACTACAGACACGCCGAAGTAGATAGACTATTCGCCAAGGTGATTACTCCTCTTTCCATGTACGGAGATGAAGTCAAACGGATAAGAGTAAGTCCACTATAATAACTTAATGGATATTTTGTAGGAAGTGTTTGGGTTATTATGGCACGTTGTGTTTACTAATCGATACTTTGCCCAATCATATGAAAATGATGCGTTTTGTGGTACTCTTTTCTCCAGGTCGACATATGTTAAAGTCAAAAAAGATAAAATTGTATTATAGTCGAATTTCTCTAATTTTTTATTACCTACAACTGTATTTTCTCTCACTTCCCCAAACATTGTGTTTCTGCGTGAAGCTTTAAATCTTCATTAGATGACAAATTACCTCAACATTCTTTGCTCTATTTCTCATACTCTGGTATATGTAATGACCCATATTCTAGCATTTATTATGGTGATGCCACGTTTGAATTAGCTTTAACTAGATTGAAACATATCACCTTTATTCTGAGATGCGGTGTGTTTAATCACTCTTCTCAAATAAAATACGTCTGATAAAAAATTGAACAATGCTTGTCACTTCAGCGCTTTTATTCTGAAGGCAGAATTTCTTGCTCTTTTGTGTCGTTACTATGACTTCGTGAAACAACAAAATCACGTTCACTTTAATAAGTCTAGTCTCTGCTATCAAAAATATTACGGTTGGAAATAAACATCCCACTTCTACTCCACTCCTCTCCGTTTTTAATGTGGCACAATGAGAAAACTTTAAAATACATCATAGAGACCCTTGTGGACGAAAAAAGTTAACTTGGTCAAGCTGAAAGCCTAGTTGATTAAATAATAGCGAAACAATGATATCGTCCCTGTAATTGAACTCATACTAAATTATTCCTATTATGAACTGTTTTATGCTCATCCCTCAATTCTACTACCTTGGGTTCATGCATCTCCTTTTTTCATTGTTTGATTTGTAGACAAACATCAAAGTCGAGACGGCGGCTAGGAAGAAGGAAGTCTCGCATATCAAACGTCTGGGTCGTGGGCCTATTAGAGGGGTGGGTCTTTCATCCGTCATGAATCATTATTTCTTACTGTTCTGAAAGTGATGCCTCCTTTTACTTGCGTCTTCTCTCTTTCTGTGTGTGCATATGGCTGCGTGTACGTAAACTACAGGTGATTATGTGTGCAAGTGAGAGATAGGTGAAACTTCGGCAACATCATAGGGAAGACCCAAATCTCATTCACCTGGTCTCCACCGTCCTCTCCCCGCATTCAGTGTCTGTGACCTAAATGCAGACGAAGACACTCGGACGTTCTGTTGACCTACCATTTATCTGAAAATCAGGTTAAACACAATCATTATTTTCTCATTTCTTCTTCAACCATGGCGGTTGAGAAGCCCTTCTAGTGAACTAGTTTTTTTCCTACTGCATTTATTTCTGTAAAGGTTTAAAAGAACAAGTCCACTCTGGACATCTCGTTGTCAGTGAGTGAGATCCACGTCATTATCTGCACAAAATGCCTAATACAGCTTCGATGGCAGTTTGTGTCTCGGGCATATTTCGAGGTTATAGCAAAAGCTTGGATTGTTTGTGTCATAATGATGCTATTTTGTTTGAGGCAGTTTTTTTGGAACTCAAGATTTTACAAGCCGACCTCTTAATCTCTTTCGACCTCAAAATGTAGGCAGACGAACGCTTAAACATGGCAACACGAGATGCTCTTCGCTCTGCGGACGCACTGGAACAGCATGTTATTCATTTTGAGGCTAAAAAACTCAAAGGTTTAAAGGCACGTCTCCTATCCCAGTTGTTTCGCATATCCACACCTCTTCAAGTGACTTGACTAACTACCATGTATTCTACTTTTTTACATAGGAAATTTTGACGGACTTCGTCCACATAGAGATGTTGTGGCATGCTAAGGCATTGGAAACTCTAACGGATGCCTTCAATGTTGTCCAATCGTTGCAAGAAGAGGTCGATCTAGCCGATTTTCGTAACACTCTCTTCCGATCTGGCACGCTTGCCAGTCTAGACGGCGACTATCCCCAGGCACGTTCTAGCCAAATTCTGTAATTCACATTAGCCTTACTTTTTCTGTATGTACAGAACCTGTTCCCACTCTATATAAGTTTAAGTCCGAGGTGCGTGAATCAGATGTTGGGGCGTCGAAAGCCCATTCTTTATCTTTTGGCATCCGTGGCTGCAGTCGCACGCACAGGCTGAATCTAACTCTGTCGCACTTCGTCTAGAATCCCCATGTCTCCTTCAATCCGGTGAAGAGTCGAAGTGTCCCCTCACTCAACAGCTCCCCACTCGAAGTTCGCAGTCAACATACCCAACAACAGGAGAATTTGGTAATCCTCACATTATGTAAATTCTACCTGCAGTTTATAAGTAATAACTTTTTAATATCTTAAATTTACCTTCTGTTCTCTTTGCCTCGCTAGGTTTAACTTGATCATCCTCTACTTTTATCCCAAACTGTTTTCATCGTAGTATATAAGTGTTGTGTAGTCAAACTCACCTCCATTTATGTATAAATGTGGCTTGCATTTTCCACCACGCGCTTAACTTTCCCATCTTTCTACTGAGGCCCATTCAATTTGCCTTGCATGAATAAGCGATCCGCTTCCCCCGCCGTGTGCTAGATTTACTGGCCCCTTTCTAGTTTACAATAGGGCATTCTGCATGCGCTTGCCGTGATAGATTCTAGGTTTCGTTGATAAAACATGGGACGTATACACGTGTATACCAATCCATAGGCTACAGGGGGACGTTGAATTCCGTAAAAGTAGCTCAAACTTTGCCAATGGGAGGGAGGAGGGAATGCTAAGAACTTCTCCAAAATCTCAAGTTATCTGGATATGCTTTATTCTGCAAGACACAGGCTCGGAATAGGTAGTAGAGTAAGGAATTTCATTAATGTGGACTAGGATAAGGTAAAGTGGGAGCGTCGGTAAAATGAATTTGCAGACGTCTACAACACACTTTAAATACATTTCGGATAATAATTTTTTACGCTGAAGCAATATAATTTGCTTGGCCAAACAAGCTATTCCTACTTGACCACATTTACTGGTTCATCGCATCTTCGGGTCTACAGGTTCAGGGCCGAAATTCGGCCAAATTCGCCGGCCCCGAGGGCGATAATGACGATTATGACGATGAAAACGATGATGATGACGGTGATGATTATGATTATGAAGATAACGAGGATGATGGGCGTGAAGATGAGGGCGATGATGATGGCGGGGATGATGATGATGAAGAAGAAGAAGAAGAGGAAGATGATGACCTAGATGAAGAAGAGGAAGAAGAAGACGAGGATGAGGATGATGACGAGGAGGAAGAAGAGGAAGATGAAGAACAACCGGCAAGTCGAGTCATTCACAAACCTCCGGTATCCACAACGACTCTCAAATCCGCTCTCAAACGCCCTATTCGTGCCCGATAGGCCTGCGTCTTTCAATATCTCCACCTCGACGTCGTATCCATTCCTCCCTTTCCCTTGCTAAATTTCTTTTTTTTACTTGCCTCCACTTCAGACGCTCACCATTTTTACCGCTGATTTACCTGAATGCCCCTCGATCTGCATTAGTCTAGTCAATAAATCGTTTTCCGACAATCTTTTGTCCTAATGTTATGTAACTCTTCCCTTCGTCATTGCATCCAAGTTGATATGAAACACCTAAAAGTTTTTTGCCACAAACACCGGCGTGTCCGATCACGTGAGGCAGAGGCAAAAGTTGATAGTGTGTGCGTGTTTGAAAGAGTGTAGTCGGGTAATTCAGGACACAGTTTTATGCTTTTGCGTGTAGACCAGTCGCCATTGCATCAAGCATACATAATTAGGCGAGCCCGATGGAACAGGAAGTGCTTCACCCTGCTTCAAGCGTCTTTGGAAAACCATTGTGGCCATGGCCAGAGGCCCCCACTTTTGAATGGATCCAACATATCCAAGGGACAACGATGCCATTGTCGGGCTTCCAGCACTGGTGCAGGCGAGTCAGACGTTAAAGAAACTTGTATTTGTCTGGGAACCTCTAAGTAGGCGCCGAATGAAGCCCCCACGAGAGGCCTGTCTTTTGCAAAGCGTTAGTTGTCATACATCTCGTCTTGCGCCACGGGTGGCAGATCAACTCAATTCCGTACCCGCCTCCTCCGTTGTGACGTTAACATGGGAGACAACGGAAACGGTTTCTGTCTTCCTGGCGAGTGCCAAAATACTAGAAGCGATTGTTTGACACGAGAGATGCCATTACTTGGGCTGGAAGGGCATCGAAATGGTCACGGATCAGTTATTTCATGGTCTAATTGGCTAAGGCAAGATGAACCGATCTTGGAAGGCGGTTTGTGTATGTTTCAGCGAAAAATACACAGAAGGCGTAAGTGTGACGACAATCGGTAACCTCCCATTCATCGTCATTAGAGTTGTCTTTAATACAGCTGCCTAATCTGAATTCATTCTGTCACTTTAGGCTTCCGATTCCCAGGAGTTCATAAAACTGTATTCTGAGACGGTGCAGACGCTGGAACTCTTCATTTAGACGGTTGAACTATTATGTTGGAAACTATGAAACGGGCGTTTCCGTTTAATCCGTGTTCAGCAGCGACTGAGGCAGATGCATTGTAGCGTTTGTTCTTTATTTTCATCTGTAAATTGTAAAAGTATTCTTCTCACTCATCTTTTAAACTTATTCTGTATTAGTATTCCACTTTTCATTTTATTTTTCGCCCAAACCAGATGGAAACAAAAGGAGATTGACATTCATTTTTTTCTTGTACGAGCTGAAAATGGGGTACAGCGAATCTCAGCCTTCGAGAAACGTTAATAAAGCATTCGAAGATAAATGCTCCGATGATAAAATGACCAACATTAGTTCCTAAAATATCGTTCAGGCAATTTGAGTATCTTCAAGGAGCCTCGAGGAGGAAGATCACCGGCCCATGTTGACAACGAGGAGGGACTCGGGACGACTGTAAAATCCAATTCGCAAACAACTCTTCGTGAATTTAGGCCTGGAATAATGCGGACGTTGAAGCACCTCGTGTTTATACGTAACCGACCGTCCATTTCCAGCATTTTGAACGTCAGGGGATCTCGATTACTGTCGGAGATGAGGTTTTTTCATAAGATCCAAAGTGAAACAAATGTGTATCGTCTCTTAATGGCTGATTGTTTTCCACCACTTTCTACATAATTTTATAATTTATTCATGCAAAACTGAGGAGGGGCGACTTCAAGAGCCCAACCAATTCTTTACCTTTAGGTGTGTATTTCGCAAAAGTTGACGATTCCCAAATTAATCTGAACCCTGGATGAATTAAGAAGACTTCGTCTAACAGAGTCACCGTTAATCAACAACACATGTGGCCGGCGTCTTTGTGAGTAATCAAACACCCTCGACGAGACAATAAATGTCCACTTGCATGCCACTTCTGACGCTCTCCTCGGGTCGGGTGCGGAAGACCTTTCGAAATTCCTACAACCTTGTGAAGCACTTTCGTTACTTCGCCTGACAGGTGGAGGCGCGTCGACAGGTAAGATTACGTGACAGGTCGGATCACGTGAAGTGGGGCTGATGATGGCACTTAAGGCAAGCGTCGAAACGATTGTTTTGCACCTACACGAGATGCTAAGAGCGCCATTGTCTTACCATCTACCGGGAGCACATGCTCCAACGGCAAGTGATGACCAGCTGGCTTTACGGCTGTAGAAAAGAGCAATTTCAGGGGTTATGTGCGGCCTGACCTTGAGGCCATGTGACTGGGATGGCGGTCTTTGTTATCAGCTCACAGTGTATTAAAGGAGGCCACTTATTCTTCGTCTCCTCCCTCCCCCTCACCATGTTGAGCTAAATATTGTGTAAACCCCTGCCATTTGAGTGAAAACTTTCTTTCTACATGTCAGTCGGAGCTCGAACGAACGGGGCCTGCAACGAATAGACTAAACGGTTTTTACATAACGAGGTTATTCGCCTATTTGTATAGCCCAATTTAAAACGATTCACTAAGAAATGGGGCAAAAATCCTTTCGACTCGGGATGTTTAGACCTCGTCGACAATACGCTTTACAACGAATTTTTGTGTCCACCGATTATTACCGTCACTACTACTTATGATGGAAATAAGTAGGGACAGCCGAGTGTCTCCTTGTTTTTCAGAGGCATACACGTCTTACAAATTGAGGCATCTTTGTGTTATCACACCCTGTTAATGTGTGCCACATACAAGTGACACCTTTCTATCCATTTACTAGCATCGTTGATGAGCAAAATCTGTTTGAGTTTACAACACGGAACGCAATCTCGGGTTTTGTTTACCCGGGACGCATGGGAACATTATACCTGTAAATGAATTGAAACAAGTCACCCTTCATCTCAATGAATTAATCAGCCTCCTGTGTGGGTAGTACTTTGGGAATTTAAATGGGGACGTTTTTTGTTGGGCTAAACTTACGGCGCATGCAGTTCGCCTTTGCCTCCTCCGGTCTGGCAAGCTTTGATCATTCCGCTAAATTGAATATTTAGATAACGTGGATTGTTTTAGAAGTGCTGAGGCAAAGATTGGCAGAAGGTATGTGTGTGGCCTTGAAGAGGGCAAAATAACGCTGTGGCTGCACGTCATAAAAGAAATGCAACAGAAATTTCGCTTTTACACTCGTGTGTGTGTGTGTGCATGTGTTTGCAACAGCTTCACAAATTGGTGACCGCATCTGAAAGCCTAAGGGTTGTTTACACACCGAGTAAATAATGACACACAAACTAAACAGACTGGGCTAATTGTCTTATTTTTGAGGCCGGGAGCCCTCGTGGGAGTTACGTGTTTTCTTCTCGTTTCAACAATCGGTTGCGCTTAACCGAGCGGACTTTTGACCTAATGCCGAGGTGTTTTCAATTAGAGGTTGGCGATGGCCATGGCGGAGGAAAATGACATGCCTTGGATGAGGAAAAGCGCACTTATTGTGGTCTTCCAGGCGGGTGGATGACGGTGAACTCGTGAGTTTCCACGTCGAGCTGCCCAAGAGTCGATTGGATAGCGTCACGTGACTTTCTCACTTTTCCATTCCAGAAATTAGAATTAAATGCTATTAGGCCTCGTGCCCATTAATGGTGTCTGTGAATGGAAAAAAGACACCAATTTTGGAAATGAATAGTGTATCCGTTAGCTCTCCCCTGAGCTTGTATGACACCGGGGAACTCAATTGGGCGCTCCATCCGCGCCAGCGTCGGACTGGTCCAACCATCAACAAATCACAACGAAACATCTTAGGGAAGGAATTCTCCTTCTCCTAATCTAAACGCCCGCCTAACTCTCCCTCTTTACAACCGCGTAAATTCCCCGGAAATTTGTTGTCACAGGAAACTTAATTCCCTCCTAGTTGGCTGCATGAAACTAGGCATCTTGTCGGGTGGAGAGAAAATCATCGTGGACATCAATTTAGTTTCAGGCACATACACCGATCGGAGGTTAAATGCCTACGCCCCGAGTGCATACTTGTCGAAACCTTCACTGGGGAGAAGTGGATGGAGGCAGGTCTGTCCGCGGTAGTCATCTTGGAGGAGCCGCCCAATTTCGTGCCCCCTTGCATGCGAGGCAACTCGGCTTTGTAAGCACGTTTTGCCTAGCTCGAAACACACAAAGGTGTGGTGTTAGGATCCCACTTACCTCCTCCTTTATAGTTTAAAATGTTTCAAATGTGACATGGCGGAGGGATCTTCTCTACTACCATTTAAACTCCTCATCACCCCCAAAATTAGCTAGGTTCTAAATGAAGTGACTGCACCGCTCCTGTTTCAAGAATCGGTCCCTCTTTAAGCCCCGAAAAAGGAACCCAACGGCTGGCGACCTCCGTCAGTCAAAATGTCGGTTGGAGAGAGAGAGGAGGAGGAGAGCCCAGTCCCCAATCATGAGGCAGACGGTAGGAAGCGGCGCATTTTGCGTGGAGGGGAAAATACCCACGATCAAGTAAACTTAACGTTTTTATTTTACTGCCGCCTCATGCGATAGCAGTCGCAATTTACACACTACGTGGTCGTTCCAGTCGGAAGATTCATCCGAAATCACGTGACGCCTGTTGTGCGCACGCCTGGCGTATTTGCCCAGTCCTCGTGCACACCCGGGCGTCCGAGTCAGCATCAGCGGTCCGTCGCCTCAACTCGGTCGCTGTACTTTCGTCAACTTATCCGTACTGACGTCGGGTGGCATGGGAGGGGAGGAGGACAGAGACTTTTCAAATTAACCGGAAGCCCTTACAGACCTTCATGGCCGATTGCTGGCGGTTTTAATGACTCAGAAAGTGGTAATTCGTCTTAAAGTCGAGGAGGCGGAGAAGGACGACAAACGATAACGTTGGCCAAATGTCCACGCTCCACCTCCTGCCCAATTCCGCCCCGAGGGGGTGTTTGATCGCTCAATTTTGTGTGATGTAGGCACTTTTGCGGTTGACATTTTTTGATACACGGCATAATACTCTCTGCTCCTGTACTTTCAACTCAGCACGTTGGTACTTTCGCTTTTTATCAGGCAAGCACATTTACACAATGACGTCCTGTAAACTGCTAATGACAATTAGACAGTTTAAAACCATACTTTTCCAATGATGACGATACAGCGTTTGAAGTTAATAAACGTTAATGTGTAAAAATACTTTTTCCTCGCCCCCCACTAAGCGCCCTTCGAGCTTCGACATCATCTCGGCGATCAACGGGACGAGGTAGGGTATTCTGCATTCAGCGCGATAAATTCAGTTAACTCAACCGTTGAAATGGGAGCGATGGCACCGGGGGAGAGAATAATCCACCAGGGATGGGTTTACCTGATAACCTGTGCAATTTGGATTGGGTCACAATGAAGTGGGTGATGCTGTGTTCTTTCCAACAGCCTTCGCGCCATCTTGGAGGTCTACCTCAAGGCCGTTGTCGGGGCTGGTCGAGAGAACAAAACAGGAAGGCTGTCCGGACGGACGGACGGACGGCCGAAGCGATCACATGATGGCATTCAATGCACTCTGAGCCGTAAACAAGGCGCTCGTAAACGGGAGTTGGAGTAAAAAAATCTTTCCATTGGATGATAAAGTAGAAGTGTGAACCCGGTGTCGTCCTGAAGCCTGAGGACTTGGCCTTGGCGGCTTGTAAACCAACCATTCGAGGCCACACTCCCGTGAGGTCTGAGCTCCGTCGACCAGCGTCCTTCCGAGTCCACCACAAGTGCAGTCTCTTAATTTTTCGATGCGAAAGTCTCTCTGATCGCTGAATAAAATGGTGGTTCAGGCACGTTTGGCGGCGATTTTGAGTATCATGAAAACTGGAGAAAATCGCGGTCTCGACGTGACGCGATGTAGACTCATGTTGTGCACAAGAAGGGGCATCTCGTCCACCTCGCCGTCCACCGCGCCGTCCAGCTTCAGGTGTGCGCAAGTCGACGGCAGGCGGCTTGGTGTTCCGCTACAGACCAAGTTGGCTTTCATTCCACGGGGGCAGCAGATTGCTGCCACTTCACATTCACGGTAAGGACAAAATTGCAGGCCGATGTGGTGTGGACATGTGGCAAGTGCAACCCTCGCTGTGTGCTACGGTGTGGGTGCAGGTCCTTCAATCAGGCACAAAACATTTGAAGTTTAATTAAAGACTCCAGCGGTAAACGAGTGTAAGAGGCATGTCAAGCGGTCGAGATCAGCCACAGTCCCCACAGTACCAGGCGGCATGGCTACCTACAAAAGTGGACAAAGTTAAAATAACGTTAAAAGGAAAGTGATTTAAATGGACTTGGAGTGTACTGTGAGAGAAAATAAACCCCAACCCCAAAATCCGGGTAAAGAAAAAGGATTAACACGTCAAAATTACATAAATGCGGTAAAGGGTGTGTGCGTGGGTAGAAGAGGAAAGCGATTACAAATGTCAAAAACAAAGAAGAAATCTAAAAGGCAAAGCATATGATTTTCTGTAAAGAACTGAGAAGAAAGAAAATTACGTTAAGCAGGTAAAAGGGATGATGACAGGCGAGGAAAGGTCCTCGCCGCTGTCTTCAAAGTGCCACCAGGGCGCCTGAGTGCGAATGATGCTGCAGAAGCCAAAGTGACGTCTCCATGTCCACCGATATCAGAATTCAACCGATGCGTTTGTTCGAATAACCACATTTTGCACTTTCAGAAAGAGACGCCTCAGGCTGCATTTTGGTTTATATAAAATACACAAGTGTGTGTGTGGTTAGTTACGTACATACGTTCGTGTGGTTGTATTGTTCCTTCAAAGGTGTTATTTGTGTAAAACACCCTAACAGAATAAAACATCTCGACAAACAAAAGGCGATCTCATTTGAGCGGTAGATCGCCGTTGATTCTCCTTTCAAGTTCCTTATGCTCGTCTAGCTACCTCATAAAAACTGGTCTTAAACGTGCCACCAGGTCGCCAGAAGGCCGGGCCGGTGTAGCGGTGTGGCGGTGTGGCGGTGTGGCGGTAATGGTATGGCGGAGAAGTAGACCAAGGCCTCATGCTCCACTTCGGTGCACTTTCTGCCGGAATGCAGGGTACGTGAGAGTACAGATGACAGGAGGTCAACAGACTCACAACCTCTTCTCCACTGCCCACCCGCAGCCGCATCTGACCCTCGAGGTTGCCGATTGGAAGGTGATCAGGTGTTGGGATGCGTAGGCATGTGGTGGCATGCGGTGGCAGGGCGAGGAGGCATCCGAGTGAGGGGGCAAATGGGTCTGTCGCCTTTTCCTCCTCCACCGCTTTATCGTACATTTAGTCGCCCACCGCGGAGACGACAAATGTGTGGCAAACGCGCGCGTACACACACACACACACACACACAAACGCAGAGGTTGGGAGAGCTAAAGCCGCGTCCCGCCGCCCTCACTCTCTTGCCGCCTTGGCCACCTGTGGCTTTCCTTCTCCTCCTCCCCTACTCCTCCTCTCTAGTCGGTGGGGGTGTTTTGGTGTCACGTGGCGTAGGGCGACGTTGTGTGGTGTGGTGTGGTGTAGTGTGGTGTAGTGTTGCATGCCACCACGTAGATACCACCGCGACGCAACTCCCAAATGTTTGCACTTCCACCCATTTGCACCTGGGTGCTTTCGCTCCCCTTGTCCCCTCTACTCTATCCGCATCTCCTCCCCACCGTTAACTCTCCCATCCGAGAATCTTTTGATCGCACAGAGGTGAGTGCAGCCTCGATAAGATGCGTCTAGGGTTGTTGGCGTTTGGTCAAAGCGTGATGTGTCGCAATGGCAAGCGAAATGGCCATGGAGTCGTAGAGTGTGGGTAAAGCCTATTCGAACTTGGGCGCCTCCTCCACCGCTTCTCCCTCCCTCCTCCCTCCCTCCCTCCCTCTCTCTCTGCGTGCCTCTGCTATCACTCGCACCTCGCCCTCCACCCGCACAGTGTGGGTGGAGGGGATGGTGGGAGGAGAAGGCAACACCCAGTCACGTGTGGACTGACTATTGGGGGGCGTATTAGTGGAAGGAGTGTTGAGCGTGGTGAATAAACAAACGGACTCCACAACGCCTGCCTCGGTCGGGGTGTGCGTCACCGCCTGGATGTCGACCATACAAGGTGGTTGTGGTGTTGGTGTTAGTGCTGGCCTATTGTCCTATGACTGGAGCACGCCTTATTACGAGTGGATGCTCCAACGTTGTTTTCGTCTGTGGCTATTCATTCAATCGCTTGCTCGCCCGCTGCTCCGCTCGCCTGGTGGAAGTTGAACCGCGGCGCTCGGCGAAATGTTCGCGCGCCTCGTCAAACGGTGAAGTCATGCATGGGTTCGGTCATTTGGTATTCGCACGCAGTCGCGTAAGCAAGCAATGCCGACAGTCCCGACCACGAAGCAATTTCGCATCTCACCGGCCGCCGCCGACACACTGGGGAAAAGCTCCTACCAACGAGGGGTTTTCGTCCGTCCACAGCACGTGATTGTGGAGTGAAAGAGGGACGCGGTGGAGACAAGCCTTGCAGACGGATTAGGGTGAGGGTTATTGCACGTCCTTCCGTGGTGGAATGAGGCTGGTTGATTGTGGAAGTATGGCTTCTCTGTCCATCCCATCCCCTCCCCTCCCTCCCCTCTTCTCTCCTCACTACAACCGATCGTCTTCACATTCCTTGATTCTTCTACAGTGCATGCGTTTGCTCACAAGTAGGCATGCACAGTCAGTCTCCTTCCCTTCGGGTGTCGAATCGCAATACTCCCTCGCCTGTATATTGGCGCGTTTCGTATCGATGAGACAGTCAAAGGTGGGAGGAGACGGCTCAATGTCGTGGTCTTTCAGTGGTGGTGAGGCGTTCTGCATACCCGACTGACGGAGTGCGCTTGAAGTGCGTCCATATTCACTGACACCGCCTTGTAGGCCGAGCATCGTGGACGTGAGACAGGTCACTTTCCATGTTCAGCCGATCGCGAGTGGCAGAATGGGGAGGAGGTGGAGCGTCGAGATAGACGACGACGACGACGGCGAGAGTGGGCGACATTAGATTAGTTGAAGGCGGAGTGTATAATAAGCATTAATCTGAAGCAGTCATCCCGCTCCTATCTCCTATCTTTTCATTGCTGGCGACGGCGCTGAAAGGACGTGAAGCATGTGGGGAGGCGAGGGAAAACGCATCCTATCAGTCGAAGCCTCGTCTCTAATCCTTTACCCTAACAGAAGGCCAATTTATCGCATCACGTGATTGTTCAAGGCATTGTACAGCAAGCAACACATCGGCAGCCTTACTCGCCCCAAATTTTCATAGTCCTCATGGTCGGACTGGGCATGATTTCACGGTTAAACACCGCGGCGTATCCTAATGCAGTTAACTCCATGTGTGAATTAGCAGTTACCTCAACGCGGTTAAACTTCACCTCTCAGGGTTCGGCCCTCATAAGCAAGTTATGTGAATCGACGAATTATCGCGATAGTAAGCAGCCTCTGACCTCAGCCTTCGGTTGCCAGTGCGTTGCCAACCTTCACTCTACCTGAAGCTGGTATCATCAAACAGACGCGCCGTAGATACTACACCACCTGATTGGCGGTCTGAAGGTCCCCACGCCTTCATTTTGAACGGTACGTAACTCTCCTTAAGGACCGGCGAGACGAAGATCGGAAATACCCGAGAGTGGAAGCACTCAGCGTTGCTAGCGGTCACTCCAAGACGCCGAAAGGACTGTGGCGCTTCTGCTGAACATCATTACAGCCTTGAATAAACTAAGCCCTAGATGCTTCCTCGATAACAAGCAAGTGGCAGGGCCTACTTGAGAAGACCGTTTCTAAACCCCTCATCTCCCAGGCTGAACACTAGATTTCTCGACATAAACCACATTCCCGTGTCGAGATGAAGGATTCCACTCCAGATCGGTGACATACGCATTCTTCCCACGTGCTTCCATACAAAAAAGAGATTTTCGTTGATGGACAAAACTTCATGTATGTAAGTATTCACAAAAAGCAGGCATAACAACCGGGCAAAGGCGTTTCATAAAGGGAGTACACAGGGGGAGGGCGGATCTACCAGAGATCTCCTCTCCTTTCCCTGAAAGCCTCTGTAAAAGAAGGGATATTAGAAGAGAAACTGTTGGGGGCGGACTGTTGCAGCAGGCGCATCTGCATTGTTTAATTTTGTTTCTTCAAATGTGTGCCTCTTTCGATGAATGGGAACGGATAGACAAATGTATGGATGCGAACAGCGAACTGTTTATTTATTTATTTTTCGTTTTGCCCTTGGAAGATTTGACACATTGTGATGACTTGGCGTCTCAAAGGTCAATGTCAAAAGGCCCTTCGTCACCTAAAAGGGGAGAGAAGGCAACTTTTAAACCTAAACTTAAGGAGATTTCCACAATGCGCGAGACGTTGCCCTCCAGAAGATCCCCCCACTCATCCGAGGTCCAACAAACCTTCGAAACTCAACTTATATTTGCATATTCCGTCCTATTGAAGGAGAAAGGCTAAGCAACCATCGTATCAGACACAGAATACTTCCAAACACTAGACGATAATGAAAAATGACGTTGACAGCCGGGACTGATGCACACGGCAAGAACCGCTCCGGTGTATTGTTGACGTGTTTCAGCACATTAATGCTGTCAAATAGGCCATTAACGGGTGGAACGGACCCAGGGCAGAACAGCCTCGAGGTCGACCACACCTTAAATGTACACTGGAGCAAGGAAGGAGCTGTGGGATTGAACGGCCGTAGCAGTTGGTAAAGCTGAGAGCACACAAACACTTGTGTATCTATCTGGCGTTTGGATAAGATGGCTGTGCAAAAAGCTGACCAGATGGGAATCAGTTGTCGCTATTTACCCTGTTCACGTTAGAACCAGAAATGCCGCCTAGGTGAGCAGACCGCAGGATAGACCGTCTCGTTTAGAGCCAAACTCTCCATTTTAAGTACAGGTGGAGAGTGGAATGCTTAAAAATATGCCTCCATCTCATTTCTAGTGGCCCACCACTTTAAAAAGAGTGTCGCGCCTACAAGGTTGAGGAAAGAAAGAGAAAATTGACGTCACAAAGAGAACTCCACCTGTGCTGCCTACAAAAAAATTACTGTTTCATGGGGTGGCAATTTGACAAAGTGAGCCACTACAAAAAAAGAGTTGGACGAATATCAGGCGAGTGGGGATAGCAATTAAGTCAAGCAGATTCAAAAGTGCCTTTAAACGAGTACTAAAGCCGTCCCCCATTAATTGTCGAGAATGTTTTATTCGAACAAGGAATGACGTTTTGACAAACGTCTAAGGGGGAGCAATGCCGGAAGGTGACACTGCCGCGGCGCGAAAGGGGAGCCGGGGCTTAATTTAAACGAGATGGGCGACTACTGCGCACTATTGGGTGGAGGGTTGAGATTTAGATTAGAATTAAACAGGAAGAGATAATGCTCTCACCTCAGCAAACGAAAAATTTCTAACGGGAGGAAGATGAGGAGAAAAAAAAAACACAAAAGACGCTTGGTCAGCGCAGACACACAAAGGTGGATATGATAAAGATAAAAAGACAGGTTCAAGTGTCATAGAGTCAGAGAAGCATTAACTTTCAGCCGCCATGGGCGGTGTTAAAGCAGTCCGTTAGAAGGCAGAAACCTGTTAAGAATCAATTAAAACAGTAGTTTGTACGGAGAAAGACGAAGTTTATGCGAAAAAGACGAGGTTAACATGTAGTCTTCCGCCTAGAAATAACGACAGTGAGGGTGTATTTTACCAAATGAAGTGAGAAGATAAAATTGGAACAAGGATGCAGGAAAGGGTCGTCGAAAGAGAATGAATGAATTTTGTAAGGTTCTCGATGTGAACAACCACGTAAGTGATCACGTGATAAACAAACTTAGCCTTCCGTTTGGGGAAATTAGTAGAGACGAGCCGCACTTGCCGAAGAACGACGTCCTCGACTGATAGGATGCGTTTTCCCTCGCCTCCCCACATGCTTCACGTCCTTTCAACGCCGTCGCCAGCAATGAAAAGATAGGAGATAGGAGCGGGATGACTGCTTCAGATTAATGCTTATTATACACTCCGCCTTCAACTAATCTAATGTCGCCCACTCTCGCCGTCGTCGTCGTCGTCGTCGTCGTCGTCTATCTCGACGCTCCACCTCCTCCCCATTCTGCCACTCGCGATCGGCTGAACATGGAAAGTGACCTGTCTCACGTCCACGATGCTCGGCCTACAAGGCGGTGTCAGTGAATATGGACGCACTTCAAGCGCACTCCGTCAGTCGGGTATGCAGAACGCCTCACCACCCACTGAAAGACCACGACATTGAGCCGTCTCCTCCCACCTTTGACTGTCTCATCGATACGAAACGCGCCAATATACAGGCGAGGGAGTATTGCGATTCGACACCCGAAGGGAAGGAGACTGACTGTGCATGCCTACTTGTGAGCAAACGCATGCACTGTAGAAGAATCAAGGGAATGTGAAGACGATCGGGTGTAGTGAGGAGAGAAGAGGGGAGGGGAGGGGATGGGATGGGATGGACAGAGAAGCCATACTTCCACAATCAACCAGCCTCATTCCACCACGGAAGGACGTGCAATAACCCTCACCCTAATCCGTCTGCAAGGCTTGTCTCCACCGCGTCCCCTCTTTCACTCCACAATCACGTGCTGTGGACGGACGAAAACCCCTCGTTGGTAGGAGCTTTTCCCCAGTGTGTCGGCGGCGGCCGGTGAGATGCGAAATTGCTTCGTGGTCGGGACTGTCGGCATTGCTTGCTTACGCGACTGCGTGCGAATACCAAATGACCGAACCCATGCATGACTTCACCGTTTGACGAGGCGCGCGAACATTTCGCCGAGCGCCGCGGTTCAACTTCCACCAGGCGAGCGGAGCAGCGGGCGAGCAAGCGATTGAATGAATAGCCACAGACGAAAACAACGTTGGAGCATCCACTCGTAATAAGGCGTGCTCCAGTCATAGGACAATAGGCCAGCACTAACACCAACACCACAACCACCTTGTATGGTCGACATCCAGGCGGTGACGCACACCCCGACCGAGGCAGGCGTTGTGGAGTCCGTTTGTTTATTCACCACGCTCAACACTCCTTCCACTAATACGCCCCCCAATAGTCAGTCCACACGTGACTGGGTGTTGCCTTCTCCTCCCACCATCCCCTCCACCCACACTGTGCGGGTGGAGGGCGAGGTGCGAGTGATAGCAGAGGCACGCAGAGAGAGAGGGAGGGAGGGAGGGAGGAGGGAGGGAGAAGCGGTGGAGGAGGCGCCCAAGTTCGAATAGGCTTTACCCACACTCTACGACTCCATGGCCATTTCGCTTGCCATTGCGACACATCACGCTTTGACCAAACGCCAACAACCCTAGACGCATCTTATCGAGGCTGCACTCACCTCTGTGCGATCAAAAGATTCTCGGATGGGAGAGTTAACGGTGGGGAGGAGATGCGGATAGAGTAGAGGGGACAAGGGGAGCGAAAGCACCCAGGTGCAAATGGGTGGAAGTGCAAACATTTGGGAGTTGCGTCGCGGTGGTATCTACGTGGTGGCATGCAACACTACACCACACTACACCACACCACACCACACAACGTCGCCCTACGCCACGTGACACCAAAACATCCCCACCGACTAGAGAGGAGGAGTAGGGGGAGGAGGAGAAGGAAAGCCACAGGTGGCCAAGGCGGCAAGAGAGTGAGGGCGGTGGGACGCGGCTTTAGCTCTCCCAACCTCTGCGTTTGTGTGTGTGTGTGTGTGTGTACGCGCGCGTTTGCCACACATTTGTCGTCTCCGCGGTGGGCGACTAAATGTACGATATAGCGGTGGAGGAGGAAAAGGCGACAGACCCATCTGCCCCCTCACTCGGATGCCTCCTCGCCCTGCCACCGCATGCCACCACATGCCTACGCATCCCAACACCTGATCACCTTCCAATCGGCAACCTCGAGGGTCAGATGCGGCTGCGGGTGGGCAGTGGAGAAGAGGTTGTGAATCTGTTGACCTCCTGTCATCTGTACTCTCACGTACCCTGCATTCCGGCAGAAAGTGCACCGAAGTGGAGCATGAGGCCTTGGTCTACTTCTCCGCCATACCATTACCGCCACACCGGCACGGCCTTCTGGCGACCTGGTGGCACGTTTAGGACCAGTTTTTATGAGGTAGCTAGACGAGCATAAGGAACTTGAAAGGAGAATCAACGGCGATCTACCGCTCAAATGAGATCGCCTTTTGTTTGTCGAGATGTTTTATTCTGTTAGGGTGTTTTACACAAATAACACCTTTGAAGGAACAATACAACCACACGAACGTATGTACGTAACTAACCACACACACACTTGTGTATTTTATATAAACCAAAATGCAGCCTGAGGCGTCTCTTTCTGAAAGTGCAAAATGTGGTTATTCGAACAAACGCATCGGTTGAATTCTGATATCGGTGGACATGGAGACGTCACTTTGGCTGCTTCAGCAGCCGTTCATCACATACTTTTTTACCATGTTTAACATTAGTCCACGAAGAAATGATTAGTTCTTGTCCATCGAAATTTAAGTTAGTTCCCTGTAATATTTATCGTGGATGAGGTAGAAAACAAAATAAATGGCAGTTATGCACCTGGAGGACAAAGTCGAATCTAATAGAAATCCACCCTTGCACACTACTAAATTTTTACGTCCAATATGGAACGCGGCAACTGTTTTCGATTATCACCCAAGAAATCTTCAGTCTTCGAAACCAGCCTTATTACAATTAAGGGTAGTTACAGAGACAAGCAGCTAATAGTTTAAAGACATTTGGATGCCCTCAAAATGAGGTTAGGTTAAGCAAACGAGTTACCGATTAACAGGAATGAGAATAATGTGTCCACTCGAATAGATGTACCGCAATGACAGGACGATTAAAACGTGTTCTCTGTACATCGGTAACTAAATTCAAATGGCTACACGGAGTACAAAGTAATCCATTTTGCTGATAGCGCCAAAGGATATGAAGACTCAGTAGCTTAAGACTACTATGCTCCCTGAGTGATTCCGAAAGAAAATGTAGTGAGGAAACTACATCGGGCATATTTTTTCAAATTAATGAAAACAGGTCAAGTTCCAGAATCCAACTATCGTGAAATAAACCAAATATGGTAACACCAATGGCTCAAATGAAACAGAGTTAATAATTTTGGAGTAGTAATAAAAATTAAATGAATACAGCATCAACTCACCCTTATGCGCATTAGCGGTCTCGTGTTCGGTATCCTTCGCGGGTTTCGGGGAAGGTTTCTTGGTGGGCGCATGGGGAAGATGGCATTCACCAGTGCAATTTGCCGGACAAGTGACACCCGGTCGGCAAACCAAATCCGTGGGTGGCGAACGTGCTATTGGTGAGTTTTTACACATCAACATCGTATCCCGATCGTAGAATATTCGCGTCCCACCAGGTGTAGTACTAAATATGCTTCCGCCTGGGGTTGTGCTGTTGGAGGAAATTAGTTAAGCATGAGACTGTGCCAACAAGTAATGTTGGGTAAGCATACGATTAGCACAAATCTCAGGGAGGTACAATGTACCAGAGATTGTCAAGACCCCGGATCGAATTGACGGGCCTATATCCAATAAATAGTGCGAAAAAAAATTTGAATGGGATGCACTACGGTGACCGATAACGATGAAGGGCACTAATTATGCGCAATTAATTCACCTATAATCACTAGGAATTTGTGCAGGATCCGAAACTTTCATGCGGCGGAAGGGAATACCATCAGAGCTGCCATTAGTGGCCATTTGTAAGCGACTGGGCGGGCGAGAACAAGCGAAGAGGGGACCAGGCCTCGCCGGCGAATTTACGCGGCTCACTTATATTGGGTAAAAGTCAAGGTCTTGTTTGGTTATAAATATTTAATTAATTTCAACTCTCCTTTTACTTCCATAAGTGTAAAGTATCCAATCAAAACCTTATTTAAGTCTTGTTTATTTAAAATAAAAATTAAATAAAACAACCACATTGTATTTGAATTTTTAAGTTTGTTCCAAGAACTTTCACAAAAGAAATAGATCTAAATAATCTCTGTTCTGAGGGGAATTAAATACACTTTAATGATAACTAATAAAAATCCGAAAATGTAAACTGTTGGCTGATGCTTGGGGTAATTACCATCAATGCCACTAGACATTGGTAAAGTCCACAGCTGAAGACCATGCCATTTTCGTGTCTTTCTTTGACATGTAAAAATAAGACGCAGGCGATCTTTTGGCTTCGAAATTACCTCGGTATATTTCTATGGAATATCATGACGAAGTCAAATTACAACTTGGCTCGCGTGAGTAAAAATATTTTTACGGAGGTAAACGAGAAGAACAGATGATAGCTTATTGTTAATTCTACCACTACACTCAGAATTGATGTACGGTTTCCATATGTATGGAATGTAGTGTTATGTGAACCAAGTTACAAATCTGTTTAATGTCCAAATCACCCAGAAGTACCTAAGGAAGGGACATATGATGTGGGAAGACTCTTGTTGCACAACTTATTCCAATTAAGTTCAGTTAGGTTTAATTAGATACTCCTTCGTTACCTACGAATGTTTTGCTAAAATCAGAGTGAAGTAAGTGACGAAAGAATATCCTTATAACAAGCGGAGAGGACAGCTGCATGTTGCATGTCATGGCAATTTCGATCATAAAACCCTAGTTTAGGGGTTTTTGATATTTAAAGATGGGAAAAACAATGCTTCCTCCTAACAATCAGCGTTTAGCGGCAGTTAACCACATTAGATTTTTTGTAAGTATTTTGATTTCCTGGACAAGTTAGTAAGGCGGACGGGAAAGGTGTTTAAACGATTTGACGCCACCAACACCCTACACTTATGAATTTATAAAATGCGTCTACTCCCTCCAGTAGGGGATGAAGCATAAGTTAATTTGATTATAACCTGACGACTGAAAACAGCGTGGTTTCCATGCAGCATAACATATCAGTCTATCGCGGTATAAAATTTAAATCATAACCGCCCTGAGAGGTTAAAGGCGATGAAGTTGCTTCATTCCAACATGTCAAACTCAGTCTTATTCTCTCAAATTTTAATCCCTCTTAGATCAATTTTTCCGATAAAATTTGTTGAATTCGCTTGACACAAAATAAAAGCCAATTCGTCTCGCGTTTGTGTTCTCATTTCTTTTGGCAGCTTTGGCATAGCAGTCGTCTGACGGATTGTTCGTACATATTTGCCTTTACAGGACAGTGAGCCCTAGTCAAATGGCCAAGTCTTCACAATCTAGCTTACTTATGAAGTTGAGTTTTGGGGGCAACTTTTTGCTTGCTTAGCCTTGCCAAAGTTAATTATTATTAATGTAAACCTACACGATTCTGAGAAGCTGTGTGATGAGTTTAAGGTAACTTTTATGACCCATAGAGGCACAATTTTCACTGAATTGGCGCTACTTCTCCTCCCAACTCATTAGTTGCCTAAATATCGAGTCTTTGGTCCCTATTCATCTTTTTGGGCAGTTACTTCTTGTTGTTATAGGTAAAAAAGTCCGCGTCGAACACGAGTGCAAAGAACCTGATCAAAATCGCAATTGACTGTGTGAATCTAGCCGTAAATTGGCCCAAGCAACAATGACGGATTAGGGGTTGGACAATGAAGAGGCCAATGGCTTCACCAACCGCCAAATACCCTTTAAGCCGAAATGACATAAATCCGGCCAAAAGTTCGCAGTTACCAGGGCCATTGCGTCAGTGGACACAGCCACGTTGCAGCCATCTCCCAAATTATAGGACTCGTTCCCAGGCTGGTAAGAATAGAGCACTCTTACGCAGTTGACAAATGATCTAACGCTGGCACCAGACACACCGGAGTGGCCACGCGTTTCTGGGCTTTAAACTACTCCAAGTAATCAGAATGTAGAAGTGTGTCGAGCAGATCGGTAGAGAAGGACATCCTTTCCTTATTCATGGATTTTGAATGAATGCAGGTCGGTGAAAGTGCATGTGGCAGTTGAAGATGCCTCAGAACTGGCAGGCGGCCTTCTTCTACCATGCCTTTACTCTTTTTTTGTCATATTAATTAAAGATAGATAAGATTTGTCACTTCCCCCACTCAAGCCGCCTTCTCTGTGTCATTACTGTGGCGAACTTAGTTAATCCGAACTCAGGCAAGATGGGACAGTTGGGTACGAATTGAGACAATAAATCAACTAAACGATCGCTTTAAGCATAGAAGTTCGAAATCAAGCAGAAATCCTAGTTAGTACTGATGAATCAGGGAGGATGGACATCCCAACTGTGGCTATAAATTAATAGTCAAGAGAGTCAACAGTGCTTTCGTTAGACTCGAAAATAAGACCTCAAAAACTCGGTCGGTGGGGCCTTTATTCTGGATCGCATGCAGTCTGTGCGGCTAAGTTTGAAGGCATCCACGCGACCCTTCCGCCGGGCACGAAATTACATCATGTGCCAAGTTTATGGACATTAGGTCCAGTGCAGACGATAAATCGTGAAACGCGCTAAGGCCAGAGCATCAGGGAGGAAAAAAATGCGGCTCTTTTCAATTCACTTAAATAATTGGGCAGTATTTTCGTTTAGATGAATGAGGCGATAAAAAATTATTTTATCTGCTTTTGTGGTCTCAGTGCTTACAAGTTCTACTGAGACGCAAACAACCATTTAAGGCGATGCCAGCCCTCATTTTCACTATCTGTACTATCAAACCGGTGATTCGGAAGCCACGCGAAAGGTTGTCAAATTACCAAATAACATAAAAAGGTTTGCGATCGGCAGACCCGGCAGTGTTAAAAGAGACGAAAGTTGTGTCTTTTGGTGGGATACACCCCTAATCTTTATGTTAAGGTGAGTACCTGTAAAAATGCAAAAGAAACAACCATATTAACGTTAGACGCAAGGATGGCTAAATTGACCAAACGCTTAATTTCTGAAAGTCGATGATGGACGGAAGGTTAATCAGTAAGTCGAAGGGAAAAACTTAGCATACAATGACCATCTTGGCGGGGGAAATGCGGTGTGATATACAATGCAAGTAATGTGCTTATTTTTAGAAGGAAAATTAGATGTTCAACTTTCATCCGAATAAATATACAATTTTTTACAGGACATGTTTGCAAAAATGTGGGTTGCAGGAGTAAATGACTCAAAATGACGGGCTGACTTTGGCGTCTTCATTTCGGAGTTACAGTTCAGCAATGCTGCTAAATAGATCAATTAACACGCAGATGTTAAAAGTTCCTTTACTTTCATAAGTTAAAAAGCAATGTCCAACAATACAAACGCACATTGTTTTAATGGAGTAAGACTCCACTATCGTGCACAAATGTACACACCGTCATCGTCAGTATAAAGCATCCCTCTGGTGGATTAGCAACCTTATTGATATGTTTGGCATGATAGACGACGCTATTGAAGACCGTTCCCCCAGCCAGAGCAGAAGTCAAGCACAAATGCTGCCCAGTTGGCTGGTGTAACAGTTATCCTCAACCAGCCTACAGGCGTCGACGAAGCGGTGCATAAACAGCGACCTGTACGCTGCTGTAACGTCAGCAATGTGAGTAGCGTAGACGAGGACGAGGTAGAATCGTGGGGACCCATCTCCGTAGACGAAAGGCAGTTGAACGGTCAATACAGTGTCATTGTGAGCTGTTGTGAATCTCTGAAAGTAGGTCTGTGTTTGGCGACCCAGAAAACTTGCTATAGACCGAGTCGAATAATCGCAGTAGTTGAGCTAAAGAGAAAAAACGCGTTTATCGCCCTTTAACACATTTGGCACATTCGGTGACCACTGAAGACGCTCACTTTGAATCATTTGTATTACTAGCCTTATTAAAGCAATTCCTCACACCAAAGTGAATTAAAATCGTATAGGACCTCACCAACAGTTGCATTCATTTTCTAAACTTCCTTTACTGTTAGAATACGACAGCTGTTAGTAAAAGTTATCAGCGCCGGTTAATTTTAAACCAAAAATCCCAACATTTTCCCGCTTTCGCAGCGTCAACCAATCAGATTGAGCCAAAGTCCAACATGACCACGTTACCACCGCCAAACAATCAGAATACATCAGTCCTCTCCGAAACATGGACAGAGGTAGAAAGCTAGAGATGCCGGATATTTTTAAAAAGGACCGGAAGTGCCGTATACTGAAAAAATGTGGTGAACCCCTTCCGAATTTATATGATCAAAAAGCAAGTGAATGAGGCAATCACCACAACCCCGACCGTAAAACAAGCATGCCCGGGATATGATTGTATGAAGTGGTAAATACCATCTTCCAGCACAAAGTTTCGTCGTGTCAGGGCGACTTAATTATTTTGTTTCTTATCTCCGTTTAAAAACAGATATAGTCACATAAACCCACAATTATAATGTCTACCGCAGGCAAGTTTCCCCTACATTTGTAAAAAGCGACAAATTCGGCAACAGGCTATTAAGCCTAAATCACTAAGTATTGTTTACTGGTGTATCAATTTCGTATCTTTCAATCTAAGTGACCAACTATTCGCCCAGATACAACGGCAAGACCTCTCCCCTCCCACTGCGGTGGTCAATCGTCGCTTCTCGCGTTATTTAAAACACGAGATCAAATGCAGCGGCAAAGTAAATACATGAAATAATCAAAAGGTTTCAATCAACGTAATAAATATTCCACTAATTTTAATTTGAAAATAGTAGCAAATAATTTTAATGTCGTTTCTTCCCCCGTAAACTGTGTATTCCAACAAAAATAAGTCGCATAGGAGAATTCTAAGGAGGGTCAGCTGAGGCCAAAGTAGCTCGAAGACCGGGTGGGAGTAAGCATCGTTGACCGTCTGCCTGAACTTCGCTAATTTCGAACTTAATCGCCACCTCCAAACCCCAATCCCCTCTCCGGCGCCCACGGTTAAAAGGGGCTTAAAAAAGTCAAGGCTGATAGCCCGACGGCAGTCTCACTCAACATTCCTCAGGGTGAGCTAAAAGTCGCGGTAGCACATAAGAAAAGCAATCAGTTCTACAAATTTTCCACTTCTCCATCACGACTCACCCGTTGCGAAAGTCTTAGGGAATTTCAAAAGCGGCCCCAGAGACGTTTAACCTTGCTAAGAAGGAGACAAGTTTTATTTACGGTAAATGGTCAAGTTTAGACTATGCGGAGGCTGAGAAAGCAGTCTCACGTGAAAAAATGAATCAAAAAATTACCAAACTTCAAGTGCCGAACAACAAATTAATTTCGTAAGACCGACACGAGGGTAATAAGTTGTACTCGATAACCAAATACTGTCAAAACCAACTTCTTTTCACCTTTTACCGCTTTTAAATCAGACTGTTGTTCTGATGATATGATGGAGGTTGAACCCAAAACAATTAATCCTGTTTTCCATCTTTCCATTTGGTGAATGAATCCACTTTCTTAAATTGAAAACCGGCATTCATGTCGCGAACTATCCAAATTCCAGCGTCGCGTATAAGATGATTCGATGCCTTTGACGTGGCGAAATAGCCAACTTACTAGAAATCTCACAAGCTTTTGAAGAATTATTGTTTCAAGCCATAGTTTTTAGTCTTTATCATGGCCCTTCTCCCCAGTGTTAAACAGCATTGCATAGGGGAATAACAAAAATAGGGGGAATAGCATTCCAACAGTTATTTATGAACACTTTTAATATTGAAAAATTTGCGTGTGCCAAATTTCGTGAATGTATTAAAAGCTCTAAACATACGCGTTCTGCGATCCCCGCAAGAGTTGAATTTCGTTCGTAGAGCATGCTTGCCTCCGGTATAGAAATCGTCGTTATCCAATAGAAATGTGGGACTGGGCTGACCGCCATAGTCATAGTGATCTTATGCAATTCGCACCGGGGCGTAAATTCCACCGCATAGTTAGTGTCATCAAGTTCCTGTGAACTTCCGTCATTCATTTGGATCCCGGACCCATCTGTGAAAACAGAACCATCTGGATTAATAGAAAATTCGCATATCAAAAACAAACCTTTGAGCGAGGGACGCAGGGGAAGAGGGTTATATGAGGTGCGGTTTAGAAAGAAAAGTCGGGCGACTTTTTCGCCTTGGGACAGGAAATCTTCATCTGACTGACTCGGAGATGACAGTCGAAGGCGAAGGGTTTCGCCAGCATTGTCGAAGCGAGATGACAACGCTGACAAATTCACGAGAGGTATATTGCGGATGAGAGCCGATGAGATTTGCTGATCGTTTGCATTTTGTCCGAGTACCTTTCTCAAGAGGGGCAGAATTAAGGCCAAAATTAGTATCAAATTTGTTTCCTAGCCAAGTAATGCATTGAAGGCCAAGATCTACAAACCTGAGGCTATTCAACCGGGAACCTTACAAATATCAAAGATCTTTCATAGGCAAGTTTCCCAATCCCAAAGGTTTAATTTCCTCACCTCTGCCCGATGAAAGTTCAACTATGAGATTGTTTAAAAAAGACTTACTGTTTGAAATATTTGCAATTTGTACAAGATTTCCCGATTACGAGGTCTTCGGCACGGTTGAAGGAACAAAGTAACGTCACTAAGTTTCCGCGACCATTCGAAGACAATGTCGGTGAGCCAATGAACGATGTAGGTCACAGGTCGCAGTTTCACCCATATGCGCGTGATTGGTCGATGGTGATAACAGAAGGGGATATTGAATGTTGCCAGAGATGGGAATGACGTACTCAAGCTGGTCGAATTATTGATGGCGTAGACATTGAGGTAGAGCCGACCACCGTCCCGCAGCCATCGTGAAAGCTGACCGGGTAACCTTAGCTTCACAACACGGAAAGAAGAACAAAGCACAGACAAAAAGACCCGGGTTGTTAGGCACCTGTGGGATTGAAATTTCGCAATAAGGGTGTTATAAAGTAATAAGCTGACAATTTTCACATTTCTCTTATCATTTCAAACCAATTACTTCCACTTCGTTATAGTCCAAGTGAGAAGTCATTTCTAGAGAAAGAAGAGATGATCTACTACCTCTCCAGCCCAAAATCCCTAACTTTCGTCGGCAAAGTGAAGTGGAGGTATTCGATCGGGAACCAACTCCATACCTTCTGCATTCCAAGACGGCTATGAGTGAACACACAGACTCAGCCGATAGGTTTACTCGCATTCTTGTCGCAGGCTAGGCAAGTGGCGTAATTCTTTACTGCCTCTCATTAGAGACGTCAACTTTGTCGACCAATGTCTGTCAAAGATTAAAGGCAACGGCCGTGTCTATCATTCGTGTAACACCGGCGAAGTTTTCTTGGCGAGCAATTGGTAAGCGATGGTAATTTCCAACAATCATTAGTCGAGTCCGTAGAACCCTTAAGCCGCAGTAGTAAAGAAACTATGTTACGGCTCACTCAAAATGTGGCTTGCATAAGGAATCACCCCCAAGAGTTGCTCTCGTTTCTCGATGAGGTCGCTCAAGGTAAACATCTCACATGAATCCCCTGTATAAGTCCTTACATATGAATAGAAAGTGCGGGTCGCAAGCCTCTGATTATTTTGACGTTAATGATAAGCGTCATATTGATGCGTCATGCTTAGGTCTTACAACCCACCGGTTTTGAATGACCATAAAGAGGAATATTTTCTGAATACAGACCCTTTGAGGCTTAAAAAGCGTCCCACAATCATGAGGAGTCGCTAACAGGCCAAAATGAAGTGGGCCCATGCTACTGTGGCAAACCGTAGCACGGAGTCTTAGGAAGACGGGTTTAAAGAACAAACCTCTAAGTTGTTGCCGATGATAAATCACTGTCATGCGTTAATTGCTAGAAGGTCCCCATCGGCAGAATTCGAACCAACCTCGTCAGAAGTGCATCACACACCGCCCACATACCGAGTTAACAAGGTCCCCTTAAGTTGAGGCGGCCCGATTCGCGTTATTAGTAAAAGACTTGGGAATCACCTTAATCCATTTTTTTTATCAGTCACCAAAAGTGAAGGAAACTACCAAACCAAGGAGGTAGAAATCATTATGGTCGGGCGAACCTAAGATGCCACAATGCTCCCCCTCACGTACCACCGGCTGTCGGTAAACTAGAATCCTGAGATAAGACTTGAAGTTACCGTCCCGCTTGGGTATCCTGCTTCCTGTGACAGAACAAGTCGTCATGACAAGAGCGGGCACCAAATGAGTACTTTACCGTTTATGCGCGGTCTAGAGAACCACACATCTATGAAAGCGGTTTGAGGGGAGGTGGAAGGGGAAGTGAGATTCCATACACCAACACAACGTGGGTGAAGACTAAATATCTTTTTTTACAATCATAATCCCTACTTTAAATAAACTATGAAAAGAGCATTTAAAGGTAGGACAAATTTTCCTCACCTCTGAAATCGCAGAAAAAGTAATTCAAGAGCGATAAAAAGTGTTGTGCGTGATCCCTGATATCGAAGTAAGTTTACCCCAACACCACCATCTACCCGACGACCAGCTGCTTAAAAGCGATACTCGGCACGCACAAATAAACAATCGAAAAGAAATGTACGAGGACTAATGTCATTAAAGTTTCCACAATGTGCTATCCGGATAGCGAGGCACCCACCACCACCTTGCCAGGATTGAGAGATAAGTAAGCGTCTAAAATAACAGGTCCACCGTCTACTCAGCGCATATTGAAGCAAACACTTCATTTCAGACTAATCATCTTTTACTTAATAAGCCGACTTGATTTTGAATAAAGAAATGTTTATATGAGCACGTTTAAATCAAGATATAAGTATTCGGGGCAAAGTAGCACACGTAGAAAGTGGCCTGACAAGACACTTGAATAACAAATTTCGCAGACTACCTACCTGCAATTGATTAGCCTGAGTGACTTTGTAGACGAGGTTTGCCCGTTGAACTGTTACAGCATCGTTGAGCATCGCTTGGAGGGAGCAGTGATGCACTAGACTCCGTTCACTGTTAATTGCCAGGAGGTAATGCATCGAGGCATCCTCATTTATTGCGGGCGGCCAGCGGACGTTGAGATAAGTACTACTGAAAGAATTGAAGGACAAAACGACGAAGTAGGAGGTGTTAATTAGATTGGGAACAAGGGCTTTTACGAAAACGACTTTATACATCAAGAGATGACAGAGGTGGAAGAATTTCCATAATTACTAGCCTCAGTCAAGGTGGTAACATTAGCAAGAAGTAATGGTGATTATAGTGTGGATTACTGGAGACTTTCGTTTATTCGAAGGGAAGGTGGTCGTGATTTCGACAGAAGTATCGTCTTTTCAGGCTATCAGTAGACAAACAGGTAATGCCAATGAGTGACTGGTTAACGACTTATAACGCATCATTATCAAAAAGAAACTATAGGCCAAAACTGGAGAACTAAATTTGAAAGGCCAAGTCATAGTCGAGAATTAAAGCAAGTTAGTAGCGAAGTTTCGGAACGTCATCATCGCCATGGTAAATCAGTTGAGTCGTCGATATTTTAGAAGGATAACAAACTAGCGGCGCGATGATAAGCTGAACGGAAAAAAAGTAGTCATCTCAAAATCATGTGTAATTTAAGTTGAAAATCGTGACCTACTCGTTGACTAAAACCTGACAAACATCGACAAGCGACGTCCTCAACGACTGGTGAAGGGAAGGATATCCCTGATGAGGCTGGTAACGAGACGTCCTCCCTGTGCTCCACCGAACCTTGAAGGTAGTTCCGGGGTTAGCATAGAGTGTCACAACCAGAAAATTTCCGGAGGCTGCCCAGCCCGAAAAGTGTAGTCGAGCGGCGCCTGACCCCTTCAGCCAATTAGGTCCTTTCGAGATTTTCTGTGAATCTGGATTTCCACCCAGAAACAAAGGTTCTACCCGCAGAGGTGCACGATGATGGAATCTACCGTCTCGACTGGCGACGATTTCGCCTAAAAAGTAAGCCCATCTAAGCCAGCAGGGCGCAGCCAGTGATGCATGCCATATCTGCCTCCAACACGCCTAACCAGTCTTGTCCCGTCTTTGTAGACGAGGACAACCATTCGGACTCACTCGATCTCTTCGATCGGAAAGTCAAATTAGAGAGGACAGGTCGATCGCTTCGCCAACCGCTTCGTGCTGAATTGATGGAATGAAAGCGAATCCCATTCAGCGAACCTGTGCAGGGCGTGACTGTGAAACCGAATTGCCGGTTCTTTCCAATGAGGTAGTAAAGGCTGAATAACACCAAGAACCGAATAAGTCTTTAAGCCGACCGAACATCAATAAACAACTTAAAACAAACACGACGGGTTCCAACGTAATTGACTAGAGAAAAGTAGAAGCTGAACTTTAATTATTAATTAAATATTGATGTATCAAAATATAGAAACCACGCGAAAAGATCCATTGCTTAAACGCAATATGTCAACAACACCGGCTATCCAGGACTCGGCAGTTTCATCATTTTGTAAACAAAAAAGGCTCAAAATGACGACAAAGTGGGCAAAATACTGTCATTAACTGTCAAAACGACGTTAATGCTTTCGAGCCCTCGCCCATTAGTCGAGTATTTTTAAAATCCCGTAGAATATATATAATTTCCAATAACCCAATAGTCTTTAAATCTAAAGTGCCCCTTATTATTTGAAAGTGGGAAGCAGGAGGAGTGGTTTTTTATGCAATGAAACCTTTTGCATTTTGGGTAGTAATTAATTGACTATCGAATAGCAGGTCAAATATGAGGGAATCTTCATCTCGGACACACAGTAGGCTACGCTTTGAGTCACCTCTTCACCAATCACAGACTCCTATGACGACCTTAAGGTAACTTGGTTGCGGCTAATGCGATAGGCGGCGTTGGGTATGGGGACACGGGACCCATGGTTTCCGACATTTTACAGGGATTTCGTTTAGGGGACGTGTGAGATTCAGAAATTTGATTGTAAATGAAGAGAAGTAAGATGGGTTGATATCGCCTTCATCCTAACACATGATGCCTGCAGGACGTCCGTTTGTCATGCCTTAATGTTTGTGCACTTTCAGCGTTTTGACAATTATTTACGAGCTTCCACCCCAAAGTACAAATAATCACAAAGCCCTAAGGACCTCATTCCCTTCACTCGTTCGTCCGTATTTATGGCCTCTTGTCCGGTACATATGATTCATCGCTAACGGAGTGGAACTTACTACATGACAATTACCGAACAATGAATTTACCAACTCTTTTGCAGGGAACTTCGACTAAAGATGTAGTGTTTTGTCATAAACGGACTTGGCAGGCAGAAGTCGAAACCACCAACACCTATGGAGGAGAAGGAAGAAGGGCGAAGAAACCCTGGCGTTGAGTCTCGGATCGGAATTTCAGTTATTTTGTTTAGCGCCGTTAGTGACGCCAAGAGGCATTTAGTTTATAGACTGTCTTACACAGATTCTTTCGGCTGACATTAGTTATCAAAATGGGTTGAGGGTTCAGATTTACGCAAAGACGGCCAGCATATGGTACGCCCATTGCCACACTCCTTGATGGTCGATGTTCACGCCCAACTCCCTTCTATCGGCCGAAGTATTGGATAATTTAAGACAAAATTACTCTTCCTTTCTCCTTATACTGTGATTTACATGGTAGTGTTGTGAGGAAGACAATATTTCTAAATGTGTAGTCACTACTGAGCGAATGGGCGGTTCTGCTTAGCAATCATTTGCCTTTAGACTTCTCTCCTCTCCCCCTGACTCTGAAAATCATAACCATCGTCAAGAACTGTTCACCAACGAAGGATTGTAAACTAGAGTGAGATGGAGTAAGCTAAACTCCTGGGAGGTATAATCAAACATCGTGATAGAAAACGGACAGTGTCATCAGAACTGATGGGGTATGGAAAAGAACGAGAACATCAACATGGGAAGAGTCTTCGGAATAAAGATCAAAGACACTGTGAACACAGAAAAGAGAGAAAATAAAAACTAGTCTCGGTCTTACTACCCAACAATTACATTTGAATTTGCTTATTTATACATAATTTTGCTAAACAAAAACCTGAATTCCACAATTGTTTGTAACCCAACTCACCGGCACCGAGTAAGCGATGATTGATGAATCCAGGACCTCCATTGCAGTATAAATGCCAAGCTAGTTCAGTGTAATAAAAGCATGCATGATACAATCACCATAACCCACCTTTTATTGTTCGCTACTGATGGAATTGTCACACTCAGCTCCACTCCATCGAGGAAAGTAGCCACCGTCTTTTCTTTTTCTAACATGACATTTCCAATATCTTGTAGGTGCTGACTGCTCCAAGGGCTCTCCGTAGGCGCAGCCTTGGTGGAAGAGTGGTGTGGAGGGAGGAGGAGGATCGGGAGAAGGTATAGGGCAAACAACATGAGGACAGGAAAGACAGCATCTATGGCACGTGGGCGAGCAGCGCTTGATGCTTAAATAGGCCCACGCTAGCGCACTTCGGTGCGTGTGTGCTTGCGTGCGTGTTTTGTGCGTGCGTAAAAGGGCAGCGACATGGCTTTGAAAGTGAAGATGAAGGTGAGGGTGTTGGAGGTGGGAGACAGGATGCTGGAGGGACGTATGAACGGTATACACACACACACATGCATACAAACACAACTCACATTCAGGAGTCGGGCTCTTATTTGATCCAGTCCCATCGGTGTCTTGACAGCTCTGCCCTTAACAGGAAGCGACGTAAATAATTAACGAATGAAGTATAACTAAAAACGCTTGTCCGCTACCGTTTGCACCAAATTTTCGGTAAGGAGACTTCCTTCAGCCAACTCTCAAAACAATTCATCGAGCGATGTGGTTAAGCTTGCAGTTGGAAAGGTCGGAAATCATTTAATTAATAATGTAGAAGTTTGATTTTGTCATGTAACATTCCCTTGTAGATCATATTCACGGTTGCATGCGTGCTCTGAAGCTGCTCGTTATGCCACACAACGGCATTATCACCGTCGACAAGTGCAGTGATTGCTGATATTTGAGTTTTATTTTTCAAGATGACCTTTAAGAGTGCGGAAGGAATTATCAATTTCGCGAATGCTTCGTGTTCTCTGAATGAGGCCTCCTGCACAGACACTTCCTCTGAGCTCTGAGCCGGAGCATCTCAATACACACCAGGTATGGTTTAGTTCGACGAACATGTTTATCATGAGTGAGTTTATTTCTTTGAAAATGGCGCCTACAACCGCTTTAGTGCCCTTTTATGCTTAACACCGCTACTTATTACTGGCCACCAGTAGATAAGTTTTCAAGGTCACATTAGTAGCTAGTACTGCGCCTCTAATCGAGCACAATTTGACGTTTAAACACAGTTTCCTCTTCCACTCTGATTACAGTGCAATAATATAGTTTTTATAATGAGACGATAGTGTAACCCAATAAACAAAACTCACTATGTAAATGAAAGACCTATAAGGAATTTTGTTTTAATGGGCAGGTACGCGGCCGAAGATTGTGAAGAATGCAAAGTTAGCAGAATTTTTCAGGGGATAGACAGATTGTAGGCAAAGGATTTTGATACCTCAAGTTATAAAATCACAATTTATTTACTACCTTTACTTTTTTTAGTAGACTTTTTCTACTCTCATGGCATATGAGTGGAAATAGTTGCAGCAAAGTTATTTGAGCAGGCAAAATATACATCTGACAGCCACCAAGGTGATCTTTCAACGCATGAAGTTATTTGGAGTCTCCCACGTGCGAACGATTTTATACCGACTTACACACTATAGGACAATGAATTGTCTGAGGACTTTTCAGGCTCGGACGACATTCCATACACCGGTGACTTTTTACGTCTTACTCAATTAATGACGCATAAACTCTTATTAGCAGAGTTCTATCAACAGGATTCCATTAAAAATGCCAGTGTAGCTATTTTTCTTCCGTGTCATAGTCTCCAGGCGAAGACGTGGTCTGCTAGAGACCTCAATTCAAAGTTAACGAGGGATGCGTAGAAGATTCAATTTTGAGCATACTATTCGCATAAGCTGGCTTATTTGTGATTCGCTGAGACTAATTGATTTATTTCAACTACTGAATTTGAAAGATGATTTTAAACTTTCGGATGCTCCTTGGCTGGGTAGTGCATGTGGATTTCACAAAGCAGCCACGAGGTAATTATACGCAAGATAGGCGCAAATTTTGGAAACACCAATCGAAGATCATGAGTAGGTCATCTTACTGAGACAATCTGAGCTTACAAATGGGATTATAGGCAGAAAATATATTACCTTGCCATTACAGAGAGTAGTCAATTCTCTTGCTACCCACTCAACGGTATCCATCCACGCTCTAGATGGTTTGAAGGAAATAGGCGAAGAAGAGCTCGGCTCAAGGGTTTTCTTTGCTGTCAACGCTCGAACATCCAAGCTTGAGCGTGAGGTTAACTAATAATGAGAGTGGCAAGGGATAAAATTTTTTACAAGTGCGCTACCGTACGACAGGACGCATTTCCATTCATCATTCGTAGTAAGAGCAAAGGCCCATTTACCATCAGATAAGTAAGCAATGGAGATGACTATGACCGATGCTTAAATAACACAAACCTACAACTCATTTTTCACATTGACCAATCAGAAGCGTTGCTAGGTAGGGTCGATGAGGACGGCGGAGGGGGCAGTGGTTTCCGGAATTTTTAAGGAAATCAAATAAATGATTTTACCCTAAAATTCATTTCCCTAGAATAATAACCCTCCTTTTTCAAACTTAATTTTGAATGCCGTTGATAAGACTCACGAGGTAATTGGATGCCAAACAACTGGCCAATCACATTTGCCTACATTCTAATTCATCAGACAGTTGCTTTGTCACGTTGATTCACACTCGGATTATGCAGAAGGAAGAAAGTGCTAACGTTAGTGGGAACGAACTGACACCTCAAGGAAGAATATGCATAGAGTATACATAAATCAGGGATGAAGTTTGTGCAAAAGGACCATTCTGTCTGTGACAATGCTAAGCTATGCGCCATCGGTCTCGTTCTTCGCCATTTATTCACTTTTAGTCACGAGGAGATAGTAAAGCATGACCTTGACTGAAGCATCATGTGGTAGGATGATGGTAGGCCATTGCGCCTTCCTGCGGGGTAGACACTGAAGGATGGTTCAGTTGATGTAGCGACTCTCTAATTGGCCTAACTTTACACTTGTTCGACTGTTGCCGTCACATACTGGCACGAATTTAACAAATTATCAACAGACGCGTCAGCAACTTCTATGGTTAGGGCCTAAAGGAGGGGTGAATGGGATCACGTCCACATCTCCGTCTTCTCGCCCCCCCTCCCCACCCCCAGTTGTGAAGTTTGACAAGTCCACAATGGTATTTTCAAGGCCCACACTAAAACAACTTGTCGCCACATTAACTCTAATGTCATGCCTGGGTAGGCTGCTTTCCTGTCAGACTTCTCTCATGCCGTACCTAAAGCACGCCTGGCGTACTTGCGTCTCTCCTTACGTTGACACCATAGATTTGCCAGCTCCATTTTAATGACACCGAATGACTGCCATTGAGTAAATGCTGCCTTAGTGAGAGCGGATCTGATACTTTCAACGATATGGGCAAAAAAAGTTGACTAAACCCAGTTGGATTCACAACCAAAACGGCTGTCTTCCACCAAGAGAGTTGGTTGCCTAGGCAACTGAAGTACTTCATTACCACCCGTGTCCAGGGCAAGTCGTTATGCCTCATAATGAGCCATTTTAAGGGGAATGGGCTTCTTGGCCTCCCATTACGAGGTCTGTCATCCCCACTCCACTCCTCTCTGTTGTCCACAAGACAGCTTGGCAGCTGTTCGAGGCATTTTAATAGCCGCACATTCCTCCGAGTATTTGTGCAAATGTATGCAACCTCTGTATTTTATTAGCCCTCGAAATACCATTCCTTCTAAGTTTCCTGCGTTCTATTGTTCGGAAAATAACTCACTCACACTTTCGGTCCCCGCTTATCCCCCGGTGAAGGCGTTTAGAAGAATTTTTTGCAGTAATCATTTCGATTCGACTGAACAAATAAAATGCTATTCATGTGGTGAAAATAAGACAGCCCCAGCGAATTTAGTCCATTGAAGAAAGGAATGGAAGGGTTTTCGCTGGACTAGACTGTTGAGCGACTTTTCTCACCTCTCTCAATTGATTCATCTAGCTTAATGCCATCGCATGTTACTGAAATGCAATCATGCTACTGACATCTCACGAATCGTAGATTGAAGGAGCTCGCTCCAGACCTTAACGACTATGTGACATCAGCACTTCTTGCAGTTGCCCGACTCTTCCTAAGAGTTCAAAATTAGCAGTTAGAGCGGGACTGAGTAGATTCACCAACTAAAACCGCCAATATGCAGAAAGGCGCTTTTAAGTCGATTGGTGTTTCATGCTTCAGTCTTAAAACAAACAGCCAACAGGCGACTTCGAACAATTTCGAAGTTACTGTTTCATACCACAAAAGTACATTTGGGGACTGTGGCAGAATCCCAAGGTAAATTTGCCAGCTTACGGAGACGGATCAGTCCCTGATGGTTCCTCAGTCGCTGTTTCAGTTGAAGGTATGAGGACAAGGTGTCCCTCCTCCATGATACGATATGAGCCTCTTCACGCCTACTTATATCGCATTAGTAGGTCATCACAGCTTCAAACGTAGACGGTCACCCGCTTTCCTGACTTTAACCGCCAACAGAGACCAGCGAAGATTAAAGAATTTCATAAAAAGGGGACAATCTTCCATGCTTATCTTTTCAAGTCTTATCGCAGAATTAGGAGCAAAAGGTAAGACAAGAGAAATTGGCAATACTATACTGAAGGCTAGTGCTAGTCGCGAATTCTAAAGTCGACTTCTCTCCCACTATTAGCCTAATCACCTCATCGTTTATGTTACCAGTTGGGAAACTCGAGGGTCAATGAGTGACACCAGTCACCATCGCTGACGGATGCGAATGGGCGAGGCTTGATGAAAGCATTTGGGAAAAGTGTGGCACACCTTGCAAGCGATGAGGTGCCAGTCTATTAGCAAGACTAAAAGACATCAACGTTAGTCTACATCATCAAAGTTGCACCGAAAAAAGTGCCTTGAGGTAGTATATGGTGGCGCCAGATGTGCGTTTCCTTCACCATCGTTTCGCAAGAGTACAAGCCTCTCCACCAATCGTTTCCTTTATTAAAGTTGAGGTAATCTCTTTTCTATCAATTATGGCGGAGTATTGTCAAGATTGACAGCCTCGCTGTATCATACCGTTGGAAGATCAAAAGTTCGTGTAAACTGTTGGCGTGATGAGAGCAATGCACCCCGCCACAATCGCCATCCCCACTGGCCTGAGCGGTCCGTGGTGCCTAAAGGTATGAGGATTAGTCGGAAAATTACCACCTAGTGTGAGCGAAACCGCCACGAGGCAGGATAATACCCTCTCGTTCTCTGTCGTTGGTTTATGCTCGTGTGTGAGTGTGAAAGAGGGTGGGTGAATGCATGAAGCGTGCCTGAGTCACACCCGAAGTGGCATCTTGATGCAATTAACTGGCAAAGTGAATGAGGGTGCCATATTTTTAATCCTAATATTCTTTACTACCACTACACTCGAAGCCTTTAGCATTTCACCCAATTAGAGATGAGTGGATTACACCAGTTCTTCCCTGCCTGTGTCTTGACGGTAGCCTTTGAAATGTCGTACTTTGTGCTGAAAACAGACGCCCTTTGGAGGATCTGATCGGTTCTGCCGAGGATTGCCCCTAACGCGGAGGAACCGGTGAGGTTTTATGGAGCGATCAACAGTCGGCGAGAAGAAAACGTGACAATAGCACGTTTACAGATAATTGGATGAAGGCGAGATGGTTGAATCCACCGATTTGACGAGGGTGCAGTTCAAGGAACAAAGAATAAAGTGTGGAAAGGAAGGAATGGATGTGGATACTTGGGAGAACTGGATTACAGGGCTACAATTGCGTGTTCCGATAGGACGGATCAGAGAAAAAGGAGAGCAAAAAGGGGAAAGAAGGATCAAGAAGGTTTAGCCAATGGCAAGATGGAGAGGAATTTCTTCAAGATGAATATTTTGTGCTAAGATTTCCCCCGGAGAATTAAGATTAATGAGGCACGAGAGGAGGCGTTTGACTTAGGACATCGACAGTGTGGAGTGCGAAGGTTTTGGTGACTTAGGCAGATCAAACGAAAGGCCTGCCCCGAAACCTCTACATGCCACACAATTAAGGTCGTTTCATTGCCGTCTCACTGTAGCCAATGACAAGAGTTTGGCAGAGCATTAAAGAGCACACAATATAAATCGGATCTGGTGAAAACTCCTCCTCAGTAAGCCTCTCGTAGACACACATTCACACAAGCACAACCGCACTAGCATTCGGCACGAAGATGTATACTGACGAGGCTGTGCCTGTCGTCATGGATAATGGCTCTGGAATCAGCAAGGCTGGATTTGCTGGTGAAGATTCGCCCCGTTGTGTCATTCCCTCTGTCATCGGACGTCCGAAGTACGAGTCGGTAATTTCCGCGATGGCCGAGAAGGACGCCTACATAGGCGATGAAGCCCAGTTGAAAAGGGGTGTGTTGGCGCTCAGACACCCCATTGAACACGGCTACGTGACTGACTGGGAGGATATGGAGAAGCTGTGGAATCAAATCTTCTACAATGAATTACGAGTAACGCCAGAGGAGCATCCGATACTGCTCACCGATCCACCGCTAAATCCCAAGGTGAACAGGGAACGAATGGCCATTATTATGTTTGAGACTTTCAATGTGCCTGCAATGTACATTGCGCTGCAAGCAGTCCTCTCCCTCCACGCGTCCGGACGAATGACAGGTCTGGTTCTAGATTCTGGCGACGGGGCGACGCACTCCATCCCAGTTTACGAGGGTTATGCCATCACCTCAGCAATCGACAGACTGGACATCGCGGGACGGGAAGTCACCGAGTACTTGATGCGACTTCTCCGGGGACGCGGGAACGCCTTCCGATCAACCTCGGAACGCGAAGTAGTTCGAGAGATCAAGGAGCGTCTAGCATATGTCGCTTTGGACTATGAAGATGAATTGCACCGTGCTGAGACTACTGTTGATATAGAAAAGAGCTACGAACTACCCGATGGACATATAATCACAGTGGGAAGTGAAAGATTCCAATGTGCAGAAGCGCTTATGCGACCAGCTATGATAGGAAAAGAATGCCCGGGCCTGGCGGATTCAGTGTATCAGTCACTGGGAAAGGTGGACTTGAATATACGGAGGGACCTCTACCATAACATTGTGCTCTCGGGCGGCTCCACTATGTTCCCCGGTATGCAGGAGCGCCTGAAAAAGGATGTTGCCAACATGTCGCCGTCATCAGAGAGCGTGAGGGTTATCGCGCAACCGGAGAGGAAGTACTGTGTTTGGATCGGTGGCTCCATTCTGGGCTCTCTCTCCTCCTTCCGCAAGGTGTGGATTTCCAAAAATGACTACGAGGAGGTCGGACCGGGTATTGTTCACAAGAAGTGTCTCTAGGTTAACTTTTTTACCGCCTTATTTACACCCTTTAGCCTCCCCTTGCCCCACACCTGCAATAAAGCACTCCGAAATAAGCACATTCTGCCCTTAGGTGGAGGCCGTCGATCAAGCAGTGCTAGGTCTAAGTCGTGCGCTTTTGAGAGCTGAGGCAGGTTATACGGTTGAAGGGAATCTGTCCCTGCCCAGTCGCCTTTACCGATTTCTTCTGCGAAGCGAGAGCTCACATGGGACGAAGTCGGAGTAGTCGAACGGCTGTCGCCGAGAAGGACAGACGATTGAAGGTGGTGGGTTGTATCACTTTCTTTGCCCGTATCACACTTCTTCCAATCACACGTGAAAGTGATGTTAATCAGTGTGTGCCAAATGCCATCATGTTTGACCAATGCATCTCCGTCCGTGTTATCACAGCAGACAGGAAAGTCGCTTTTGACGAAGTAGATGTCTCTCGACAGGTTAAATCATAGTTCTGGAGACGCATTTTCGCCTTCGCCTACTTTTGACGTAAATCCCAAATGCCGAGGCAGCGGTGGCAAGGTGGGTGCGTGCGAGTGGTGCCACGTGCTACCGCCTCCCGCCGTCAAATGCCACGCGACAGCTACTTCTACCACCGGGTAGTTTTAACGTGGGGCACAGTGGAGTGATGGAGCAGGAGCTGGGGTAGATGACTTTAGTGTGACAAATCGGATTTGTGTATGTAAGTCACTTCCCTTCAAGATCAAGTAATGTAGCCAGAGTGTCCAATCAGGCGGCTTAAAGACGGAATGGAATCGGAGTATGAATCGGAGAGCCTTGAAGCACTGGGGGATGGGTGAAGTGGCCACTGGGCGTTTCCAGGAGAGTATGGGAGGAGGCTACCGCTTTCGCAAGGCCGAACCGATGAAAGCTGCCAGAACGGCGTCATTGGTTGTGTCGGTCAAGGGGGTGGGACTATCATTTGAGTATTTCGCTAGGTTGTATTCTCACTCTGACACCATGTCCAAGCGGTCCATTGAGGCGTTGTGAGTGAAAATTAGGTGTGGCTGAATGGTGAGCAGGTACGATTCTCGAAACCAAGCATTCGACAGCCACTACAAACAGGGTGTGATTAGAGACCGCGAGAAATGCCACCGTAGCACCTACAAGCACACGAACGATGTGAAGTAACCTGGGAAAAAGAGGCAAGTGGGCGGATCAGGCATCTTTGGGACCTACAATTCTTCCTTGCCACCGAGGAATAAGGATAAAGAACGTTCACCTTCTGTCCCCTTTCCACACTTCGTGTGGATGCAACATAGTACACTTTGTGACGTGGAATCGTTTCCAACCGGTCTCATCCTCTTTTAAAACTGCGGACTTTACTTCAACGGTAAAATCTCCGTGATTCCTGTATAAGAAAGCGTAAATGGCAAGGGAATTTCCACGCGAACAATCTGAGACGCCTCCACCTCTGAGTTTTCCTGTCCAACATTTTACAAATCCTGAGTTGTGATGACATTCGCCGGATCAGACCATTTTTGTGCCTTTTCTCTGTGCGCTCCTGTCTACCTGCTTCATCATGCCTTTCCCCATTGCTTTACCAACTAGTTTTGCCCACTGCCCAAGGCATGTTTGCGTCAGGGGCTCCAGCACCATCCTCAAAGTGGAAAAATCCGCCTTGTCGACACTCAAGCTCGTCCCCCAGGGCAACAGGAAAGCAGGTTTGTTCGCAAGTTCTGCTTTCCTAAATCCATTTGGTTATAGTCAACTCGTTCTGCTTCAAGGAGATATCTACGAATTTGGAAGTGGAATTACACGGTCTGGCCACTCGGCATTTTGTGACGTAGACGAACAGGCCTTAGTGCGTGTGGAGATCAGGAAGGGCGAGAGGCAATCTTTAACCCATAGACACGAAAAAAAATCTCTGAAGGTCGAAATTTCAGAGTGAATGAGTTACACACTGCAACATGTCGGGGGGTTCAGTGTCGCCAGTCTGCAATACATTAGCTAAATAAGCAATGTACCCCATCACCACGACGACGGAGGGTAAGATGACATTTCTACGTGAACCAATCGAGAAATTGACCGAAAGGTCGCATGCACGTGCGCACAAAAAATCGATTGCTGACAAATTGTCCGACTCGGTGGAAAATGCGGAGTTTAAACGGGCATTCGCCTGCTGCTCGAGCACGGGTAACCACTTTTCGTGCGTGCGTGCGCGCGTGCGTGTGTGGGTGCGTGAGTGCGTGCATGTCACCGCGTGGGGGAGAAGCTACTGCCGCCACGTGGGACGCCGAGGAGGTGGACGCGCCTCTCAACCCCTCCTGCCGTTCGAGCAGACCGCCGCGAGCCAATGGCAGCGCCGTGTGGCCACGCCAAGGCGTATAATCAGACGTGATATGAAAAATTTGTTAGAGCTGAGCCGAACCTGATGCGCGCAGGACGAAAATTTTGTGGTTTTCTTTTCTACGCCTGCTTACTCTACCACCTTGCCGTGGCCGCAGAGACGAATGGGACACGCCATAAACGACAAATTACCAAGCAGCAATACCTCGTGGGTGAGTAACTTGTGCTTCTAGCAGAAATAAAGCACTAAAACTTGTCACATTTCTGAAATTGCCTTTTACTGATGGGACAGACAATTGAAAGGCTGATTCTGACCGATAATTGTCCACCAATGCAACGTAAATACTCACCTTTGTTGAGAGTGGCAGAAACAATAAACGAGTGAGATGACTGCTCAGTTGTAAACTATTAGGCTACTTTTCTCCCACCTTTTACTCTATTACCTTTTCAATCAAGTGTGGAGACAGAAGCCCTGGCTAACACGCTTGTATTTTGCTGTCAAATTAAGGCAATGTCGGCCATAGGAGGTAGGGCTGAATTTGGAGGAATTCGTTGACGTAGACAATGACATGACTGGACAAAGCAGGACAATTGCAGCCGTATGTACGGACTGATTGCACGAGAATTTGTCACACAAGTCAGTCCACATTGGTCAACTATCCGCCTCCGGTCTTTGCATCAGGCATCCCCGTCTGTCGGGGCTGGGGAGGAAGGCGAGTGGAGGAGAGCTCCTGGAGGCAAATTGAGGCGAGCATACCGCTGATCGTGCAACACTCCTGCCAATCCGAGACGCAGATGTAAATCAACTTTACATGAACGAATTCACATTGAATCGAATCGCAGCTCTACAGGCTTGGAGAAACATAATTGAGACATTCGCAGATGGACTCCATAATGAGAAAAGCTTAGTGTTGGGACGAGTGCGAAATGAAGTAAATTGAGGCAAACAATGAGCTGGTACCTCGATTCTGACAGTTGTTAGAAGTGCTTAAAGTCCTTGGTGAGGTTCTGTGAAGTTGCTGAAGCTCCGGAAATCTGACATTCGTTCACTGCCACGCTGTGTTCCCTTTGCCAGCCACTCGACTAGGTCCTCCGACTTCCGCAGACGTGCTGACCTCTACGTTCAAGCGGTGAGAGGACCGCCGTCCACTACAACTCACAATAGTCGTTTACCAAGGGAGGACGAATGGACTGTTGTCACTTTTGTCGATAGTACACATAATGCGTGGCGGTGGGGGTCGAGGTCTCCTCACCTCGCCTGGATACGTTTAAATAGGAGGGCCGCCGGAGGTGGTTCGGTTCCCATTCCCTCAGGGAGTAGGAAACATTCCCTAATGCCCATTATTACCCTGTTGCACAGAATTACCTCCAAGTTTAGTGTGACAAGTCTTCGCTCCACGTGACGCGTGTCAGGATGACGCGTCACTACTAGTAGGTTAGAAACTATTAAATGGTCCATTTGAGAGAGATCCACTATAACGTGCGCTCGATATTTTTATTTGTAAATTTTCAAGGTATCCTACTTACTCATTTCATAAAAGTTCATCGTTTTGTTATTCGGTCTCTATCTTATTTTTTACTGAAACGCGCAAAGAATTAAACACGATTTACACCTACTTTTCTTGTACGAGTTTAAGTTGAATCAAATATCAGTTTAAGCTGTGGGAAAGATTATTGAGGCATTCGGAGATGGATCCACTAATGGATAAAATTCTCGATTTTAATTCCGAAAATGTCGTTCTGGCAATTTGAGTTATGTCAACGAGCCTTAAGTCGGACGACCGCCGGCCTACGCGACTAACGAGGAGGAATTCAGGACGACGAGTGCGGAATCCGATCGGAAATAATTGGACTCATGAAATGTGGCAACTACAGATGGTCGAGCGCCTTCAAGAGGAAGTGGGCACTTTTGTTGCCTCCTTCGCAATTCACAGTTGTCGCTGTTTCACACAAGATCATCGTCAAGAGCGGTCAGGCAAGTGGGTCGGTAAGAACACAACGCGGGCGAACACTCCTTGAGCCGAAATCTTTTCAACCAAAAATATTATTGCTACCATTAGTTGGAGTGTCCAAGGAGTGATTGTCCATCATCCCCTCTTTCCTACAACGAGGCGAAATTTTAACTTTGTCTGAGTCCTAATGTCGTGCATGAAAAGAAACTTAAGCGGAAAAAACCGCCAACATTCCTCGGTCGGCACGGCGCAATGATTCCGCATGATAACACTGAACGACGAACACAAAAAGTTTTAATTCCCGCTGACAAAGTGAATAACTTCTTTACAGTATGGAATTTTACCACATCCTCCTTATTGACTCCAATTAGGGGCTGTACATAGTTTACTAACTCTAAGAATAAAGATTTTTCTAAAAAGACATATATGACTTGGCCAGTCGTTGACAGAAAGTCATACATCCCAATAGCAATTATTTCGTTTGGGTATAGTAAATGGTGGAAAAGATTGCGTCCTTTTTCCATCTACATTCAACATCCTTTCAATAGTTTCCAGCCTAATAATTAGCCAATCAACTGTCGCCCGGACAGAACTGGGACTAGAATAACTCGTCCATGGCCATGCTTCTTGCGCCACGAACGTTCTCACACCATGGAAAGGGGAATTACTGGAGGGGAAACTCATCTGGGCGTCGAAGGACCTTTTTTTGATAAGGCTACCGTGGAAGAAATTTATCACACTTTCCTTCTCCCCCCACTTTAAGGCGCAATCTTCCAAATGGACTCCCGAAATACCACCGAGTACAGCGCCTTTAAGAGTTATCCAAGTTCGGCATCCCTCCTGTGGCAGAACTTCCAAATTAAGGAGAAGATTGTCCACGTACGCGACGCTCATGACAGCTTCCAGATGGCCAGTGCAAGTTAGTCTTATTTCCACACCTCGATGCATGTCATTGAAATATTAACTATCTACTTTGAACTGGTGCAGTCGAAGGAATAGGGTGCATGATACATCGGATGGAATGTGAGAGCGGGGGGGGGAAGGGGGAGAAATTTTCAAAGATTCGTGAACATTTTTCCCAAATAGCCTAATTTTATTATTCGCCCACGACCGATAGCATCACACCGTGACTTCTCCATTAATCTTACTTAGCAAACAACCGAACACTTCTTCCGGAATGTCGAGTCCACCAACTCGTCCCACTCACCCGCCGAGTGAGATGACATTAAGGGAAGTAGTGGGAATTATCGTCACGTTTCAGTTATCCGTGACCATGGCAACTGCTTTGGATAATCATACAATAGTACTTAGGTGAGACACAAAGGTTAGAATCGTCCGCGTGTCTCGAGAAGCCTTCTAATTCCGTCGAGGCCTGCAAATGCGACAGAGCGGTGAATGACCGCCTGGTCGGCAAATTAAGGTCCTAAATGCCACTTCCCACTCGCCACACCCTACTGATTTTAAATTCAGCGGCTCTGCGCTTCTTATTCCCTTCGCCTCCTTGCCGTAGTTTGTGAACTCGTCGCCGAGGGTGTCGTCGCAATATTCGCACCGGTACATCCGGAGACTCTGACAATCATTAAGTCAATGACAACGCAGCACCGAGTGCTTCTCTTCACAACCGCGGATGCTCACCATTTTGGCACAACGTCGTCATCTGAGTTGAATAACTCTGCGAACATTGTCAAGTTGCGTCCTTTGAAAGCGCCCGCCATGATGGATTTTGTGATATACGCAGAGTGGGAGGACATACTCTACCTCTACGAATCGGAGGAAGGTAAATTCAGTGTTTGCGCCAACATTTAAGGCTGTTTTGTGGGTGATGGTTTCGTTGTTCGCTTTCCATGCCCGATAGATGGAACTCAGTGGACTTACTAGGACAAGCCCTAAAATTTACCCAAAATATGTTCCAAGAGAGGGGCAGAGAAAGTTTCGGGTAGAAGAGCTGGGAGTTTTTCAACAATTCTGCGTCGAGACTGTGTTTAATTGCGTCGGAAGGACTAAAAGCTGGAGGGCTGTATTAGATCATACCTTTCCTAAGTGAGAATTCGCAGGTAGACAAATTCGTCCGAAATTCATTGAAGAATCAGTCTTAGCGACCAAAATGTGAGATCTATTATCTGAGAAGGGAAAGAAGGGCAAAGTGTGTTAGAACCACGTCAACTTGGGTGCCATCAGTCATTGACTAAGGTTTTTTATACACGGTTTTCTTGATACTGGACTGACTGACCAAACGGTTCCCAGAAGGCATTATTAGAATGGGGATTTAGGCGGTTGCCTGTAACCTCCTCTCCTTCCATTAGCTGATCTCAAAACGGTAATGCTGTTTGCCTGATCTTTTACCCAGAGGGCATATTTCCAAGCGGCCGTTGTTAATATAAGTTTTGGAGACGGGATTGATGTTCTGGCAAGTATTAAGGCCAATACCAACAAGGCGCACTGTTCCGATGCTAACTACTTTCAAGATTCTCTGAAGGTACAGCTAAATGCTGTTTATTCACTAATAAAACTACCATATTTGAACACGCGTTGCCTTCCAGTTCTAAAAGAAGGACAGAATTGGAAGTTGTCCATACAAGAAGTGTCGTTTAGGTTTAGGTTTAACTTTGCTGCTAAAATCCAAAATGGAGTTAAGACGAGCATCACATCCTTATAAGTAGTCACTGAGATGAATAAAAGATGCATTGGAGATACAATGCTGTACTGTGCATATGCAATCTTCTGACCTTCAGCCGCATACAGGCTTCGTTGGGTGCTTGAAAAAACGGTAAAGCGCTCGCCGACATTAACCGTCGATTTTCGAAAACTCCGATGGGAACAACACAAAACCGGAGACGGAGGAGTTGGCAATGTGGCTTTAGGACTGTTTCAACACGTGAATCCACAAACTAATACTTTTCATCGTAAATCCATCCTGGTTGACCTATCGAGCCGGACAAGCACAGAAAAACTCATATCAAATATAGGATCTATCATGCCACAGAGAGCGGACTTGCATTTCCTTATTGTCGGTGGAGTAAGTACTTTTCAGCTTTAATTGATTCTTAAAAAAATTTTATGCAAAACGTTAAAGTTAAGAAATTTCCTCAAGTTTGGCTTTATTACACTGTGCGAATCCCAAGCGACCTGCAAAATGATATAGCATGGTGAGAAAAAGTTATTCCTAATCCCATTTTCAGTCGTACTGATCTATTAGGAACTCAGAATTTAATGTTGTAAATGTAAATATTGTACATTTAATTTCTACAAAATTACTGAATAGTATAACCTTAATGGGAAGATTTTTTCGTAGACATAATGTCTCTCATTTCTTGTTTGGCTAAATTATCGGACGAAAATTTAAACAACAGTCAATTTTCAGTCCCTAAATCAATCAGACATATGGTAGAGTGGAGCTGTGCATGTCCAGTTTCGGATAGAATTTTCCAAACACACGAGCTGCACTAAAAATGCCAAATTTAAAGTTGAACACATTTGACATGGCATAGTTACTTAGAGTGAATGCATGTTTGAGCTGTCCACAAAAAAGTTCAATATTACCAGATGCCAAGTTGTAAACATAGTTTTCCACTTCGACCTCTCTCTCAGATCTTTATAAATACCTAAATCCTAAACCTATTTTTGCCTTTAGCAAAGGCATAGGAGAGTGACTACAAAGACGTTAATATTCTCGAGATGATCCAACAAAAAGGATCCTCTTAACTACTTTGAGGCCCCAAAATTTGACCTCCACTCTGCCTGTGCAATAAATCTCTTTAATTTACTCAGGCTGTTAGAGTTCATTTTTATGTTGAGGTCTAATAACTACCGACTCCAAAATTAATGTAAAATAAAAATGGTTGAAAACCCATCAACTGGCCAAATTTTGTTACGTGCCATCCAGCCTCGGCCTATAGTCACAAAGTTAAAGACTGTAAATGAAATTTACGAGCAATACAATACTGTACTGTACTGTACTGTATAGGAAGACTGAGACCACAAGGAAAATTGCAGATTAAAACATGTTGTAAATCGACTGCATTAGTTAGTGGAATTATACAAAGAATTTATAAAATACACAATGTTCATAGGATTACCAACACTCATAATTACAGTTCAACGGATTATTCTGTCTTCTGGAGTAAATTTCGATACGAGCGTGGGAACTTTCTTAGTGCGAGCAATGCTAGTCTTATTGTCTAACCGAATGCCTCATGTTTGCAGTGAAGTGGATGATCTCAGAAATGATGGATTACAGAACCCGTCCTAAGTAAGACGGTATTTACAGTAACTTCGAGCCTCGACCTACATAAAAGTTGCAACGCTTGATAGTTCAGTCATGGATACCGTTTAATTGTTATGAATGTCCAAGGAAAAGAGACAAATAAGAGGAGATTAATGACACGGAAAGCACGAGAGATCACTTTGGTAACTGGAGGAAATTGTGTAATTTATAGACTGCAGATACTGTCAAAATTGACTAATCTAGCCTTTTATGCTTGGTGATTTCACTTTTTATTTGGGGTCTCCCCAGAAATCCGATGACCACTAGTCACCTTTTCTTGTTACAAAACAAAGTAACTAATAATTTTACCGAACCACTTAACAAAGACCCTTGCTCACGTCAAATTGGGCCCTAAGAAATTTACAATCATGCGGTAGATTGTGGCTTGGTGGAAAAAAATAGCTCCGACGTATCTCGGTGGGAGTTGAAGTGCTAGTGAATTATTCACATAATTATGCCTCAGTGTGCCTCCAACAATGGCCATAATCCTCACGTCAGACTTCCCTATTCCCACATTTTTTCTGTTAATAGGACATAAAGCTGATCAACGATAGCTCACTTCACTTCGGTGGTATCAACATGACAGCTTTGGCAGATAATGACTTCGATTCAGTGGCGTTGAAGAGTTACAAGGCCGAGCTCAATCCTCGCACACGTTTACCCGATATAAACAATGGAAATCTCTCGGTGAGACAAAATAACCGCCACATTTTTTATAAGGTTACATCGTCACTTCCTTTCAAGAAGTCATTTTCACTTGGCAGTTTGATTATGTCTGACGAGGTAGGATGAATTTTGGGTTAAGTGACCTATTCCTTTTCTCTCTCCCACGGGCAATCTAAACGCTTACAGCGTTTCCAGAACAAACGGTGACAAGTGGTGGAGGACATTTACTGCTTCCATTAGGAAAGCTAAAATTATTTTCTCCTATTTGGCGTGGAAAAGCCACCGCAGACGAGAAACTCAGCAATTCACCTCTTGTAAAGGATAGGAGTGGACTAGGACCATATTTTTAGAGAATTTTGTTTTGCTTTTGCCCTGGCGTCAAAATTGGGCTGGGATGGGAAAGAATAGTGATCAAATACTCAAGGAAGGGTTAAATTAGCGTAATGAAGAAGTACCTCATCTTTTTTGCAATCGGAGTTATCTACATTTGGATGTGCCAAAATGAAAGGGCTGCGTAACATCAAATCCGCTCACTTGGTCCCCCTTAGAGCCTCTGACACCTCTAACTTTTTCCATCCTCCGCTTCCAAGTATGAGGCTGCGCTTCTCATAGATGGAATGAAAAGCCTTGTCCAAGCCCTGAGACTACTCAACGAGGAGGCCTATGCAGGTAACCTGAGAACACCTGAAATCGAAAACGAAGTTGGAAGTCCCCTCATTGGGAATCTGCCCTGTCAGCCATCTTCTCCGCCACCTTTCGATGCTTCCCAAATCATGGGGAAACTGCAACAGGTAAATCACAAATCCGTTTCAGAAAATCTACTTATAAGTCTGTAAGTAGAACGACAATTTTCAAGTTCTTTGTCTGTAGAAAGTTTATATTTTCGGAAGCATGATTTAATCCTGCCTTTAAAAATTTCAACACGCCAGTGGGGACCTTTCGAGATATTAAACAAAGTGCAGAAGAGTGAGCTATCTACCCGAGTTTTCTTCGTCTCCGTCCATCCTAACTTGCCGGGTCAGTGGTGGATTGACATGAAGATGGATGACGCTCTTTAGCCAGTTTAGATTGGTCTTCAGTAGCTTGTCCACGCGAAATCAATCCATTGTAGTTTGTTGTTAAAACACAGTCCCCCCAAAAATGACAGGTCCTCCGGCTTCAAGGTTTCTTCCTTGAAGAAACCACTCACGCGTATCCCATGAAATCCGACATCACTCTGTCCCCAGCCTTAATAATTCGTCAAAGAGCAGAGATGATCCTATGTTACCCTCTCGCATACATAACATGTCTTGGTGATGACCAGCTAATGAGAGAAGATGATTGTTTTCCACTTCAACTGGAAGTATTTACTGAGGTCTACCAACCCCGAGTTCCCCGGCTCATCTGAAACCGTTTTTATCCGCACCAAGAGAATTAAAATGGCGTTGTAGATGGTTGAACATCTGCCGTCATTGGTGGAGCGCCTTGCTGCCGGATTCGGAAAAATACGACAGAAGAGAAAGGAAGAACCATATTTGTCGGAAACACACCTAATCCGATGCATCCTCTGGCGAAAATCACTTTTTGCCTTAATTAATCATACTTTCTTTGGGCTTCACCATCTAAGTGGAATGTTTTTAAGTAATCTAAAACGGCGGGAGATTGTGTCGGGGGAGCTTTAAGGTGACCTGCTAACACTAAGAGGCAATGAGTTCTCCGGCTCCTCGGCCTCGTCACTGTCTTCTCTGTCGTTCCTACGATATGCAACGTATCCCGTCCACTCTAGAGCCCGATGCGAGATTAGTGAACCACCATTGGATTATTTCAGCATATTTTATGTAATCTACTCTCTCCCATCTCACTTTCATATGCAACAATTTGCGCTTACTTGGCATATCCTCAGAAAACTGAGGTGCGAGCTTGTCCACCCCATCGTCAAGTTGTCACGAAGATCATGTGCCGCTATAGCCACCGCATGTCCTCTGAGCTCGTATACTTTTCTCTGCTCTCAGATAACCTTCTCGGGCCTTACGGGCAACGTTAGTATCGACACAGGCGGATTTAGAGATGTCTACACCTTCAACATCTGGGGCGCCAAGATGAAACAGTCTTTCTCCAAGGTAAGTCGACGAGGATTGAAGGTCAAAAATGTACTTCTCGAGATGCCAAATGGTAGAGGCGACGCGTCCGGAGCAGAAAAGCGATAGGTCCTGACGAAGAGACGTGAGGATATTTCTGAATTATGCATCTATCAACCGGTTGGTAATGATCCTTCCGGTTGTTTGGCCTCGTCTCGAAAATATGTCTCGTGTGCGGTCGCATTGTTCGACAAACTTCAAGTTATGAGTGTCTTATCAGCTACCCCGCGTCATTTCGACGACTGGCGCTGAGACAGCAGTGAGCTGAGAGCAACTAGGTCTGTGATAATGGCATTATCTTGACGACACTTGTACCTCTCTTACTAATTCACCAACACTTGGTGCTGCCCTTCAAAAGAGTCTTGCACGCTCTAGACGCAACGCGCAGAAGGCATTACCGGAGTGAGGGGATTTGAATACAGACTGTGACAGACATTCGTTCAGTCTGTCACACAGGGGTCCTGCAATGGCCTTAGACAAGAGGGAGGGATGATAAGCCTCTTAGTCGAGACCGTCTCCCTCTGTCCAGCCAATCAAATCTGTCTTAACATTGCGTTCTCATGGCGTTACGATCCTCTATGTTGTATAAAATGTTGCCGTTCATTTCGACGTCGGAGAGATAACCTGAATCTCCACCGGTATGGAAATAAACATAGTTAGGATTTGAGCGGATCTGTCGACGGTGCAACAGCGGGGGAAGAGCTCCAACTCCAGACACTTGCAATCAGTGACGCGTGCGCTTAAGAGAAGGTCTGTGCAGCCACGCATTCGCTTCTCCAGAATATCTTGAAAAGTTACAAAATTCTCATTAGTAAGTTTGTAGTCAGATAGACGAGGCTAGTTTGGAACCTCATCTACCTCTGAATAACGGAAGGATTGTTCTCAACCCTGCGAATTGACAATCAACATGAAAACCTCCCTGGTAGGCAAAATAACCTTGAGGAGCACAAAAGCATATTCCGATTGAGGTCTTTTTAATAATTAAGTGATCTTCTTCAAAGCAGAATAAACTCATTTATTTAATTCTATTTACGTATTGCTTTTAGTTAGGAGAGTGGAATTCACGGGAGGGCATCGTAATGACCGCAGCGACTGATAAGAACAATTCGGAGACCAGTGTAGACCTCAACAGGGTGCGAATTGTCTCCAGTATTCTCGTGAGTGTTCATTCGATATTCTTTCTTCTTTCTAGTGCCACTCGTCTGAATGCAAAACCACACTGTGCTATGAGATGGAGGCTTGAAAGAGTCATGACTCTGGAGAGAGATAAACGTCAGCGTTTGCTCAAGTAGTATTGACATTGCAAATTTGTGATAGACAGGCTGACATTTTCATTTACATTAAGGGTGTTTTTCGCCTGATATGACGTACATGTACGAAGAGCCATGTCTTAGTCTTGACATTATAAATAATCACGTCTGTATGAAAATACTACTCAAATGAAGGTGGTAATATCGAAGCAGAGGTAAAGAGAAGATGCAAAATATTGGAAAGAAAAAACTTCGCCATTCCTCATAGGCATAAATGTGCCTCGCTGAACTTGAATTTACTTTAAGTCGTTTGCTCCTCCTGAAAAAGGCTATTTATGAGACGATAGGAACGCCATTAGAACCGCTTGACTCAATGGGGACGCAGGTGATCCCCTGGAAGGCAAGTCCTTCCAAGCGGGAAGGCGGAATGGGATCCACCGACCTAAAGAAAGCTACTACGCATTCGGCAAAACATGGCTACACCATCTGTAGGATTATAAAGGTTTTCAGTAGCAGGCTCCACGCATTCCTCAGTTTGTATTCTGTCAAAATGTAGAGAAAACCGGGACAGAATATTTGACAATGCTTCTACTCTGATAAAGAAACAGAGTGGAACCGCAGACACCGAAAACCGGCGCTAAGACAGACTGGTATCAAGTGAGAACACTCCCACTGTCAGACATTGAGGTTTATGCGATGACATTGTGGGGAGACCGCGCCAACCCCCCTCCAAGCTGGTCCTTGTCACCTTCCCAAGGTTTAAAAGCCTCAGTAGGCAAGTAGAAAAGACGGCTCGATGGTGTTTAAGTGAGCAGGACATTAGGGGTAAGAATTATAAGCAAACTTCGGTGCTTTCTGAGAAGATTCTAGTCCACTTCATCGTCGTCGGAAAATTAGGCGACACAGGAGATGAGAACCAATCGGGACATCTTTTGTACCTATGATTCAGCTTCGGCTGAAGAAATGACTGCCAAATCCGCCGGTAATACCATGAAATTTTTTTAAGATAATTAGAAAAACATATGACCTCTGGGTAACGCAGAAGTCTGGAGATACGTTCAACACGACCTAGTGTGGAACAGACCTGTCGGGACGTAGTTTAGTAGCCTATTTGGTACTCCAATGGCCTGGAATGCGAAGCATGATATTCGGAAGTCTGCGCGACTTCTAAGTTTTCGGTCCCCATGGAGTGCCCGCAGACAAACCGCAATGGGGTATGGAGGAGAAATGGGACCTTCTGTCGCGCCTAGGACCACTGTCAAGGGAGTGGGGAAGAGGAGTGGAATCCTCGTTAGGTTGCATAGGATATCGCAAATGACCAGTTTAGAGGGGGAGAACAGAGCCCGTCTAGAGGCAGACCCTTCCAGGTATAAATGCGGGTTAGTGTGGTTAATTGCGACGTAATAACTGACTTTCACTCCCATTTTATAGCATTCAAGATATATGCGCATGTGTACGGGTGTCATTAGCCGACTGCGTCAAAATAGCTTATCAAGCTTACTTCCACTTGCTCGATCCTCTCCCCCTAACATTTGACATGGGATAGAATCTCGTTGCCTTCAAGGCAATGCCTGCCACCCCACTCTTAACACGCCATCATACGTAGGCAAGAAATGTTATACGAGACGGGAATAAAGGCAGAGGTGGGGGAAAGGCGCCCAAATAAAGTATCCAGAGGTGGCACAAAATCTATTCCCTCCTGCTTTTGCGCATAAAAGTAGGAAATGGCGAAACCAAACCAACTTCGAAGCCTAGTGGATCCAATTCCACGTGGCAATATCAGACACACCAGTGGATGTGAAATTGTGGGTAGTTGCGGGCTGTGAACACACAGCTCCTCCAATCTTAAGTCGTCAGCTCTGACTGATTTGGAAGTCGCAAAGTTGTGACTGCCGCTCGGCATGCAACACAAGTGTAAGTCGCTGGAGGGCAGTAAGTTAAACTACTCAAAACTGCAGTTTCAATGGGGATTTCAAGAAACAGAGGAAGACGTGGAATGAATTTGTCTTCGACCTTTTTAGTTATCACCGTTCATGATGGAGAAGAAGGATGCCAACGGTAACGTTATCAAGGGGGAATACGAGGGATTCTGCGTGGATTTGGTACAAAAACTGGCGGAGATGATAAAATTCAAGTATAAAATGAAGGCTGTCTCGGACGGACAATTTGGTAGCCTGGTCAATGGCAGCTGGGACGGCATGGTGGGAGAATTGTTACGAAGAGTAAGCGTTCAAATCTTCTTTGTCTGGCTAGTACAGACATTTTCTTGTCTAGATCCGCAATGACTGATTACATTTTTTTCTTTTAATTGGCTTACCAAAGGGTCTCCTTTCAAACATCGTCAGCGCAAAGCCAAGGAAATGCAAAATAGCCAAAATTAGTTGCCTCACATCATTTGTAGAAAGCTCTAAGTCGGGCTTACCTTAGCCTTAGCGGCACAGCGATAGATGATTTTGTGCCCTAGCGACATAAGAAATGAAATATTGCCTTCGAGAAGAAAGAGCTGTTAAAGAGGGGATTTTGCGAATTATCAGAAATATTCCTCTTACTTCGCTCCACATTACCGTTTCCTCCACCTTCACTTCTACTAATATCGGTAGGCTCGTCATCTTTCAGGAGACCAGAGGGCTTTGCCCGATCACCAGGCGGTTCACCGAGGGTCTCAGCCCCCAAACGCTGCAGAGATATTGCGGCGGAGATTGAAGGTACATAATGCTTTTGGTCAGCTAATTTGACCTCCGGCTACCGTGTCAGTTACCTCTCCTACTTGACGAGTTCTCCACGTCGACCGAGCTCGCAATCGACGCTCGAAGTGTAGACTTACAGAATGTTAACTAATTTCGGAGATGAATGACAGTCGCATTCGACCACCACTTTTGGAATTTTATCGCCTTCGCTAACAACTCCAATAAATTTCGGGGTTATATCTCGTTCAGTAGCCCGTTACATAGTGATTCGCAGGTTTCGAGTTAACAAATGCGTTTTTTGGCAGAGCTCTTGTGGATTACCCTGTGGTGATGCGCTACCCTCCATAAAATTCACCTGATTCTCAACATGCATTTTGATTTAATTGAAAGGAAGGCGACGAGGTGTGCATAGGCTTCGTTCCAAGACACTTCCCCGTGCATCCCCTAACTGCCGCCTGTTGCAATTCCCGAGCATCCACTAATTGATGCGGTCTTGGAGCAAGGCCAGAATCTGGTGAAATGTGGCATCCTCGTCAATGTGTGCCTTTAAGAGATTGTGGACTAGGCGGTTGACTAACGACTTAATTGACAAGTTCTGGAGGGCTTGACAGCGTCACCTCTGTCATTTCACTGTCTGGGATAGAGAAGAGACAGCCTGAATGACCGCATATCCTGTTGAGTCACTGTATTTACCAAAGAAATATACCAAATGATAAGCCGGGCAAAATGTGCAAAAATGAAGGCATGATGAATGAAGGACTTTCTGTCCGGCAGTAACACTTACTCTGAAGGTCTGCCGGTGTTAACCTCCTCCTCATTTAGACTAGTGGAGAGCTGGACGACCGATGCGGAGACTCGTGATTGGACTTCGTGCAGCATCCATCCCGAAGCTTCCATGACTTGAAAGCAGAGCACAGGATGATTGTATATTTTACGCCAGCGTTAATATCAGAAGATTGTTCCACAATCGGAACGAGAAGACCATTCCTTTTACCGAACCGATGGAAAAGTCGAGTCTGGTTGTGGCTGTGGTAGAACACGACCTGGATGCCAGAAGTGATGAAGCCCACCCCAAAGTCCAGATGACCACTTCTAAATGATAGTGGGCTTATCGTTACCACCGAAGCATTCCTCGGGAGACCTGCGAAAGCTCTCCCCGCAGACTCACATAAACAAGAGTGTTGGCCAAGAGCCATCTTAGCCTGACCTCTGATTGGTAGATCAGAAATCCTGTCTGAGTGCGTTTTTCAGAGTCCACAACGAATGTTGTTTGAAAGAGAAAGCGTCAACGATCCATCTCGCGTCGTGTAGAAAGCCAAGTCCTAATGCGGATACTCTGGTATTAAGTTGATATAAGAAAAAAAAGTTAATCGTCGGTGAGAACCCTTGAAATACGCGGACGGTTCAGACAACTTAACGATGGTGCTTGGTCGACGAATGTAAACATCCACAGGACTGTTATAAATATATTAAGGAATAGACTAGAAATGGAGGTTTTGAAAACGCCCACTTGCATTTACCTTTCCACAGGAAGCAGATATAGTCGTCGCTCCGCTGACAATTACATCAGATCGGGAACGTGTGGTAGATTTTACCACGCCCTTCATGGAGTTCGGGTTGTCCGTGATGTACCAGAAGATCGACCGGCCGCACCCAGACCCTCTCTCATTTATGGAGCCTCTTTCCACCGAAATCTGGATGTGCATCTCCTTTGCCTACTTAGGCGTCTCAGTGGTCCTCTTTCTTGTCAGTCGCCTTTCACCGGCGGAGTGGGAAGCTCCGTTGAATAGGTCGAAGGCCATAACGGATCCTAACCTGGAGGTGGTGGGGAGCGGGGAAGGCGATGAGGCAGGAGGTGCCACATCGCATACTGACAGCATCTTCTCGATATTCAACAGCTTCTGGTTTGCTCTCTCCACCTTCGTTCAACAAGGCGGCGACATTGTTCCAAGGTGACTTTGTGACTGTCACTAGTTAATCTATTCCACCTAACATAAATTGGAACAAGTGCGGAAAGAATGTGCTTTTGCCACATTCAACCTATTTCGTTTTTGAAGCGGGGCGATTTGGCAGACTAAATCGTCATTGCCGATATTCTTGGTCTATTTGCAATGTAAAATTGCTTCTTTTTAGCAGTTTTTCGTCGAATAAATGTCCATAGTCATGTGGACATTCGTACAACTGAACGTGAGTCCACCAACTGATTGGTGAGATGACATGCTGATATAGGCACGCCATTTGGCCAGAAGTAGGTCTATGCTGAGGCATTCACTGGGTGGCTATAACCACCCAGCCGCGTCACATCTCCTGGCACATATATGTGACGCCAGTGGAGTAAGATTGTTAACGATATACCGACTTCTTGCTACTCGAGATACGCGGTGAACTGGTAGAGTCACGTGAAAATTTTGAGTTCCGGTACCTTATGACGAATTCGGGCATGGCGAAGCATAAGGGTGAAACTTCGCCAGTCCCAGATGGACCCGGTATCTCACTTCTTTGGTTTCTCAGGTCACTTTCAGGCCGGATAGTAGGCGGTGCCTGGTGGTTCTTTACTCTTATCATAGTCAGCTCCTACACCGCCAATTTGGCGGCCTACCTGACCGTGGAACGTATGACAAATCCCATTCAATCATACGAGGATTTGGCACGGCAAACCAAGGTCAAGTATGGCATCATCAAGTCGGGCTCCACCAGGAACTTCTTCGAGGTTAGTGGTTTTGCCTCTTATATCCTAATGTCGGCGTACTTAATTCTTCTTCGTGGCGAGTGGCCATGTCCGCTGTCAGACCCATTTGTAGACTCTCTTCCGCAAATCACTTCATTCTCCTGAATTAGAGCATTAAATCCGGCCTATACTCTTCGCCCGCGGTCTCAATGTGTTCAAGTTCTATCAGAAGAAGTGGTTCCAGATTCATTTGACCGATCTTAATCTTCAATGCTGTGAACCTTGACACAGCTGTGTTGTGGACAATGCCATTACATATGGTGTACCACTCCAGCAGAAATCTCTACTGCAGCACAAGATTACCATTGTTATGCTCTCGAGGCACAAAAATTTTTCTATTGTTTAAATAATATCCGACATTAGAGTGGCTTCTTCGTTGCAACATGGTGGATGATGTGATGGCCACTGTTTTTTGTAACCCCTCGGCCTCCACCAAACTACTGTTTAGTCGCTACGCGTCGTCAAAAAGTCCATAAATATAAGCTAACTAGCGGATAGGATTCACTGACATAGCGGTATCCTAGCGATTAGCCTGAAATTATGTCCAGTTTAGTTTGGGCGAATTAAAGAGGCCGAACCGTCCATAGGAGGCGCGGGGTCCAACTGGCAGCAAGTCATTCATTCCGATGCCGTGATGTGTTCGATGTGTCTTGTCAACAGAGAGTGGGTTGGGACTCGTCACACGTCTCCTCTAACCTCACCAGACGGATTTGATTGCTAATCCACACAGGCCTTTCCATGCTACTTGTAGGTCCTCTCAGTAATATCTACCTCGTTGAAATTTTTGTTTTTAGTGCTTTTAGATCACACATCTCACATGTTCCCTCTTACCTACCTGGGCAGATTTGGTTGAAGAAATCGGCATAAGCATTCAATCATTGCTAATCACTGAATGCCTTTCCGTAAAACTTCAAAATTTTTGGGAAGCCACTGTGCATATTGGAGAATAACACACTTTTTCAGCTGCATAGAATGCCCGTCCGAGCGGTAGTAAGGTAAATCATAAAGATATGGGGGTTCGGTGGTCTCCCACGTGGGCGTCACCGCTACCCATGTGTGCTGTCCGTAAGCAAGTTCATCTTTATGCCTCCTTGGATGTCGAGTAGAATCCCAAGGTGTCCGTCGGTTCCGGCAGAGCAGAAAATGATACTTCCAAGGTTGGTGCCGGTCTATGATTCCCTAGAGTATTGACTTGAATCTGCTCTGATGAGTTCGAAAATCCACCGTCCGAAGCGATCGGCACGAGGAAAGGCGCCCTGTATTCACTCCTCGGCCCTCGGCATGCGATGAACGTGGGTCCCGTGTCCGCTATTCACCGCCATCGTGGACATCAGAGCACCGTAGACGCTCCTTTAGGCTACCAACGAGAGATCGCTCCTCGTTACCTTCGTCAGCCCGCTCTTTCGGGCTGTATCTAAGGGGAATTTTTACCAGGAGCCACACATGCTGAAAATTGCTGAAGCCTCGTAGCCCAGATCACGTAGACGTTGTTGGATGCTGTCGGCCACCGACTCCTCGCCACACATTTCCTCCATTTCTTTCCAAGCTTTGGCCATCCGGTAATAGTTACGTCCATCATAGTGGTCATGTCGTTTTCCAAGATAGTCATAGTTACTCTCGCGTCAGGGGTCTCTACTCCGCTAACACTTTTGTTTCCCTGGCTTAATGACCAAGCAAAACATTAGTGTTTCGGTGGGCTGCGTCATTCCCCACAGAAATTAGCCAACTCTAACACAAAGCTACTCCCGATTCCTTTTGCATTCCGCAATTTTGTGAGCGAATATTGCGCGTTCGTCAAGCTCCACTGTCGATATACATCGCCTTTCCGCCCAGTGGTCTGGTAGTAATTAATCGGAGCAATACACGTGGGGAGAGTTGGAAAGGAGCAGCACAATCAGCAGTCGGGAAAGTTGAAACAATGAGCTGCGATTATTCTGCTCGCCCTATTGTCTAACTTCATCGTGAGTGTTTGCCTCCATCTCATTCGTCTCATATCCTCCTTCTCAAGTTATTTACAATTTCTGAGTGCCATGGGGATACTCAGTCAGTTTAAGTGGTAGGGCTGACTTAAGAGTGTCAACGGAAGCAATTCAGTGAACGTTGGCTTGTGGAGAAGTTGACTAGTGCTCTTCCACGCCCAGAGAATGTGGAAGAGGGAAGGGAGTGGCTCACGTCTCCTTGATGGCTAGTGGGGGAACTAGTTGCCTCCTGCGTGAGAGTTAACTTCCGGAGATCCAGAGTCACTCTAACAATCGGACTGTATAAAGTACACTCTTCCGACTTGTGCCTTCCGTATCTCGCTTTCCTTTGGCTTGTGGAAAAACTAGTTCAATTAAAGCTATAATAGCTTGTCTGCTGATAATCCAAAAGCACTCTAGATTTTAATTTGCCAATCAATTAAAGTGTTGCCTCGAAGTGAACGCATCATCTGAGTCTAATTTGAGGCCGTCTGCTCCCGTCCCAAGTGCAATGGGGAAATGGGAGGGAGATCAAATGAGCCTCAGTCTTCTCGCCTGCTATTGACGTTTATGCAGATTTAAGCCCGCCAGCTCACCAAATAAACCAAACGGAAGGCGTGGAAGGGGAGGACATGCAGACCAAGTTAATTGTCTTTTGTCTCCCGCCTAGAAATCTAGCATAAAGATATTCCAGCAGATGTGGAAGTTCATGGAAACCAATCCGGAAGCGTTGGCGCCAACCGTGAAGGCGGGCGTTGAGCGAGTCATCAATTCGAACAGGGACTACGCCTTCATCCTCGAATCCACGATGAACGAGTACTTCAATCAACGCAGACCCTGCACCACTGTCAAGGTTAGCAATCACCTGCCCTCTTGATCTTATCACGTTGTCTGGCGTGAATGACTAACAACTTGACGAATACACTCACTGTCGATTTTGTCTGGACCATTGAAAGGCTCGTAAATACGCGAATTATGTGTTGAGAACATTCACGAAGTCTGGTCTACGTGACACGTATTTCCAAAACGTCTTTGTACGAGGAAAACGGATTAAACAAACTAGACGACCTCCAGACGCGGAGGAGTTAATGATGGGTAGAAATGAAGCCTGTCTGAGATTTAATAACGTTTCTGTGAGCAGAGGCGGAGTCGGACTTCTCGCGGTGTAATTATTGATGTTACTGTATTCTACCTCATTCAGTAATAGCGGATCTCTTCTGGACGACCTTTCCAGCTAATAGACAACCAACTTCTCTGCATGTATCCGGTTATCCACTGGCCACTGATAGTCAGACCGCCTCGTACTCCGTTTTCTGGAGCTTGAATCTTGCTGCATCATCCTGCTGTAGTCGTATCCTCCTATCACAAAGTTGAAGTCCATTGGGACAATGCTAATACCAGAAAGGAGAAGCTAAATTAGACTTAGTGGCATATTCGACCCCACCCCGTTTGAGGAGGTGATTTGGAACCGCCTGCCTGGTCGTCTAGATCCTTTTCCACTTCGGAGGTTCATTTGAAATAGGTTAGCGAGTTTCAAGTGTATGATGTGCCTCCTCACACCGCCTCAGCGGTTTATAATCTCCTCCTCTACGGTTGGAATAGTAGCCTTTAAGCAACTAATCCGCCAAAATGACGGTATAATAGGCATTTGAGATTACATGGCCACACAGAAGTCAGGTCCAACGTCTTGTCATCAACGTCTCAGCAGTAGTCGGTAACTCCATCCTTCTCCCGTTGATACGTAGGCCGGCTGCCCAGGATTTGCTGTCAGCTAAGTCCAGTCGAGATGACAAGTGAGCTTGTCAGACGGTGTGGTCAAGTCACTGGGTATGTTAACGGCCAAATCTACGAAGCTGGAGGAGGCAGAAGAGGTTGACAAAAAAAGGAAACAAAACATTTGTTGAGTTATGAGACCAAGTTTTTTTATTTTCCGCGCCTTGTCCGCGAGATTTGATTGGCCAACCATGATAAATTTGAGCCAGGCTACTTTCCACGCATTGAGCAAGGAGTCAAAGCGGTTGTTATTTCCGAACACTTTCTCATCTTTAATCGCTCAATCTCATGTCGTTCTGTGTCATACCGCTTTGAAAGTCGTCTGTGTACCAGGGCGAAGGAAACCGGGTAGAGACAATTCTGTCCCTTTGCGCTTATAAGACGTTGCTGACACCGGGGACATTGCATGGTAAAAGCCAGTATCCTATCGCGGACCGGAGACCACAGGGCGCAGGTTTGAGGGGGGGGCGGTAAAGGAGGAACAGACGCAGTGTGTCCCCAGTGACTAAATGGATGCGATATAGGCGAAGAATCGGGTTCCCGTGTGGTTTGCTGCCAGCATCGCTAGTCGATGGCGTGGAAATCGCCACTAGCATCCTTGTGTGTGTTCCAAAATTTGTAGTGTCCGACTCCTCAGAGCCGTTAGAGGTTGACTGTCTCTCACCACCCTTTGTTGCTCTCAAGCCTAGTTCCGAATGTGATTAATTGCGAAGGAAATGCCCCAAGTGGCAAAATTTAAGGCTTTACTGGGGCTGCCCGTCTGTACGGCAAGAACCCTGCTTTTCGACGCCATTTGAGTGTCCTCTCGTGGCCTCGATGTCCGCCAGTCTAAGTATTCCTTGTTTACTCATGAATGCCCCTATTCTACCACCCTTCTTGCGCGAGAGAGGAAAGTCTACGTCTTGTAACCACCGTTGTTACATGCATGGAGCATTTCACCGTCAGAGGGCCGCTTCCGTTGCTTAACCACGGCCTTTCTTGCTACTCCCGCTCTCTTCGGTGTGTCGTACGATCAGTAGCTCGGTTTGGTGTCAGGTTAGTGGAGCACGACGGGTACTTCCGCTTGTTCACAACACCACCGAAAAGACCGCCTCTTATTCGTCAGATTATGTGTTAGGAAGACGAGGTGAAGAAACAAATCGGCCCGAATGGAGAGTGCTGCGCTTTGCCTAGGAGAGGCAAATTCTCCCCTCAAAGCAAAGTGCTTAAAGTTATTTGCGGTGTATTATTCCAGTTAATAAGAATTTCACCGTCCCAAATGTCAACCACCTCCCACACGATCGTCTCCCATCTCCTCGACGTGAAATGGGATGCTGGACAGGTCTCACGTCGTCCGTCGCATCCGCTGCTCCCGAACACACCTCGTCTCTACCAATTCGCTTATAATTTCTTAAAACGGACCAAACCAGCCTATTTTGACACAATTTTGAAACGCTGCCAAACGGTTGACACTTCGTAAAACAAACTTCGCGCCACTAAAACCGATTCTTTTTTTTAAACGTCGTTAAACATATTCACGTTTTATGTGCAAAGGCAACCATAAGTGTACTGTCCAATAGAACAAACACCTATGCTACGTCAAAGCAATTTTCGTCTTATTTTTCAGGTTGGGCCAAATTTAGACAGCGGAAAGGGTTATGGTGTGGCCACACCGCCAGGCTCGGATCTTCGTGACAGGTTAAATTTGGCAGTTCTGGAGCTGAAGGAAATGGATCGCATTGCCCAACTCTACCGCCTATGGTGGGAGGAAAGAGGCGAGTGTGGGAAAATGTCCAAGTCGACTGACGTGAGTGAGATGAAGTCTAATCTCCGTGCCTCGAGTCGAGGCAACAGTTTCGAGTGTCAGCAGTAGAATGCGGATGACAGAGCAGCCTGGAAGTGGGTGATGGACTCCCCGCTGAGTCCTGTCTTGGCGTCCTCCAAGACTCTCTCACTTCCTCTCTGACCTCCGAGATGTAATTGACGTGCCAGCTAACTCTATGGTCTACTTGAAACTCATTTGCCGCCATATTTCGATGCTGAAGTTAAACATTCGACGTAGGTGGTGGACAAAGGCTTGGAACTGGGACTTCTAAGATCACTCCATCCCAGTGCATAAATAGACATTCATCAGCGACTGTGGCGCCCATGGATGGCGACCCTTAAGGTCGATGTGTGTCCATAATTACCTCAGATAAAGTCATTTGTCTGCCCTCCAATCGCCTTGCCTCGCGGTTTCTACGCCGCCGGAGTGGTCGAAGTGACTACAGCCCGAGTGTTCACAGGTACAGACGTTTATTGCCTGAACCGAGGGCGTGTTGACATCCACGTCGGAGATGAGAAAGAATAATCCACCCTCTCGCATTTAGGAAGGCGTCATCTCCACAAGATTGACTTAATTTTGCGAATCAGCTAGGCGACAACCTTTCGCCTAACCATGAAGCGTAGGACATTTCTCAGTCACCCTGTAATTCATCACCTTCTCAGAATGTCTCTGTCATTTGATGCTGTAGAAGGATTCGTCCACCAGTTCACTGGGTTTGGATAGCGTCTACGGCCTCTTTTACCTTCTTGCCGGAGCCCTGGTAATTGGAGTTGCCCTCGCCATCCTCGAATTCATCTACCGCTGTGCCATCGACGCCAAACGAACCAAGGTCGGTTCACCCACGCCTGTAAATGTCGACGCCTTTCCGTTACATGTATTTTGAGCCAGGAAGACGAGACGAATCCTCCGTATCGGGGACATGTCCTCCCCATCCAAATTCCCTTCTACGAAAGGTGAAATCCACACGTCACATATGTGTGACGCCACATGCAACCTCTTAAGGAATTTATTCTGAGCACTCTTACGCACGTAGTGGTAGACTCAGCCTCATAATGGATCCTTTTGGGTTGAAGTATTTCACGTCTTTTCCCCTGGAGGTGCCGATAAATCGAGTAAAAGCGTCGGAAGGACGACAAGCTGAAACCTCCGAAGAATGTGGTCGCGTCACATGTGTCAGCGGTTTAGAATAAGCTAACACCTTTCGAAGCGATCCTCAAATACGATACTTCATTCGCTTAGTTTATGAGTTGTATACGAAAGGGACTGAAAAGGCGCTACCTTCGGTCCAGCAGAAGGAGCTGTCAAGGCTGTCAGTCGTTCGACTAATCCTCTTTATATATACATGATCGTAAGGTTGGCGCGGCTTTAACCCACCTTTAATCATCCTCACAGCGCCGTTCACGCTGCCTAACAAAGGAGTCTCGACAAACTGACGAGACGCCAGGACGTCATTAGTTGATCCTCTGGTCTGCGGTTTTGTGAAGCACTTTTGTGGATCGTTCGGCTTCTCCACATTTCGCATTCTTCGTCGCGAAGGAAACCCTTCCACGATGCAAAAGCTCATCATTGCTTTGTTCAGTCTTCCCATGTCTTCCCTAGTCAGGTCGTCTAGGCGATATTAGCCAAAAGGGGCGGAGGGATGTCACAACATTCACGTATTCGGGGATCGTAGTGACACACAGCGGATGTGAAAAGAAGCCTCTCTTTTTTGAAAAATCACACTAGGTAATTAATAAATTATACGAGATGAGAGAACTTGCTAGGGGGTATGAAATAGCGATAAGAATGCGCTACTCCTCGCATTTTCATAATAAAATATTCACTGGGTGGAAAAGGCTCTCCCCCCCTCCGCATCACTCGTCTAGCATGTGGACTGTACCAAACTCCTTCGACGCCACAGTATGGCGAATTTGGCGCCACAAAGCAAAGTACAAGAATTCAAGTTGAGTTCATTCCCGTTCGTTATTCTTTAAACTTGGTGTCACGCATCAGTGGCAAAAGTTTAACATGGACAAAGATTTGACGGAAGTTTGAAAGAGAAGGCGTTGCAATGTGGCCTGTTCCTTTGTGTCCGTAGACACACAAGTGCCAATCGACCCTTTTGGAGTGGTTCCAAAAAATCACCTTTTCTTGAGTCGACATTTTAGTTGTCTTCAATTAGTAGAAAGTGCTTCTTGTGCCAGGTGTCAATTGCAATTGCCGTTTCGGGTATTTCTCTCTTTCTGAGAGCTCGGTTGATCTGAGAGACACGCGATGGGATCAGTAGGGCAGCAGTGAATATCGAGAGAAGGAACTCCTGGCAAGGAGCACAACGTGACCTGCTTACTGTCACAAATTCCTCTTGCCTGCCCTTCTGTCTGCCATCTTCCAGCCAGATCTTTAGCCTCTAGATCAAGGTGACAGTTATTCTGGACAAAGACGTGCTTGTTCGTAAAGGGAGTCGCATTCGAGTCAAAGTGCAATATCTGGAATATGAGAGGAATCGTTCTCTTGACACCGACGTACTCGCGGAGTCGCAGGCCTCCGTCGGCCCGAGGCTCACTTGGTCCTACGCGAAATACGTCGTCCGTTTAAAGCGGCGAGTGTGAGTGTCCGGGACTGTGGTTGGCATTGACGCAAGTGCGTACTCGCAGAAGCAGTGTATTTGACTAGCACTGCAACCGCAACCTGAAAGCGGTTGAGTTGGTTCGGGGGGGGGCGGGTAGTAGTCCCGTTGGCGACTGTCAGGTGGACACACAGACGGCTTAACTTGCTGTCCGCATTAATAATTCCTCACTTGATTAATGGCCCTGTCTGGTGGGGGGAGGTCTTGGATCTCGGATTTTTAACACTTTTGGCTACTTTTGGTTTGGTAAATCGGTTGTAATCAGTGAAAGGAAGGGAAAGCCTTGTGAAGATTGAGGAGACAACCGTGGTAATGACGGTCGGCCTGGATAAAATCAAGAGAAATCAACTCAAACCGGGACCCATGGCCCTCCTCCGGCCCATTTGTAACTCGCACCTCCCGGAGTGAAGAGCGGATCTCTCTGATCTCAAGCTCTTCACTGGATTTAGTGTGTATCTGTGAAGAATATGTGTTTCCCACTTTATGTTTTGCTGATGACATTTTTTATCGTATCCCCATCTCTGAGCAATTAGAATTGCGGACATCACTGAGCATTCAGGCAATTTTTCAGCTGTCTAGTGGGTTGTTCCAGTATGTTGTATCCAGACCGGTCGGAAATCGTCGACTCCGAGCTCCCCGAATCACTAAGCTTCCGTCATTATCATCTCCCGAATTCGTTAGTTTTTAGCGATGTAGATAAACAATAAGCCCGCATCTTACTCTAAAATGTGCAATAGTGGAAACTATGAAAAGGGCGTTTTTATTCCTTTTTATTTATAAAAGTTAAGGATATTTATCTTACTCTTGCTCCAATAGTTCTTTGTGTTTGTGTCCTACTTTGTATTTTATTTATCGTCGAAACGCGAATGAAACAAAACGCGATTTACATTCGCTTTTCTTGTACGAGTTCAAATTGATTCCTAGCGATGCTCAAGAGGCTTCGTGATGCCCTACTGAGGCATTGGGAGATGAGTTTACTAGTAAAAAAAAGCGCTCGATGGTAGTTTCAAAAAATTTCTTTCTGCCACGTTGAGTATCGTCAAGGCGCCCCGTGGAAGACCATCGTCCCGTGTTGATGACGAGGAGGAATTGGTGAACTTGAGTCTAAGCGAGGAATTCGACGTGCAGCTACGGCTGTGTAAAAAAAAACTGCTTACAAAAAGGAAGAGTAAAGAAAAAAGTGGACTGACGACGCAACTGCAGATGCTCGAGCGAACATAAGATCAGGTGCACTCCGTCGTTGCTTTTTTCACAATATGCGATTGCCGTTATTCTAAAATCAAATCATCGTTTGTGATGAAAACTAGATTTCGTATGGTAATCGAAAAGGATCAAGCGAGGAAAAAAAGTTATGGTTAGCATATGGTGGAAAGTCCACGGGATGATCATTCATTATTCTTGCCTTCCTACAACCAAGCGAAACCATAAAGATTGTCGAGTTCCATTGTCAGGAAGTTGATGTCATGCATGAGAAGAAATTTTGGGGGAAAAAACAACCACCACTGCTCAATCGGCACGGTGCAATGTTATTTCATGATAACGCTGAACGAAGATCGGCTAAAGCTCCATTTCCTGTTGAAAAATTGTATAACAACTACGATAATATTAAATTTTACCACATTTTTCATATTCACCCGATATTTCTCGCACTGACTATTATCATCTTCGTAATTAAAAAGTTTTTCTGAAGAAAAGAAAAGTGCAATAATCAAAAGGATACTTCAAAGGACTTTGAATGGTTTTTTGAGTTTATAAGTAATGATATTTTCCCGAAAGGGCATATATAACTTGCCAAGTCGTTGACGCAAAAAGTCGTGGATGCTGATGTGAAACATTGCAATTTCGTTCTTATTTATATCTCACGCCCGTTCCACAGTTTCCAACCTTATAAAGCACTCTTTATCAACGGGTAACCAAGTCAAACTATGAGTAATAGCAGTTGATTTAACTTCCTCCACCATATTTTGGGTTTTTTGAAGCTGGTCCGGCAGGTCGTGGACCTACGATTTGCTCCCGCCTCCACCTCGACTTTTGGGTCAACCCTCGATTTGTGCCACTACACCATTGTGCTTCTTCTTCCACTTCCACGCACTAGCATCAAAAATGTTCCTGTTTATTAGGGAAGGAGAGAGTTGAAAGTACCATATTTGCCCTCCACCATAATTACTTGTGGTTATTTATACCCCAAAAATGTATTGCCTTCGTTTCACTCTGTTGTGGTCAAGCAGGAAGGCGTTTCCCCTAAACCTCGCTGGACTGGGACCCTCGGTATCGAGGCCCGACTGAATGAGGAAAGGAATTTAACTACTAACCTATATTTAATCAAGTCCAAATGGTCTATTTGCCAACTAAATCGCCTTTATGCATCCCCGTCGCCATTTCCGCCCTCCAGAAGGAGTGTCTGAGACAACGGCAAAGGAGGGCGGGCGCGTAGCATAGCGTAGAGGAAGAGTAGGGTCTCTGGGGGCCACAACATTCTGCAACGGATTAAACAGTCGCTGACCTAATCTTCCGTTTACCTGAGATTCGGAATGAATTGTATCTCCAAATCGCTTGACATCACCGCACCCCAATCCACCCATCCGCCGAACTTCCCCCTTATCTCCATTAGGGAAAGAGTACTTTTGGCGGGATTAGTTGGTGGGGACTCGCTTTCGGGCGACTTTGTACCGTGGCAGATATGAAGGTGTAAACCCTCACACAGTGCCAATATGAAGATTTGATCTACTCCAAGCCCCAACTTACACATTCTTCCATTTTATTTCTTTTTATTGTAGCGGAGGTTTTCCGTGGTCTTCTGCGAAATGCTTCGTCAGGCGATAGGAAAGAGTGAACGTAGTTTGGACATTCCCTTGATGTTGTACCAGTCGTCATCGGGCGACAAGACTGAAGATCGGGACTTTCAGAGGAATAGAATGGAAGTGGAGAAGGAGAGAGATGACGATCGAGAGGGTAGAAGGGCAATGGCGTCAACACCGTCGCCACCACCGTTGCCCCAGAGGGGACGCAACGGGGCCCTCCTATTCGAACACGGCGAAGTGGCGGACACGGCGTGATGAGGTGCCCGAGAAGATAGATTACTGCCTCTAACGCTCACTCCTCGCCGTAGTAGTGCGTTGTTATCCTTTTTTCCCCGCCTTTTTGTTTTGGTGTTGTCCTCCTACTAATGTCTAAACATCACAAGCGTCAAATAAAACTACAGGTTAATCAACTCCGGAGTCTGATATTGTATTAACAAACGCTTCCCATGCAACTTTCCTTAACAGGCACGTTTTTGGCATCGGTAGGAAGTTGTGGCATCGTGCTGGACAACAAAAGAGGATAAATGGAATGCTTTCGGATAGCAGCAGGGGTAATGGAATTGCCATGAGGCTATTTGACAATGAGAATAAGGCATTTCTGTCATCCGTCACACAAAACCTGAAAGGAGCTGTACCGGCGAATTCGCCTCTTTAACGGGAAAGCATTAAACCATAGACTATTAATAGGAAATTTAGGAGTGGTTACATCATGCAATGCTGCTATTTCGGAACTTTTATTATCATCTACCATTTAGGGATATTTTGGAAAGAGGAGGAAGGGGGTGTCTCATTAGGCTAAATTCGGCGTCTTTCCCAAATTACAACCTTCTGTCATTTGAAAACCCGCGTTCCCCTCGTCCCGCCAATTATTCTGCATTGCTTCAAAATAACATACCATTAAAAAGTGGATGGAGTTAATAATAGTTTGTATAAAAGTGTTCCAGGTACCTTGTGCACTTCAGCAATTTGTTATGGAATGATTATTTTACACGTGTTTTAAGAGCAATTTGGTAAGCTATTTGCTCAACTATTTTATCGCAAAGATTATAAATGTTAACTTGGTGAAAAAATTATTAATAAAATGAGTACTTTATGCAATCTTTTATCTCTCGAATTGAGAAGTTTGTTCTCACCCTAATCTGACTGCACCGATGAAACCTGAATTGCACGGGGAGGGTTTACCATGATACGGCATCTGCCCTCGACCGCTTGCGGTGTCAGACAATTGTCACCCGTGTGGGTGGCTCTCGCCGGTGTGACTTGCGCTCACCTCAAGTCACTTCAACCCGCAGGCTTTGTGCCTGGGACAGTGAGGGTGCAGGAAGTGGCGAAGGAGGACAATCAACCGCAGAAATCAGGGGAGGTTATTACACCCTGGATTGGGAATAAAGATATACTCCTTGTATAAGTTTCCTTTAGATCCTGATTTAGGGTTTCGGAAGTAGAGACAGAATAAATCATTAAATTGTTAGAGGGTGCATACAAGCCACCGACTTTCCTGCTTCTCTCTGCCACAGACACAGGGTGTCAGACCAGTAAGAAGATAAGGCGAGATAGACTAACTCAAGCGTAAAATCTCTCCCTTTTCCACGCTTCCGCGTCTAGTCTACCCTGATACTTTCTTCATTCTGTATACCGTGTCGAACAAATTCTGCGGGAACACATCACCTAACTCCCACTTGTCGATAGTAAGAACAATTTAACGGAGTTGGAGGACTTTTCTGCATCCAGGTCTTATCCAAGCCAAAAGATCATAGTCCTTCTTCATCAGGGTCTCTGGGACTCAAATTTGCTTTGACAGCATGGAAAACTCGCTTTAAGTGGGAGGTTGGTGAATTTACATCAAACAATGGCAGCTGTCAATCACAAGAAGTGAGGATAAGAGAATGATTGCTAAACCCGGACTTTGAGTCACCCCTTAGGTGAGGTATTCTGATCTTAAGTAGATAATACGAAAGTCATCAAAACTGACAAGAAAAAGTAATTAGTGACACAAAAGTTTAAAGCACTTTTTGGTGTGACGGGAACGTAGCGCTGGTGTTTCACTCCTTCATCCACTCCGGCTACCAACCTTTCCAAGGCTCTGAGAGGAATGTTAAGGCACAGACTGGCTTCTGGCAATGGCGGGGAATTGTATAGGGCGACAAAATGTAACAAAACGAGTTTTATTTTAAGTGTCTGTTTAATTACGGCGGGTTTACGATCCGCCAGGTCTCGAGTCTCTCTGCTGCTGTCTCAACTTTGTGTACGTGTGTGTGTGTGTGTGTGTGTGCATGTATGTGTCTGTGGGCTTTCAAACCGCGGCTCTATGCAGGCCAAATCTCTGTGCCACGACTCAAATAAGCACAACAAACTCTCAGGCGTCTCGAAGGAAATGGTGGAACCGCGAGAACGGGGAAAAGGGGCCCAACGGGATGGGCCGGACTGGAAGCGAGGTGGAACGGCGTCGGCGGCGGCAAGGATAAAATTCATTAAATCTTTCAGCCAGATTGGAAGATGGAGCGTTAATCACATTGCTCCCCTCAGGCGTGTTACAATAGAAGTTAGGAATAGTTTTTTTCCACTCAAGGAATTTACTTAATTAATCTAATGGCAGACCACATTTTCTCAATAGCTCATTCACACCTTCCAGTGAAGAAAGGCTCTGCTTAAATCCTCGCCTTTAGAAAAGGCGTTTCCTCCAAAAAAGTAGTTTATCAAGACTAATTAAACTTCATTAAAGACTCGGGGCGTTGGATGCAACGTCCGGACAGATTAATGTGATGTCTGGTTAACCGAGTGTACAGTCAACAGCGAAAGTCATAAAGGGGAAGTTTAGGTGAGAGTAGCTTGTTAAAACGGTGAGTAGAGCAAATTGTGCCTGCGCCAAACCCCTCCTCCCCCACTCTTCTATTCTGGTCCTCGGGAGAGGAGACGAATTTCTCCGGCGCCTTCAGGCCGGAGCCATTGGCCACCATCAGATCGCGGCATGTGTAGACTTCTAAAATGATAAAGTTAGATTTCCACCACCCCTCGCCTCGCCTCTCCCCTTCCCATCTCACGTCTTTCCGCCACCCACTCTCATCGCTGTCCTCGTGGCCAACAGGAAAGACACAAAATACGACGGTAAAAGCGACTCCATTGGCCGTAATTCACCTTGGCCATAAACATCCATCAACACAAGTTGCTCAGTTAAATTAATAAAAGGACGTCAAAGGCATTGTTTACTTCCATGCAATCGCGACAGATGAGATGATGCTGTCCTGTTGCCTCTCGAGTCTGTCTGAACAGATGGCTGCGGTCTGTCTGTCCCTTATGGCCAGATCATTCGCTTGCGTCTCAACCACGTCTGGTTATTTGGGCGGGGGGTGGGGGCGAAGGAGGGGCGACGGCGGAGGAGGAAGAGGATGAGGGCAACCACCAAAGAAAAAAACACCTTACCCAACTTGATCAACTCAAGTGATTACAAAATATTTGCGCTGTTAGAATAGGAAGACGCTTTTTTTACCCTTGGCTACATACTACTTTATCACTCACCATGAGGTGTGTTTCATTTTTGTTGCGCATGAGGGAACCGTGAACTCTGCCGCTGTCCATTAAAATTTTACAAGAGCTCTCACCACTCAAAAATGCCAACCCAACCACTCTCCCCTCGTCCCGCCGTCAGCCTGGCCTCTCGCACGTTCTTTGTAAACCCTAATTAAAAGGACAGAGCTTCACTAGCCCATGCCTTGCCCAACTAAACGAAACCTGACTTCTAAACGGTGTAACTTTGACTAACTTTAGTCCAGCTTTTACCTGTAAATTCTCCTTTATGTGGGGGAAGAAGCCGAATCCTCCCTTCCAGAGCTGGCCGCCTTCCTTGGGTAGTTAGAACGCGGACAACGGCACGATATGGAAGGAGATGGCATGGTCGCCGCCTCAGATTTGGTCTTCCCCTGGTCCCTCTTTAGTCTCTCAGACCTCCAGTCCTACTACAACAAGTTTATGAAATATTACTGAAGCCTACTTCCATCGTCTACCGGAAAGTCCTGTTCGTGTTAGTAAGAAAAAAAACAAAATTCAGTTTTATCTTGCCGTCAATAAGCGTTAACAAATAATGGGATATAAGTTCTATTATTGTTAGTGGATTATTGCCAGCGTGAGGGTGTTTAGTATATCCAATTTTTGGAAAATGTTGCATCTTTTGAGGCGCAAAATTGAACCAGTGCTTGTGTGAAATCTTCCCTATTTTTAAATTATTTTCTTCTTAAAAAAATTCTGTGAAATCAAAAACGAGTTAGGGTCGGAGGGTGTTGAGTCCGGGGAACATGGTAAATGCGAGAGAATTTCCCAGCCTAGTTCTGCAACTTTTTGACTAGTTGTCTAAGCAGCCTGTGCTCCGGCATTACCATCATGCAGTCCGACTTCCTTCTCCTTCAACATCGCCGAACTCTTTTCTTACACTGCTGTCTTTAACTTGTCCACTTGCTGACAATACTTCTCAAATATGAGCCTTTCTTTCAGTTTTAAAAGCTCACAATGTATTTTTTTTCTCAATTTTCCCACCATACACACCACAAAATTCCCCCATTCAGTACTCGGTTCCCCGAGCTCACAAATGGACCCTTTCCTTGCGAGTTTTTCGCAGGTAATCCAGTCTTCTCTTCATGCCCACCTGTAATGCGATTTAAGAGAGGCTGGATTTTGTTCCGAAGAAGCAGAGATGTGCATATGGCAACTCGATCATCTAAATTATTTCGAGTTACTTCACGTGGCGCTTATGTTGAATACTTCCACACTTCTCCACTCTGTCACACATGGCCCAGAATGGTTTGCAAAGCTGATTCAAGCCTTTCCGCGACCTCTAACTTGTCAGTAAAGTATCTTGCCACAATGTGGACTTCACAACATCTTCGTCGAGCAAAGATGGTCGCGCAGAACGCGGCTTATTAGAAGGTGCGAAATCATTTGTTCCAAAAATTTCAAAGCCCTCTCCCCCACGCCACCTTAGAAAGTGCACTTTCACCGAACACTGTACTTTCTTTAACTTTTCCACTTGTTGGCAATACTTCTCCGAGTTTTTCAGAGTTTTCATTCCCACCATACACATCACAGCATTTTCCTAATTAAAGTCAAATTCAGGCTCGGTTCCCCGGGCTTTCACTTTAACCCTTTCCCTACGACTCTTTCGTAGGTAATTCATTTTTTATTCACAATTATCACCCGGTTCAAACGCGGCTCGATTTTTTTTCCGAGCCGGCAGAGATGTGCATATGAGGACTCGATCATCATCATGAGAGACTCCCATCTTGAATATTTCACGCCAATCCTCTTTCGCAAATATGATCCGAAAGGATTTGCTGAGCTGAATTAAGCGTTTCTGCGATCTCCAATGTTGTCATAAAAGGGTTCTGCTAACATGGTCTCAACAACATCGTCGTCGATCAATGATGGTCTCCCAGAACGTGACTTATCAGAAAGTCGAAATCACCTGTTGCAAAGTTTTCGAGCCATCTTTTGTATATCCTCTTGAAAGTGTACTTCGCTTCCACATGATTTCCGCTTCGGCTAAAAGGGGTATAAATTACTCTGACGTAAAGTAACTTCCTCAATAGCCACTGACGCTAACGCTTCACACTCTAGACTAACTTGAATCAAAAGTGTCTCAGTTAATTTGCTACGTCAGTATGTATACATTAAGCGATAATAATAAAGAGCCGAACCTGCGTCAAACAAACATGCGTTATGTGTCCAAAATTATTGTCATAGAAACGAACAGAACTTTCCGGTAGATCTAATATACGTAGTAAAATGTCTTTCCTGCCAATGGTGAGTGACGCTTTACATTTCGAACTTATTCATCCGATTAGTTGTGGAGGCAATTTGTGGTGAGATGAGGCGACTCTATTATGATTATGCTACTTTATACGCCCTCATGTGATTATGTTGGGACCCTCGATTTGTAGCAGACGGCTAACGTCATTCTCCCTCCCTCCTATCCGCCTTGACCTGACCTCCGACCTCCAATTTGCAGGCTCACACCACCCAGTAGTGAGGAAGGTAGGATGATGACAGATGGAATGAGGGCTCAACAGGAAGAGGGTAATATTTTGGCGAGGAGATCCAAAAAATGTCACTCTTTCTGGTCATTTAATTATCGAGACAACTGTTTTCCAAAAAGGCCTTCACCGCCACCTTGAGGTGGTAGTAGCGCACGAAGAGGGATGCTCTTTTGCACATCTCGTAGGCCGTGTTCAGCTCGTTTACATTCTCGATGATTGCGTCAATACGATTTCGTAATACACCGTTCCGCTCCCGCAACTTCTCTGTTTCTCGTGCCAACTGTTCTGTATTCAAGGCTATAAGTAGACAAAGTAAATTGTCACAACAAGGCCATTCTTTTGTTGTACATAGGTGAATGCTCTTTGTGTACATCAAAGTCTTCGGCTCTTCTGGTGGGGGCTTTTGACCTCCGCAACGAATCATGACAAGGCAACACAGCGAGGAGGACACCAGAGAGAAAAGCTTTTTCGTGAATGTCATACTACTCCCCTCCTCCACATGCCCACCTCTTATTTTAAGCACAACCTTATCGCTGCCAGGGTATGTGACGCTTCACCGTCATGACTCTTGAAGAGGTTAAAACAGATTTTCAGGCTAATAGGCGGTGAGTTCCACGCCCTACTGGATGCGGGTAGGCCAGTATTTGTGCCTGGTCTAGTGCTCACACTGGAGACTAGAGTTATTAGCCTCTGTGTTTTTTAGGAGTTTAGCAAAAGTTCCAGGCGATTGAAGAGGGCGTGTACAGCCCATAAGTGCCTATCGTTGACGTCCACCGCTCTAAAATGTCTCGGTAAAAATCCGGAAAATTGTCATGCATGTTGAGTGGCCATGTAAGAATATGTATTCCAAAGGTACTTGCACCCATCAAGGCTAGGGCATGCTTTTAATTGAGAGGAATTGAATATACGTGTAACTTGCTTATTAGTTAATCAGTAAATAAGTCTCAATCTAAAGTCAGTTCAAGTCAAAGAGAGTGAAGTTAAAATTTTGGGAATAAGTGAAACGTTGAGTATGTTATAATAGCAAGGTCTCATTAAAACTGAAAGGAGACATGTTCACAAAGGCAAGTGTCGGCTATTTTATGTGTGGGGAGCTTTGCAACCCTAGGGACGTAGGAAAAATTAATGTGGACACCGTTCGGTACCACATCATTCTCCAGAAAAGTGCGTGTTTGCACTTTTTCCTTTTGCAAGTGAGATAACACTTTTAAATGTAACAAAGAAAATTTCATCCTTTTCTTCCCATATCCAGCGCCAGAGTAATTTCATGATGATGGAGATTTCGCTGGTTAGCGTGAAGCCTCTAAAAAGGCTAAATAGTGTAAGAAGGCGCAAGAGTGAGAGTCATCGTAAAGAGCGCCGATACTAAACTGATGGAATCGACAAAGCCTCGCTCATCTTTAATCACAATTCGCCAATTCTTACCGTTGTTACCTAATTTCTAAAAGCAAAAGCCGGAAAACGCTTGTTGAGGGAAATTACGCCTTTACCCTACCTCACTGCTTTGACCCTTGCTCCGATATGCTCTAGCTAGGCTGCTCGTTCTTTGAGGGCGCGAGCTTCGTGGCGTGGCTTCTACATCAAGCGGTTAAGTATTTTGTGCCTGACCTACTTCCAATATCCCAGTTTCGAGATAGGTGGTCAACTGTCCACAGGGGGCTTACAAATCTTCACTAAGAGAACAATTTGGAATACCGCTGAGATTATCAAAGCATTTTTTTAGTTTAGCGTTTAAAACAGTGATCTTTGTCTTTTCACACAAATGAATTCAAATGTGCCCTTTCCATGTATGAAACGCAAATATTATTGAGTTTACGAATTGTATTTTATTGAGTTTCCACTTCCCAAATATAATAAAAAGCACAGTCTGCAGGAAGGTCGGTTTAACAATAATTTTTCAGTGATGAATACTTGGTTCTGAATAATAAGTGGCTTGATCTAATAATTTTCAAAGTTGTTTATTTAAACTATTCGTGGGACCCGTAGTGTAGGGGACCGTGAACAAAGGCAAAGCGGTTCGTATTTCGTCCATTGGCGCTTTGAGTTGCCGGATGTAAAAGTAACCCTTGTTTAGTTTATAGCTACTTTGCCGGTAAAACGATATGCCTTACGGACACCTCGATGATACACTGCTTAAAAATTCCTCACTTAACAGCGTTTGCTCGAACATGAGGAGAATGGACGTGTCGCACGGTCCAGAACTGGGTGAACTTCATGTTGGCAAAGCCTCATTTAGCAACAAAACTAATTGTAGTGATACGGTGTGATACTAGTACTGGCGGTAAGCGCAGTGGGTCGTATAGTTCCTGGCAGATGTAGTTACTTCAGTAGTCAGGCAGGCTGCCTTTGGGTCAGTCATCGTAAATTCGTGCTAAATTGATACGCCCACCTTTGGCAACTAACCGAATCAGTGCCTTCAACTGAGGTCTTCAAGCCTATAGTTACTCTGGTCTAGAAAGGGCAATTGGGTAAGGGAATATATGCAAAAAGAATTTGTACAACTGAAGAGGCATATCGTTTTGCGAATCCAACTCCAAGAGTGAATGCTTATATATTAGAAAGCCAAAGCTCGGAGCACTTCATGATAGTTCACATTTTGTGGCCCCGGATTTGGAGGAATATTCTTAATATCTTATTATAAATGCTTATTTAACATCACGTCGGAAATAGTTTGTTAGTTAAAGCGCCGTGAGGTTGAGTGTAGTTTTCCTCTTAAAAGTGGCAAGGCGCTTTTTTTCAGAATCTCCAATTTTAATTTGTTCTTCGTTTGCTCTAAGAGAAAGGTAGCCACCCAGCGGAACTCTGGCGTTGGATTAGTAAGGCCGAAAGGTTTACAATCTCAAAAAGACGATTACAATAAACGAGACCATTTTATACGCACTTTAAGTGAGGAAGCCAAGGGTGAAACATATCTTGGAAACGCTTTTGCTGACAGAAAAAACTGGTAATGCGACTTACAATCGCACATATTTGTATGTTTCTGTCGCATTTCCCTCTCCTTCACTGAGCTCTGTAAGACCTGACCACCAGAAAAGCTTGGCCCATTTTTGCATCCACTTTCCCGTGCTCCAGCGGTGGTAGACGGGGGCGCCAAGTCGTTTAGTCGCAAATAGAGGACCAACTTTTTCACCATAGCGCAAAGCCGTTTATATCGGCCGAAGGGGCCCAACATCATTGCCTCCTTGCTAGCGTGGTACTCCTCCCCAAAGTTTTGCACATAACCTCGCAGCCTCTTCCACTCAGCATAGAGCTCGTCATTCTCCATCGCCAGCTGCAAATACTTGGGCCGATTTGGATCGCCTATGGCTGCTAGTAGGAAGCCTTTGGTGGGTCCCTCGTCTCTGAATACGCGGGACATGCGTCTAAAACTGTTAGCGGCAAATGTGGCACGACGGAGGAGGGAGGATCCTGTGGAATCATCCAAACAAGCTGAATCGGATTCGAGGGTTGAGGAGACGGGTCGGAGGGTGGAAGGAGTGTTTGTTGGCAGAACAGACCGTCTTCGTTCCTCATTACAATTTGGTGTGACTACCAATAAAGACATGTAGATTTGTTTGATTGAATGCTTGGGTGAGTGAGGTGGGATTGTTTTCTCTCCTGGCGGCAATTTAATTGTCCGCAACTAACCAATCAAGTGCCATCTTCGACAGCCATTGGTGGAAATTGAGGAGCCACGTGATGGGAAACCAGTGGGGCTTCAACTGTCTGTCCCAACGACCCCCTTATCGCCTCACTCTTAGACATTTGCTATAAAAGTTCCTTACCTACTTTTATATCAATTAAAAGAAGAATTCACGCCTAATAAAATCAATTAGGTGTAACAGTTAATAGTTTTCTTGAGTTGAACGATGTCTCCAATAGGGGCATTCGGATGTGAGCGCATAATGATCCAACTTTTGATCAAACAAGCATTTTAACGTTTGACACTGTGACGATGACTTTATTAGAGTGTGTTTTGGAGGAAAGCACGTGCCATTAACGCAGAGGAAGAAAAAAGCATAATCGGAAAATCTGGATAATACTTGGCCCGTCGATCGCATGTGGGACATTCCACGTTACATTATCAAGCCGTCATTTCTAAGTGGATTGAAGTTGCCTCTAAAGGGAGGCCCAATCTGCCTTTCGATGTAAAATAATTTAAATAACAAGGCTAAAAGGAGGAGGTTAAGGGGTCCTGCTCTCAAATACCGCCTCATCACGCTACTCTTGGTTGGAAGTGAAAAAGCCGCGGGTTTTAAAACTGGTAATTGACGATTTCCTCACTACCAAACTTCATTCCTCTTAAAAGCACACTACACATGTTTATATCTACTAAATTCAGTAATTCCCTCACATACCACACTACTAAATCGTAATTGAAGAATTTCTATCCTTTTATGCTTGGGCTCTAGGAGTTAAGAGGCCGTTGTCTCCTCTCGCTAATGCGCTTCATTAATTAGACGAAGCGAAAAATGATCAAATTTAGATGCTGATATCCTCACAGGCGCTGGTGGATTCAGTTCATTGTCAAACTTTCAGAGAATTATCACTTGAGACCAGCTGCCCATGGTCCACAGTGCGGGATGGTCTTATCGCTAGGGCAAGGAATTTGGGTTTCTCATGAACCAACCGAGATGGCACTCCATCACCGGGTTACAATCTGCGTATCTCTTTTGTCTCCGAATGGAATCATTCTCTATTATGCGACTAGTTGCAACTGAAGATGAGGAAGTTGCCACTACACACTAATTCTGTAAAAAAAGGACGATTCCCTCCCAGTGAGGCACCCTTTCTGCCACGTTATAATAATCACTAACAGTAAAGAAGGTCCTTGTTAGTGTACGTGATGAAATTTTTAGGGAACCCCTCCACTATGAATCGCTTAAACCTGGTCCAACTGTTATAGCGACAGTCTCTTGTGAACAAGTGGAACGAGCGAAGCAAAAGCTCTTAATAAAAGGCGATTTGCTCTGGCCAGTTACAGCAAAAAAGGTGGGGTGATGTGCCGCAAAAGCGAGAGCAGAAAAAGTTACGGAGATTGGATCTGAACTTTTACCTCATTTAACTTATTCACCAGATCTCTCGTCGTCGGGTTACCACGTTTTCAGGTCGTTGGGACATCCATTAAGAGGTGAAAGCTTTAATAATGTTGAAGAAGTGAATAAGCACTTGGTAAAGTTTTTTCAAAACCAGACCGAAGGAGGTTTTAAAAAGATGAGGGTGCGAATAATGGCCTATACGGTGACAAAGGGTATTGAAAATGATGAAAATGCAGTAATTCATTAATAAATACGTTTTCTCGCCAATAGAGAAAAAATTTTACTACTTTTCGGCATGCCTGAACCTTCCAAGCGCCGTCCTCATGCCCTTCTGCGGTGCGGAGGCTGTCCGACCATCTTTTGTAACCTCGTCCCTGTGGTTTGGCAGTTCACGTCCACTGTTCTGAAAGCGGCTCATAGCTCCGCCCTCTTGACCACTTCGTCCTCATCTTCCGGTTCAGTTTAGTAGGTTGAGGGGCAAAAAAAATGGAAAGACAACAAAGAATGCCTTTCCATTCACTGGACATTTGAGCATAACACAATGGTGTGGCATCTGGACGATATAAAGGTAGATTGGACGCATTAAATGACGTACTTCACGGTAGAAGAACTCTTCGACACAACTGGCTCGAGGATACCCAGTGAAGGGGTGAGACGTTCTTATAAAATGTAGGGATTTGGAAGGGGGACCATCGTCCGGACACACCACACCGAGGACGGAGGGTCGGAGCACCCTCGAATGGTGCAACCGAGAGCCCGAGGAGTTTGCTGAAGAATTTTGTTGACGTAGATTTGCCTAGATGGAATTTGTTCACCACCCAGTTAGGCCTCTGTCTGCCATTCTCAGAGGGGACTCTGGTTCCTACTTTGCCCGCCGGAAAAAGGGTATCAAGGCAGGAATTTATAATGTAACGCTAAAAATGAATTGCTAAATCGACGTATCCACATGCCTCAACACTTTACAATTGTTATCTTAATATTTAACAAAAAATAAAAGAAAACAAAGCAATACCTCATACCTTATAATTGTAACCTCTTCAACTATCACCAGCACGTCTTTTGAGGTGCCGTCTCTGAACAAAGAACGTCTTCCCGAAGCGGAAGACAACAGATGAATTCTCCGTGAACTCTCACCTCGATATCTTCCCTTTACACTTGCATCTATGCGTCGAATCATTCCGTGGGGTTTCACTAGGCCCTCGGAAAATTGTGCATACTCCACATTAATTTTTAGAAGAGAAATCACCTTCCTCGTGGATGCTCACCCTAAGCGCCTTGCCATACCCTCATCTGACGTCTTTGTTCATGACACACTGGTCTCTCTACCCTGTTTTCTTTTGCCTTCCAGGGAAGGAAACACTTTTCCAAGGTAACTTTATCTCCTTGCAGGTCGCCGGATGGAAAGGTAAGGCGACAAAACGACATTCCTTTTGGTGGGCAGAGTCTTGTCTCGCCTTCCGTATACAAAAGCATATCCGCCCGCCAACCAGGAAGAACCACTTGCTCTCAGCACCCATTTTTCCCATTCTCTGCGTTGATTTGTGTGCTTGTCATGGAGAACTCGGGAGGAGAGTCGGGCCCATAATAGGGCGAGGGACGGAGAGCCACAACTCTATGTGACAGGACCTGCATGATACGCAACTTCGTGTATCCTCCATAGATTAGGCGTTTACATAATGCATGACCGTCGTCCCTCTCTGCCTCTGCTTCGGCCTTCTCTCCTCTCCCTCTCTCTCTCCCCCTCCCTTTGCGTGCAGCCACCGGTTACCTCGGGCAAACCGAGACCACCGAAACCCTCCAAGGTAGACACGCCCACATGCACGAAGCAGTGTTGACATCGTGAAGAGAGTGAGAGGAGGATAAACCCAAAATTCAAGTAAAGACTGCGGAGATTCACTGCGAAGTAGCACCTAAACAACTTTTACCTTTAGTTCACTCCCCTCGGCCTCGACTGGTTCCGCTATTTGGTGTTCTGGCACAAGGAGACCCGCCGTTTAACTTAAACCAATTTCATGCATACACCAGGATCGCTTGAATTCCGAACGAGACTTAATTGGGCCAGTCAAACAAAAATCTTACTCGATTGTATGAAAATCATTGCCTTATTATTTTGCACGGTAAAAGCCGTAAAGCAACAAGTAGGCAATGAGGAATGTAATCGTGGGCAAAATTATCAAAAGTGGTGAAAGAAACTTGGGATATCAACGCATTTATTCATGTAGGGGGAAAATACATTAAAGTGGCAAAAGAAATAAGGTTTCCTACCTTCCCAAGTGAAGTTTAGAGAAGCGCGAGATATGCAGTTAATGGATGAAACTTGTTATTAGGTCCAGTTGTATAGAGAGGAAGTCAAACGTACGCGCAAAGGAGTCGTCTTTACTAACTCCGTCTGGAGAATGCCAAAATCCACTTTAACAGTTCAAATGTTAGGGTTCTCCGCACACATGCCTCAGCCTTCCCACCCATTGCGGACGAAACACATGCGTTTTGGTGGTAACTTCGCGGGTAACACTTTTTCTCTCGACTCCTCCATCCACGGGTATCCCAACTTGTTGCGAGGTCGCCGAAGCATTTCAGATGGTAGCAATGCGAATAAATTCTGGTTTCTGAATAAACCTTTGCGTTGCTAGGACACCTTTTTCAGGAAGGCGTTAATTAAAGGCTGGATTTTTTTCAGTTAATTTGATAAGCGGAGGGAAGCGACGAAGGAGGAATGGGGAACAAGGTGGGGGATACTGGGAAAAGCCATACGCCTTCTGCAAGTTTATTTTTATGCTCTTACGCTAGATTTTAAATGAAAAACAATTTGAGGGAGAATTTCACAAATAGAAGGGAAAATGAGGAGAAAATTAAGGACAAATTGGAGAGGAGTTTGACGAATCGACGATCAGGAAGTGAAGTTGACAATTTGAAGAGTTGAAAATGCCTCCACTGTGCTCACGAGTGGGTAATGCAAAAGAGAAGACTTTTAATTCATTTAGTCTTCCTTCTTCAAGTATAGGACAAACGATGAAATCAAAGTACCCTCAAATTAATTTCCATGTGAACCAATCAAGCACACCCGAATGAAGCCAGCGTCGGTGAAAAAATGGTAAGGAATGACCAACTCTAGAATGTTGGATTGTGCAGGATGAATATGTCAAATATTAACACATTAGGTGAAGATAACCATTGATATGTGAAGGAAATAGTAGCCAAAACCGCATGAGTTAGGGGAAAAGACAAATGTAGGGGAGTGGCCAACTCATCGAAAACAATCGAAATAGCAGAGAGGTGGATGAGGAATGATATTCGTGGCAAATGGAGGGCCAAACGCAAGCGAGTTGGGCGTTTAAGTGTCACCCCTCGGCCTCTCGACCAGGCAGACAATCACTTCAGCCACATTCATTGCCTACACTCTCCTTCCCACTTTATCCATCCATCACCAACATCTCCTTCACTCTCATACCTCTGTACCTCTCCTCAACCGTCACATCGCAAACACGACCACTTCCACAAGTAGGCCACCGCTTCGGATCATCACCACTCAACTCCTCGTCGCCACACTCTCTCACTTCCCACCAACCAACTCCTCCAATCACACTTTGCCACGTCATGCATCCATCCACCCACCCACTCACTCAACCTTCCATGGACTCATCCTCTCGCCCACGAGTATAGAGGCAGCAGATACTCAAACTCACCTTCGCAGACACTGGGTTCTCCAAACAATTAAACATCTCCGGTGACGCAGCCTCTCGTAGCATCTCCAATGCATCGCCTATCAACCACCGCCTTCGTTCAAACTGTTCAGCGAAGAAGACGTTCGCGTCGGCTGACGGGTGCACTCCCATCACCTTCTCTTCCGCCAACCTCTCCGCCTCCCACCTGGCCCGCGAGGCTGCCGCCCGCATCTGAGCCACTGACTCGCGTCTCGACGTCGTCTTCGTCTCTCTACCACTTCCACCCTCGCCGCCCCCACCGGAACGCACTTTCAAGCGCTGACTTTTCCCCTTGGGTAGACAGTGGGTTGTGTGGAACAGTCGAAGGCTGGCATAGGAGTGGAGTAGTCGGAGAACACGCAGAGGCATCTGGATTCTGGAAAATTGTAGTGTAATTTTTATCGTAAAGCCTGGGTGGTAGGGTGAATTGCTGTTTCACTTCCACATTGTTTCCTCTTCCATCCCCTTCCCATTTCAGGATGGTTGATGAACTAAAAAACAGTCCATTGTGCTTGTCTGAAGGTTGACTAGCTCATAAATTTGCGCCAGACACACCCTTAACACTCGTCTTTCCAAAAAATGTCATTCATTGTTTCCAATACACAGTCCCCTTATAACATTTATTTGTTTTGCCACCTCAATTGGCCTGACACTAAGGTAGGGTCAACGATATTCATGAGGACATAGCAACGTGCTAAATCAGTCATACAGTGGGATAGTTAAACCAACAATATTAAAGTTTCGCGCCTTATTCCTATCACGTAGCTACGATTATAGTAGTCACATTAATTATCACCCTGCTTAGAGAAACTTGAGAACGGACTACGTCAAAGTAAACATTACTAAGTGATAGTCCATGGCTTTTTATCCCTTTTCCAACATCCTTTTGCTTGTTCCCACATCTTTTAAGGTCCTCGGACAAACTCGCATTGGCAAACTACCTCTAATCACGCGAAAACCAAAAAGGGAGAAAAGCCATCTGCTTCATCGAATCACAGTATCGCGGATGATATTTTATGCCACTTATTCAGGTGTTTGAAAAAATATCATTTGCATATTTCAAGCCCTTGATGACACATAAAAAGACGCTGGTGTGGTATGCACCTCAGTACTCGTTGTTCCGATATTGTTAAATTACGTGGTTGAACGCGGGAAATATTTCAGTCGATTTTTCCTCATTCATCCTACAAGGCATATTATTTTAGTTTTTGATGAAGTGATAATATTCACATATATGGCCATATATATAGGAGTGGACAGTGACGACAAAGAGGTTTTAGAGCGTTATTAAACCGAAGCAATGATACACTTTTGACACAATTGGTCGAAGAACGCCAAAAGAGAAGATAAGACTCATAAAATAAACTTAATGGTTCCTCTAATGGCAAACACCGAATCTTATTATAATGCGTGTAAATTATTCGGTCCATCCTCCTCCTCTGATTAGTGCAGGACCAATAAAATGGAAAGGTCAGATGTTACAATTTTTTTGTACAGAATATAAACCAATTATTCAATTTGGTAATTTTCCATTTTAGCGGCACGATATGATCCAAAGGCAACTTCTTGACGCTATGCAATAATTATGAATTGTTTAGAAAGATAATAAGTAAATTTTTACCCTATTCAATAAGAAGCAATATGTGAACTCTACAAAGTTCGTCATTAAAAATGGTGCCAAACAGTTAAAACTAAAGTCTGAGGCAGACTTTGTACAAAAAAATATTTTGTGGGTCGCTAAAACAAAATAATGTCTTTTTTGCCCCTGGCTATTTCTTTGTTTTAAAGTGCATTGCGGACGGCACACTTTTAACCAAGTTAGTGTGACTTTCAAGCGCGGTGTCTGCCGCTGGTTTCCTCGCAAAACCTGTTTTGATTGTTCTTGACATTTATTGCGTCAGCTTTTACATGACCATACTTTTATTTTTCACTAGTGCATGCTATAATCTGGTATTTATGACCTTTCCTTGCCTTATAATTAGTCTGAAATAAATGTTCATATGAATGTAATCTTTTGGGTAATTGCCGATTTCCCATTCTTTGAAAGTAATAACTAACACATTTTTAGGGCATTCTTTAAATCTTGGCGGCTTAACCTAATGGCGCAACTGGCTCTTATTCAAACTACGCGTTCATGAGGATTCCTATTTCATCCATAAATTAATGTAAAATTACACGTTCACAATACCAGTACCACATGTCCGTCATCAATATTGCTAAGGTATTATTTGGAACTGAGTGACGAGAAGATTGCTTTTTTAGAACAATTACTCCATACCTGTAGATGATGCCAGATTGTTTCTATACGCAATGAAGTTACTGGTTATTGTTATAAGACCAACAAACTGTTCACTCTTCTCTCACTCCCCATCTTACGTTTGGTTATACGGAGCGGGTGTAACATCGTCTAAATAGCCTCGGTGAAATCATGTGTAACCTGCCTAGGTGCTTATGTCAGCTTGTTGCCCATAACATAGCTGAGGGTATTTTCTTGCGTTCCAATCCTCTTATGGCGGTTGTTACACATTTCCTCATTTGCTGCATAATGTTCGTTTGCGGGATCAAGAATGAGATCGGTTGCCCAAATCCGAATTTGATACGTCGTTTCCAAATTCGTCAGAAGTAAAGTATCCAGCGACCAGGCATTTCTTCTCATATTACGCTTCAAGCGAATGAAGCCTCGAGGGCATTTAATTGGATATGCCGGGTTGTATTGTGGTAACGGTCACATGTGACATGGTAGTAATATTAGGTGGGAGGCATAAGATAAAAATTACACTACAATTTTCCAGAATCCAGATGCCTCTGCGTGTTCTCCGACTACTCCACTCCTATGCCAGCCTTCGACTGTTCCACACAACCCACTGTCTACCCAAGGGGAAAAGTCAGCGCTTGAAAGTGCGTTCCGGTGGGGGCGGCGAGGGTGGAAGTGGTAGAGAGACGAAGACGACGTCGAGACGCGAGTCAGTGGCTCAGATGCGGGCGGCAGCCTCGCGGGCCAGGTGGGAGGCGGAGAGGTTGGCGGAAGAGAAGGTGATGGGAGTGCACCCGTCAGCCGACGCGAACGTCTTCTTCGCTGAACAGTTTGAACGAAGGCGGTGGTTGATAGGCGATGCATTGGAGATGCTACGAGAGGCTGCGTCACCGGAGATGTTTAATTGTTTGGAGAACCCGGTGTATGCGAAGGTGAGTTTGAGTATCTGCTGCCTCTATACTCGTGGGCGAGAGGATGAGTCCATGGAAGGTTGAGTGAGTGGGTGGGTGGATGGATGCATGACGTGGCAAAGTGTGATTGGAGGAGTTGGTTGGTGGGAAGTGAGAGAGTGTGGCGACGAGGAGTTGAGTGGTGATGATCCGAAGCGGTGGCCTACTTGTGGAAGTGGTCGTGTTTGCGATGTGACGGTTGAGGAGAGGTACAGAGGTATGAGAGTGAAGGAGATGTTGGTGATGGATGGATAAAGTGGGAAGGAGAGTGTAGGCAATGAATGTGGTTGAAGTGATTATCTGCTTGGTGGTGAGGCGGATTAATGCATGCAGAGTTATATGCATATTAGTTGTCGAAGTTATTTGGTTTGATACTATAGAAATTTGGTGGTGGAAGCAGAAAATGTCATTTTGGCATCCTCGTCGAACCTCTGGTGTTTTCGTCAGCTATTTTCCAATATAGTTTTTCATGATTTTTGGTCCACTTTTCATAACCATTATTTAAACTTTCATTTCGTGGCTTATAGGCCTAAGTAACCTATTGAGATTTTTGGAGACGGAAGCTGGTAAATCATAAATGAATTGAAGTACAAGACGCGGTCGACGAAAATCCTTAGTCTAACATTTCTCAATGTTAGTTTTCTTGGGTTTTTTTACATGTTTGTATACTTATCTTGGTTTATTTCTTATCATAGTCTTTGCTTGTTATTAGGTTTAACTTCACTTTTCTAATGTTCGATTGGGCATGTCCTTTGTTCTCTCTCGGTACGAGCGACCATTTATTTGTTGAGAATTAAATGGGATTTTGAACAAACAAAATCTGTGTACGGACAACCAAAAAACAACTGACTAGTGCCCTTTGAATGAGCGCGAACTCCAAGTGTATTTTTCTCTTCAATTTGACTATTTCCAAACACTTTCCTTGCATGAGTCTGTTGAAAACCAGTTTGACCTATCATTGTAATCTCAGTCCCATGGCGACTTGGGAAATCTAAACCGCAAAATGATGACGTTTGCTGTTATGAAGTGCTTTCATCAGATCAACGCCTTTTGGGTCTATTAAGAACTGCATAGTGAGCCTTCTTTAATTCTCTGCTTCAGATGACGTTGAACCACCGAACGAAGAAGTCGAACAAGTTCATTGCTAAGTTGGAAACCTCCGTCACACTGCCGCATCAATTAGACTTTTTCCCCAAACGGCGTATCATTGTCCTCACTAATGTGAGTATCCACCAGCCTAATTTTTACTAGATTGGTTTATTTGCAGAAATATCTTGTAGTGGTGCTGTGACCGGCTATAAGTTGGTTTTGTTGTATTCGAAAACTAGGTCAGCACAAACTTATTGGCGGTTTAATTACTTGGGGTGCTGGTTAATGCACCTCTAATGGCTGTCTGAACCTATTTTTTATCACCTTTGTGCTTTATCAAAGTATCTCATTTCAATCGCTGATTGTTTCACTTCGTGAATTCGTACTTTGAAATTGGGACGGTATCAGTCACAACAGTATACCACTTGAATCTCACTTATTCGTTTATGATCAGGCGAAAGAGGGTTCACCAACATGATCTCATTGCTGCAGTATGTCCGCCCCTAGCGAATAAACACAACCACCACAGAATCATTCCTATTCAATGTGTCCGGTCTGTTGGCAGGACAAAGCAGTGGCCATAGAGTGTACCAGCCAGTGGGGCGCAGTGGCTGCAGGGGGTGCAGACATTGTCGGCCGCCTGGAGGTGGGCGGATTCCACTGGGATGAATATGACGATGTTGTTGCTCATCCCGACTTTACTGATAGCCTCCACAAGGTCCGGAAAATCCTGCGCAACCGCTTGCCTACAGCCAAAAATGGTGAGCTTTTATTAACCATCTCCTCTGTTGCCACTCTGACATTCCACTTAAGCCTGACACTATTCTGAGTTTACTTACCTTGCACGAAGAGTTAGTCGACTGGACGGCTGGTAGCCGGGCTTAATTCCATTATTATGGTGGTTCATTCAAATACGTTTAAAATGATTTTCCAATCGACCTGAAATCTTCATTTCATAATCGCGTTTAGGCGAAGGTTTTGACTTTTTTCCCCCCAACTGTTTCTCTTATTGAACTAGCACTGAAGGAACTGGTTAGGCCTGAACTCGGCGTCCGCAATGTTCTTATGGCATGGCATTAATTTTTGTAGAAATCGTCGTCTAATGTGTATTGTGAGACTCTGTGTGGTCGAAATTTTTTCACTCTTTGAAGTTGCAGAAGTTTTGCACTGGCAAAATTTTTTACTACTGGGTGACTTGGCGTTTTTCGTACGAGCAGGTATCAGAGCTCTTGGCGTCTCAGTTCAAGTTGTATAAGAACGGTATTTTTCCGCTCTGTTCTTCGCCTCCTCTCATTCTTAGCACTTTGTCATAGCCGCTTGAGTCCAGTTTAGAACAACACCCGCAAAATGATACATGATATTAGATGGAATTAAACAGGAAATCCTTCCTCTGAATTGCTAGAACCTGGCCGCGAGACGTCTATTGGAGTCTGGGAGGTCGCTTACGCTACAAATTTGACCTCCCTGTACCATAACTAAAAAGAATAGACTACTGTTTATTTTATCTTCTGGTAGTATACTTTTTGCACTCTGAGATCCGCCAATGGAGCTTTGAAAGAGGCACGAAGTAGCCCTGTCGCAGTACCTGGAGCGTAGGGTGGAAATTTTGCGTATTTGTGCTGCACTGCCTAGACGAGAGGCATTTATCTTAAAAATCTTTCTAAATTTACCTACTAGGCCGGATTGGAGAAGATGTGATTGAACTATTGAAGTCCGAACAAGCCTCCATTCTCCTCAACTCAACCCCAGTTGAAGGTGTTCCCGAAATCAACGAACTTCAAGTGGTCTTGGGCCAGGTAGTCTGGACGGTCGTGATCCTCTTCATGGCCTTCTTTCGTTTGAATTTGTGTCTTGCCTATCGCTGTGTTTGTCACTTCAACTTGGGTGAAATTGGTATGCTCAGTTGTTGATCTGTGCCTCAAACTGTTCTCCCTCGTTCCCCCTCCTTCCTTCGACTTCACTTCACCTCCTATTCCTCCCACCTAATTTAATGCCTAATCCGTGTTTGGGAGGTAACGCCATTTTCGTGTTTTCCAGTAAGGACCAAAAAGGGGCAAGAGATGGTAAAAGGGCATGCGTATTTTTTGGTTTCTTTTCCTAAATATTTGAGTTTTTTGATGATAATTCCCATCTTCTCACTAATCTCAGCTCTCCTGGGCCGATTCCCATCTGGAGGACAACTTCCGCTCCTACCTGAGGGCTGTCGAGGAAGCTAAATCCACTCGTGTGAATGGTAATTAATTCCTCTTGTGGTACTGTAATGCAACAATATGCTCCTTTGCATTCTATATCTGGGTTAATCCTCTATTCTTTTCTAAATTAGGAGATGTTGTTGAACGCGTCGATCTTCTTTGCCCGCCTTGTGATGAAATCTTCCGGCTGGAGATAGGGAAACTGTCCGACTGGGTAACACCAACCAAAGTAGAGGCTGAGAAGGAAGACGAAAAAGAAGCGGAGGAGGAGGCTGTCCCCGCCTAGGTGACTTCCTTACTTTATCATATAGTGATTTGTACAAATATTATTTGTATATTTAGAAGTGTCACTCTTGTTCTTGCCGCCCGATTGGCATGGGCCTCTCGTGCATTTTTGACTCATACGCTGTTACTTATTGTGGAAAAGTAGCAACTGTGACAGTCTCGAGTTTGCCACGGAAATTAACTGTTATTTACAGGAATCTTGGTAGATTTGCCGTTATTTGAAAATTTTGATGTTTTAAGAATGCCCAAAGCCACCATTGAAAGTCTGGGGGGTGCAGACAGGTTTTCGGAGTGTTAAAACTCTTATTTGTTCTCGCCTCCTGGACTTGTTGCCTTATAGGAGTCGGGTCTATTTTGATTTTTCCCATTTCGAGGTCTGATCGACTTACAGTGCATCGACTCATGTTGAAGTCCTTTCAGTATGCCCCTTTCGAATAAACACAAAAGCTCTTAAAAGCCTGAAGCCTCTTCAAGATCCTGTTTGGACTATCTTCCTCAGGGGCTCAGTGTTCCCCCCTTGGCGTAATTCAGAGGTAAACTTAGATGCACTCAAGTTGGAATGCTTCCCTAGCGCGGATTACCTTTGAATTGAGATGATTTTGTTGTCTTGGCCTACCGACCAGTGACAGTTGAATTGTGAGCTGAATGAGTTAACCATAATATCTTTAATAGATCAAAACACTAAATGAGAACTCGGGCGACAAGGAATTCATGCCCTTCGCGTTCCCTTCATTCTGACCCATCCTCATTCCGAAGCGTTTTCATACTACCACAGGAGGATGAAGTGTATGACGGATTTACTCTGTTTTTCGGGACTGCGAACAGGACGATCTGTTGAGTCAATGAGGGACGTTAAAATCCACCGTCTTGTCACTGTTAGATCAAGTCATTCTATGGCCAGTACCAGCGTGGTAGCTAATAGTGATTTGAAGCAATTCGACTTGCCCGTAACAGTGATTCTTGAGACGTTGAGTATTATCAAATCGGTTTTGAGTTTTGGAATTGGACCAATTTCTCTCCCTTCACGCGCCCCAAGTACCGTTTTCTTCGGGCGGTGGATTTCACTGCGGCCACGGGCTAGGTATTAGCCGGTAAGGAAGCGTAAGGTGTGTAAGAGACGCTTTCCTATTCCATGGTGGTGAGCCTTCCGACAACGTTCCTCTTCTAATACCTTCTGCGTCGGAAACGTGACCCTTGGGAGTTGAGAAGGCTTCTCTCAGGAATTGTCTACTGACGTAGCGGATAGTCGAGAATTTTGACTTCTGTATACAGAAAAATAGTGACTGTCGACCTTAAAATTCGTACAGTGTGTGTTATCCACGCAACATTCCTTTCAGGTGCTATCGCTGCTCCTGCCACTGGAGTCTGCACAATCTAGTTACGACGGCCGCCTCAGATGCGCCCCATACGGTTGAGAGTGCAATGTTTGGGGAGGCTGGGTCAGCCAAGTCGGAATATCTCCTAGCGACGGTCCCTAACTGAAGTAAAAATCATTTCATGGCGGGATGGAAGATGAGAGAGAGTTGAAATAGTGGAGATGTAGACGCCTAGTGGGAATCGGTCTGTGGCCACCCTACGAGGGAGGAGTGACAAGGCTGTGAGAAGGGCGAAAGACAATTTTTTCAAAGCCTGCGACCGAATCCGTAGTGGGCAAACATAGTGAAGACATGCGATAGATTTACTAGAGGCGAAGATGCGTTTTTTCGGGCACAATGTGCATCTTCCCGTATGGGAGAAAGTGCACTTGGGGAATTTTGGGTCTTTCAAACCTCTCGTTTGCCCCATTGGCAGTCAGACATCGAATGTGCCTCGGGTAGCTCTTCTTCAGGAATTCATTTTGGATCAGGTAAAACCCCCGTCGGCCGTGGCGACCAAATGCTGGTTAAGGGATTCACGAATGTCCCTGCTATCGTTTCCACTTCCACCCTACACACAAATTTTACACAAGACACTTCACAATGTCATCGCATTTCATAAAGAAGAACGTCTTCAGTAGAAATTTAAACAGACTTGGAACACTTCTAGGTGGATAGCCTTTGATCGAATCGAGGGAATTGTGAAAAGACTCTAATTGCCTCGCCTGCCAGACAGCTCCAGACTCCTGGGGTAGCTTTCACCGGCCTGTACCATTATCTCCCCTAATTACCACTTCATAATGGAACCACAGTCTGGCAGCACCGAAAGTGCATTCACGTGGAGCGCTAATGCAACTTCGCCAGCAGTTGCTGAGGCAGGAAATGTTAACACCGATGTAAAGGTTAGAGCCGGGAGGGTCGTATAAAGGTCTTCCTAACCATCGGTAAATGTGGGCTTGAGAACGCCTCCCAACCACATGGTAGGAAGCCCTGGAAGGTGTCGACTACGTCCAGACCGAAATTCCCCTTCCTGTATACTTTAGTCGGCAGCTGCGGTGGAGATCCAAACACGTGTAGTTTTTGGCGCACATGTGTGTGCTTATATCTTTTCACCTGCATCCATTTGATCCATCCTTCTGACTATCCGTCACTATGCCGCGGTTAATGCCATTCACGAGGTACTTCGACGAATTTGGTACCAGTACATCTTGATGAAAATACCACACACACACGCACACACAAAGTGGGGCAAGATTTCTGCTTGAAAAGTGTCAACGGTAAGGTGTCTGAACCATTGGAAAGACTGAGATTCTCGAGGCAGTGGAGGAGGACGCTTCCGAAAGCCTAATCTGCTTGGAGCTTGAAAGGCGCCTGCCAAGGACACGTAGAATGCTCATGTGACAGTCTGAGAGGACGTTTCCCTTAAAACTTTTCTTCAGATTGGTAGGATGTCAAAGGCGTACAAAAGTACTGTCAGTGGAGGCAGAAAGGCAGGCTAATTAAGAAATATTATAACTGGTGGTCTAAGCCGACCGTCATAAGCCTCTTCGTGGGAGAAGAGAATCCTTGGGCGGTGATGTACTCCACATTTTTCAGCCGCTTTTGGTCCTATTCCACAAATCGTCCAGTAATTTTAACATTATCTATTTCTGCGCAGAAAACGGGCTTGAATCTTCTCATCTCGGGGTCGGAAATCTTTCCCCTTCTACTTAATCTGCTCGGACATTCCGGTTTGGGCAATCAATTCCAGAATTTAAGGTGGGGGTGCCCTTTTGCAGTGGGTCGACCTGTCGCCCCATCACTCCCCCACCCATGCCACGCCCTCTTCCTCCCGAATCTCCCCTGAATTTGCAATAAGCCATAACCAGAGGCAAGATTTATCACTAACACACAAAAGACCTGGGAGTCTGTGGGCTCGACTATATGGTCGTGCCACTAAACGGAAGTCCGCGCCGCGAAGATTAAATATTCCGCGCGTGACAAGGACAGGAAAGCAGGAATTCCTATGGCCTACTTTCATGCAAATATAGGAAAAATGCTTGGTGGCCCTAAGACCTCCTCCTGCTCCCTCCCGTTCCACTTGCTCGCCGTCCAACAATCTACCCCGCCTCGAGGCCGGAGATCTGAGGTCTCTATGCGGCGCAGACGATAAAATCACACTTGGCGCTGGATTTTCTCGCCTCATTCGTCCCTCTCCCGTTTGAGTTCTCCAGCGATGGGATGCACAGAGTGTAACTGCTATAAACGCCGCCTAGACAACATATGTTGAGGGAGGATTTCACACAGAATAAACAGATTCGTTGCTGGAGGATGCTAAAATTACATATGTTTGTTTGAAATACACCATTTAAAATAAATTTCTATTAAAAATGGACTAAAGGGGCGGAGGAGAAGAGGAAAAAGGTAGGTGATGAACATTGTTTAACTAGAACTGTCAGTCCACTGTTGGCGTTTGGGATTTTCCGCGGTTGAAGTTCCCTTTTTTTCTCCTCTCGTTCCCCTCCTTCGGCGGCCGCTTCACTGGCTTCGCATGGAAAATTCCTGGCTTACTTCCAAGTTAGCGATTAGTCGCGTGTGAATCGGATTCCACCGTCGTCCTTAATGCCTTCGTGTAATCAGCATGGGCCGGCGGTCTTCCTGCAAGTTCCTTGACGCTACCCAACTTGTCAGAGCAGTATTTTTTAGAGTCATCATGGAGCACTTTCTTTCTTTAATAGTGGATCAAATTCCGGATGCCTCCTTAATGGTTCTCGAGCTGCGCTATGATTCAATTTGAACTCTCACGAGAAAAGTATAAGTAAATCGAGGTTTGTTTCCATCTGCTTTAAAAGGTAAATAAAGTAACGCGAAAATAATTTTTGCGAAATGAAGAAGAAGAATAGCTTTAACTTTTGCAAAAAATTCCGAGAACACATTAAAAATGGTCCCGCTAAGTCACGGGTGATTTCAGGCTAAACAGAATCGCCTGTTTCATAGTTTCCAATCTAATATTTGCAGCGGGCAGTTTGAGACAAGTTGCGCCGAAGCATGTCGTTCTTGTCGGTCAAGGAAGGAGGGGGAACAAGCCTTTTTTGTGGACGGCGATAAAATTTGCTAAACTTTCACTGTCAGTCCGCTGTTAGGTTTTGGGGTTTTCCTCAGTTAAAGTTCCTTGTTTCTCATTTCCCTCGGCGGCTGTGTCAATGCCTCAGAAGTGGCCTCGTGTCTGTCCAAACGTACAACCAAACCGCATAAAGAATGGTGACAATAAAAGGAAAGCTGAGGAGGATTGGCCGGGACCAGGGCGAAGAATAAGGAGATGAAGACGAGGACCTGAAAATCAGCAATGTGTAGAGGGCGGTGGTGTCGAACTTGCCTTCTTAACTAACCCACCTTAAATTCATCTCTGTACTCCGGCAAAGAGGTTTCGTTTCGACACAGCCTCCTGAGGCTGCCTCATCATCGTCTTTGGATGAAATTCTACATTTCTGACGGGGCTCCTCGATATCGACATTGCCAAAGAGCCTCAATGCAGGCAAATGCCAAATGCGGCTTGTTCAAAGGCTTTTCACTCCTGCAGACATTGCCAAAATGTCCCAGCCTGCATGTAACACACCTAATAACCTCGCAAATTGGGTGCCAAATTTGTTTTTATCTCGTTTTCCCACTTCTCCTCGCCCGCATTTATCAATTTAAGAGGGGAGAGGGGAGGCCGAAGGCCGGGCCGTTGGTAAGCGAGAGGTAGCGTTTAATTTAATGGCCAGTCAAAAACGCGGACTTCATTTCCGTTTGGCGGCATAATCCTTTTACGCGTCGGCTCTATATCTTTCCCGAGGTGAGCGATTAGGGCAATTACGACTTCAGTGGGAAATCGGGTCACCACAGCTTGCCAAAATTGTCATGATTGACGCAATACACCTCGTTCGCTTGTATTTTGTGGCGTTTATTAATTGGTGGGCATCTTCTCGCTCCCTCATTCACCATGGCACTTCAACGATGCGGCGACAGGGAAGACCGCGTGTCACTTTTCACAACAAGGGACGAGGAAGGGTGTGTTTACCTTCATGCCCGAAACAGCAGTGGAAGAGCGACCCTTTGAGAAGAACCTCACCTTGGCTACCTCCTGATTTCCACCGGCGCACAATTTGATGGTCGCCACCAGGCTCTGCTCAGTGGATATGACTTCGGACTCACCATCATTCTAAGGCGTAGACCTACTTACTCACCATCAGGTTGGAAATCACGAAAGGCGCGTTAAATACAAGTAAACACAACTTTCATTGACATCTACGACTTTTCGTTGACGATTGGGCAAAACATATACACCATTTTGAAACAGACTCTTCATTCTTAGGCCCAATGTTGTTTTGAATATTGTATATTTCTTGCACTCGAAGTCCTCCATGACATCACTTTGGTTATTGCATTTTTTCTCTCTATTTGGTTGGAAACCATTAGACGGGGGAGCCTACATTGGTATCTACGATTTTCTGCTGACAATTGGGCAAGAAATATTTATCTTTTCAAAAAAAAGTCCTTATTTAAGAGTTAATCCACGATTCAAATCTTTTCATAATATCATCTTGGACATTGTATGTTTTTTTTTCACTTAAAAAATAATTTGTAACTATGAAAAAGGTAATAATCGCTGGGTGAAATGGCGGCTGAATGTGAGCCTTGTGAGCCAATCGACGGAAGACCTCGGCAAGCTGGAAATCCAGTAAACCAAATATGAGGACGGAATAGGAATGTGTTCTCCGTACGCATCCTTGTCTATTCCTTTGCTTCAACGAAATCCACTTTTCTTGCCAACTGGTGATTTGATGTATAAACCGCGGCATTCGCGTAATGCGAAGAAAGCAACAAAGATGCGCACTTGGTCTTGCGGTCTCTCGATCATCTACAGTTGCGTCAGTTCATGCACCAGGCGCATAGGAGCTCACTTTTTATTTTCTTCATCATTTACTGCACGCAGGTGTTTTAACACAACCGTAGCTGCATGTCTAGTTCTCAGTTTAGACCTATGTTCAAGAAAAGTTTCTTGTACGAATCGGGTTCCACCGTCGTCCTTAATTTCTTCTTGTTGTCAACATGAGCGACTGATTTGCTTCGAGGCGTCTTGACGATACCCAAATTACCAGAACGAAATTTTCAGAACCAACAACGGATATTTCTTCGCATCAACGAATCCATCTCCGAATGCCTCATTAATGTTTCTCGAAGCTTGTTGAGCTGCGCTGTGATTCAATTAGAACTCGTACAAGGAAAATAGAAGTAAATCGCGTTTTGTTTCCAACTGGTTTTGGGGAAAAATATACTAAAAGTGGTATAAAAAAATGTCGAGAGCGCATTACCGTGTATCCCGCTCGGTCGCAGCTGAACACATTCTGCGCAAATCGCCGGTTTCATAGTTTCCACCCTGACGGGTCACGTCCGTCGAAACGCAGCCGTCAGATTGAAGCGGATTATGCCGCGGCGTGTCGACCAGCTTGAAAGGGGATGGAGGCAGAAGAATCTTCTCTTTTCGGTTTAGATCCTTGTCATGACATCGGCATAGGCTGGGGAACTTGCTCCGATATTACCAACAAGTCCTATCCCATCGCTTTCCATTGTTTGAAGTTGGTGCATTTGAAGAAGGAGACATAATTCTTTAATTCCCCTCGTTATCTCGATTTTCCACGAGGCATATCTGGTGGGAGAGAGAAAGTGACCAATTACAACTTCATGTAATTTTTCCCTTTTTGTCTGATCCCACCACCTCGATTGTGGTACAGGAATGCTGTTGGATGGTACAGTAAACACAAACTTCTCCATCTCCCCTCGCTTCCTAGTGTCCTTAGGGCGCTTGGATATTGTCGGCCTCCTAATAACAAACATCTGCCCACCGGGCTTTTCCCTTTCCCCCTTACTAAAGGCGGTCACAAGACATGCCACTACTGCACACCGTGAAATAGGCTCTCATTGCGATTCTTCCTCAAATAGTGTTCTTTCGCAGTCGTTGATGCCTCCAACTCTCCAATAAGACGGCAGAAGCTAGTCGCCTGCTTTAGGAGAAATTTGAATTTGTCGTCTACTGAAGTTGACACTGCCACTGTCCGAATGCACAAGAGCCAAGGAAAGGCGACTTTTTCCACTGAGAGGGTTTTAGTTGAGACCTTCTCACAACTCACTGTTAATCAGAGAAGAGTAAATCTCGTAGGATAAGTTGAACAATTCACCTGGAGGCACGAGATTTGAGTGATCAACTTATTCCCGATATGAAGATTTTCTCTTAACCCGATTGGTTTCTCAGAGGAGAAATGGCGGAAACGTGCAAGACATAAGTCTTTCTTAATCTGAAAAAAGATCTTGAAGTTAAGACAGGAAAAATTTCCTCCGAAAATCAGTTTTGGCGGATGCCTCGAAGTTCAAGTACATGCTCCAACGTCTAAAGCATCGAGTAGAACAACTGAGAACTTAAATCTCCTCTTTTATCACTTTCACATTGAAAGAAAAGTTCATTGTGGCTAAACATAAGTTTTGCCCCACTAGAGGCGCTTAAAGTGTCTCGTTTGTATGTTAAAAACAAGTGCGTCGCATATACGTGAAGTCTGTCCCTCCTCACTCTTACATCGCCTCGTACCACCGCGCCGAAAACCGTCGGAATTTGGCGATTTTTCCAAGGCTACTCGGCCTCGAGACAATAGTGTTGTGTTACTTTAACTGAAAACCGTCGCCTAGTCGAGATTGATGTGGTTGTGGCATGAAAGTGATATCACGAAACTCACAGGACAGACCTTCCTTCTCCCCTTCTCCCCTCCCCTTTTCCTTCTCCACCCTCCACCTCACAATGCAGTACACGACAATAAAATTTCAAAGGCCAAGTATGTCTCTGCCCAAAAAATTTTCCTTTAAAATACACCCTTTTGTATAGGCTAGAAAATTAGGCGGACAAAACCGAGGAGGTCGGAAAGAGCGGGTAGTTTTGGCGTCAATGTGACTAGACTAAGCTCTTACTAACGAGAATGGCCGTATTTTTGTGATTACGGGAAGGAAAAACACCCTTGAAAAACTTCATAAATGACGCATTCCGTCCCCAGAGCTGTGGCCTTCAACAGAATTCTCTGATTGTGACGACGCCATCCATTCTAGCGTTAACGCTGAAGCACTACAACATCGGAAATACTTACGGTTAGGTGGAATCACGGTTTCAAAGGAGTATTATTTTCCAGAATTACTGGAAAACATTAATTTAGAGACATCCCCGATTACTAGACGGGAGAAACGTTCATTCCAAAAGGGGATTTTTGAGCCAATAGGAGGTGGGAAGTAGCTTCGCAAGCGGAAGCTGCCTTCGCTGATTTCCATACCTGTTTAATGTCAAGTTGGAAGGTACAGCGATGTACTCACTGTGGACTGCTGTTCTACGCCAGACAGAATTGTGGGATTCACTTTCCTGTTATCCCCATAACGAGGATTCTCCCTCCTTTTTACAACGTTCATGCTATATAGAGCAAAACTCCGACTATCTCCACGCCTTAGTGCGTGCACGAGTTCATCGTCGTCTCGGCTCCAACTGCCCTTGGTCGCGAGTTCATCTAGTTTGCGTAAGTCGTCATCCACTTACCCGACGACAAGAGATTTTTAAGACGGATGTACAGGCCTTTAGAGCACCAGTTAAGTGCAGGCGGATTAAAGCACCGACAGAGTACAGAAGATCAGTGACGCGTACGTGGTAAAAAAGTTGTTCATCCCAGGCCACACCCCACAGAGCATCGTTCCGGTCTGCGATTGTAAAGTTGATTACAAAAATAGTAGGCATGGGAAAAAGATGTAAAGACTGTTACCTTGTGGCTGAATTTATTAACAGGGCCAAATAGGGGTAAAATTTGGAAGTTGAGTCGGCCAAGGCAGGAGGCTGAAGAGTCAGACTTGGGTTAATTTGTTAGCGATGTCGTGAATTCGCCAAGTCCTCGTAGGCAAGGCGGGCAGGGAGTAGGCAACCCCACTCACATCCACGCAGCAGTGAGAGGTTCATCACAGTCCGGAAGGCCTCCTAACTCGGTTACAGTCTAAGGAAAACGGAAGAGACTAGAAATCCAAGGTGCTTAGGCGGGCAGTCATGATGCAATGATGATTGGCGTTGGTTTTCAATTCGCTATAGCAGTGGAGATCAGAGTCAGGATGGAAGAGATATCGCTTTCGAGACGGAGCATCGTGAAATCAGCAGGGCTGCTCCAAACCTCCTTTTCCTACCAATCCGGGGGAGTGTCTGACACCCTTGACATCTAGCCCTTCGTGGCGTTGGAAGAGGTTTAAGGAGACGATTTCAGAGACGATTTCACGTCCCAAGTTGGTACCTAAGGTTGCCTCGGCAGCATCGGGGGCAAGATAAGTCCTGGAAACTTGACGGTTCTTGAAATGTTTGTTCATTCCTGGAAGATGGCGTAGGAAAGTGAACTTTTTCTAATTAATTTCTAAAGTCCTGGTTTGGTGTGGACACCACGTCCATTTTAGCCTTTGTCATTATCCATAACAGTTGGAAGTGAGAGGTAAAACCCTTGCCAAAGATGGTGAACATAGGCTTGGCGCGTAGGCAGTAACCTATCAACCGTCACATCTTCAAACTATTTCACTTGACACGAATTTTGGCCATTGCGTACTCTTTCGCACATCACCCGTCAGTGGAGTCTCTCACCCTGTCCCTGTCCCCCTCCGCCACTCTGTCCACCAAAAATCAACCTTTTTTCAGGTGCCTTGGGCAATAGCGACAATTTGGTCCCACGTGGCATGGAACGGGGTGATGGTAGTCACTTCCACAAGTTTCCTTCACTGGGCTGACGCAGTGGAAGAGATAGGAGCGGAGGACAGGCCATGTTGCCAAGATGCACGTCCCTCCGCCACCGCCGCTTCCAGAGTGACGGTCCACACCTCAGCCTTGAGAGGAGGTCTATACACCTCCGACTCCCTTCGTCATCCGCCTCGCCGACGGACGTGACTTGGCAGGTAGGCCGAAGGGGGAGGTGGTAGAAATTTTGCATACCTGAGGAATTTGAGAGGCGAAAGAAGAGGGTGGAAGAGGAGGAGAAGGGGAAAGAGAAGAAATAAAGTGCAAATTAAAATCCCGTATACTGCAATGGAATGTTGGCAAGCTACATCGTCCCACGGGTAGGCAAATGTTTCAGCCGTATCACGAGGGAATGTGTCTACTTAACATGATAGGGGGAGGAATGTAGAGCGATCGAATTAAAGTTTGTCCAGACGATAAATCCGTCAACGTACGCCTGGGAATGTGCTTCAGCCAAAGGAAGACGTCACACCAAAATGTTCTTCTGAGCCATTTTCTGAAAGAGGGGCCTCTACGTGAAAACTAGTTGCCCGTATTTTGCCTCCTCCTCCTCCTTTATGCTGCACTATGGACGTCATGGGGTAAAAGATTGGCGAGATGCATTTGAAAACCAGACCTGAGATCATTACTGGGACAGGAGTGAGTCGGAGACGAACAATGTCCTATTTTGTGCTCTTCATCAATCCACCAGAAACTCTTTAGGCCTCCAAGTCGGCTAAATTGGCCACACAATAAGACCGTATTTAGGGCCGGGACCACCGGTTCCCTTCGCCTGTCCGGTGGTCAAAGTACACTTAAATCAGAAGTAGATTAAGTGAAATCGCGGATCTCCCGACGTCTTTTCCCTTGGTAGAAGGTGAGTCTCTCCCCTCTTACTCTGCTCGATCATAAAAGGCAACAAATTACCTACTGCTGAGCAAATTAAGTTTCCGTCCAGTATTTCCCAGATTAAGGAATACGGAGAAATGGCGAACTGGCAGGTATGGCTGAGGAAGCTTTGAGTCCGTAAATTTTTCCGCGTCAATCTGACATTCGCCCAAGACACACAAAGGGCGAGTCGGAATTCATTGCAAAGTGTGCAATGCGTAAATAAGATCCAGCCATGTATAAATGCCGAGGCGCGGAGAGACTGCGAATTCCCTAAATGTTACCGTCGATCTCTTCGAATTGTCCCAGTGCAGATCGCATTCAGATGTCTACACTCCATTACTTTTTGCAAGCCTGTCCTCTCAGTCCTCCCTCCACAAACACAAAATTCCATCTTGGCGGGTAATTAATGATCTAGTACACCGAGGCAGTAGAGAGCAAGCATTGTTTAAACTTGCCTTAAATTGACTCAAGTTAGAATTTTAACTTCAGGAAATTTAGTGTTAAAAGTGGCCACCAGAGCTGTTTCTGACGTACACCGTCAAAGACGGTGAGAATGTGCTTTGTGTGTTGGGCGGGCGGTGGAAGGCTAATGGCGAAGGTTTACATGTCAATTGGACCGGAGGAATGGCTGTGTTACCGGACACACCTCCAAGGGCGAACTTGACGAGAAGAGGACGAGGAGAAGTGAGTGGAAGGATCTCCGGCTATTATCGTTCTCGAATTACACTTTTATGTGGGGTATAATAATGAAAGTGGGTCATGACAGTGTGGTGTCACATATGTGTGACTCGTGGAATGTTGAATGTTAACAGTTATGTAGGTGTCGGAGAAAGAGTTAAAGTAGCCGAGGTGATCAAAGAAGTCCAAACAATTAAATGGTGGAAACAGTCTTCACTCAGAGCAGGAGAACCTCTAGACTGCCGTCGATTTTTCTCTAAGGCAACGGGGAGATAAATAAAGAAGGAGAGTGGGAAGAAGCCCAAGAAGAAGAACTAGACTTCGACTATATACCCTGCCTCTTGTGACGTTAGGGACTGGAATGAAAAGGAGAAATGATTTTACGTGTCCTTTCATACTTGCTACACTGCTTGCCGGCAGCGCCGCGTTCCTCGGTTTCCCCTGAAGTCCTACTAAGTAATTAGCATTCTGGGGGGAAGGTGTATAGTTAACACATATATATACGGATATACAAACACACATACACAGAGGGAGAGAGAGTGAGAGAATGAGAGCCGCAATGTCGTGGCACCACTCCAGTAATAAAGGTAACGACGGTTGATGTAACCGCGCGATCATACAAAATTGATTAAAACAAGGCGGGGTTTCACAACGTATCCTTTTCTGGACGATCAGCCTAAGCGTCGAGAGGTGTTTGCTAATTACCTTGGGTTAAGCTTTACGAAGGTTTTTCGACCTCATCTCTACTGTTGACAGTCTTTTCAACTGTCTCCTCGGTTTTGGCGGCCATTCAGGCGATTATGACTCGATACGATGAAGGTGGAACATTGTGGGTCACCGTTCGGTCGGCTGTGGCAGAAGGGGTATTACGCAGACTTGAATAGACACTACATTCGAGGAGATTTGAGTTTCATTTTAGACTGTAGCTGCACCCGACGCAGAAATTTCTCTCGGTCTTAGAGGTTTAGCATCAAACATCGTAGAGCCACCCTCTTCGCTGGCATCAGGGTGGCCCGATGGTTATTCCCCTACCCACCGTGAGACATTTGTACTCTGCAGCCCTAATTGGGACATTTGGTGCAAGAGAAGAGGAATCCCACCTACACGGTGGCTATTTTGGCGGGGGTCGTAGCATCACTGCGGCATTGTGAGCGGTGCTTCTACTGCTCCACAACTCACGAACATTAACAAGGTTTAATCGCACAGACAGCACAGCGGTGGACAGTGAAGCGACGCTAATGACAGTCGGGCGGCTGGCGGGCTACCGGGGGGGAGGGAGGCATAAGAACGCTTTGTGGGTGGGGTGGGGAGAGAAGGGAAGAAAATGCTTCCCTCAGCTCCTGAATATTGCATAAAAACAACAAGTCACCCGTCGGTTTGCGGGAATGATACGGTCGAGCAAAACACGACGCTGCCTGAAACAGTGCACAGAAGAGTGAAGAAACCCAAAAATGCACTACTAACCAAAAAAGGAAAGGCTTTTCAGATGATAAGAGGTTTTCCTTGAGAAGCGTAGAAACAACCAGCATTCATCGCATATGTCAGCATCTAAGAAATTAGAGGCGAATGCCACTTGCTTGTGTGGCGGCGACCACATGGACACACTTGGATAAGATTAATTATGGTGGCGTTCCGGTCGCTTTCGCGTCCAAATGTAACACCTAATCCCCCAATGACAAGCCCTTTCCCACCCCGAGACACTACACGGGAAGAAGACAATCGTGTCACCACGTCGCGTTGCCTAGGTAACCCTGAGCTCGGCGATCAAGAGGGATACTAAGTGCTGGAAGGCCGGAGGTCTCAAACGAGTCCTTTTTCTTAGTGACAGACACAATTACGACTTGGCATGAGTCCTCTTCTTCTACTATTGGGAAAGGCAAAGATTTCCTTTAATAATTGCTAGAATTTTTATGCGAAATCAGCTATAACAAAATGGAGTCGGGCGGGGGAGGGGGGGAGAGGATGGATCAGGCATTTAAACGCAGATCCGTCTCCAATTCAGTGTTATAGTAATTAGTACTTTTGCCCGTAGATGTTAACTTCTCCATTCCCAAACTTCCTATAGCCACTTTTATTTCCCCACCTCCACCTAATTAAAGGCGCCTTAGTGATAAATATTAGAAATCTTAAAATTAACTTCGTTTTTACGCCATTTGTCTGTCGGGAAGGGGGAGGGAGTGAAGGCGAAGCTTAATCCAAGTGAGTTCATAATCTGATGTTATGCTTATATGATTTAAGTAGCATGGTCCGTAGGTGATAACTCATCCTTTCCCTAATCTCTAAAAGGCAATCTAACTTCCAACCGCCCCTTAATTAAAGCCGCCTTAGTGATAGGCTTAAGAAATCCTAAAATTAACTCTGTTCCTATGACTTATGTCGGTTGGGTTGGAGTGATGTCACACAATGCTTAATGAGTTGCTCGCCTTAGACACAGTCGTGTTAAGTGAAGTTGAAGGAAGACTCTTAAAGATATCGGCGAAGGGTTGCTGAAGTAAGGCAACGAGGGTGAGGCAAGGTAAATCTCATTATTAATGTTGCCCAAAGGGCTGATTTTGTGTAATATACGTATTCGAGGCTGGGGATATATGGATCCTGAGTCTACCCATTCTACCATCACTCGGGGAGTTTTTTTATGGGGAAACCTCTTCCCATAAGTGACAAGCCACTTGGTAGACAGCCTGGAGAATAATGCAGTTTCTGGAGCGACTTTATGTATGGTTTTCTGGCCCTCAGCAAAAGAGCCCAGGTGGATTCCTACCGAAGCCTAAGAAAGATGAGCAGGACTCCAGTCGGATTCAAAATTCGACCTCAGGGCAATCGGAGTCACGTCTGAGCCCTGACCGACAGCCCTCGCAACGAGGTTGACATTAATCCTGCCTGGGGACGCTGGGTGCTGAAGGGGACGGATTTACAAGACTCGTTTCGCACGCTGTCTCCACTCGCGTCAAGCCTCTTTCCCCCATTAGACTCGTCTATCAAGCAGAGCCAGGACTGCCACGCCGATATTCGTAACCAATCACGCACAAACTCCGGGAACAGAGACATTTAACTTGGCATATTTCTGGTCCAAACGGAACCTCATTTATCATGAGAGAGAGAGGCAAAAAACGCCCAACATATTGAACGAGTGTCTGGAACGGAATTTGAGAAATTCCACAATTTTTCCAAACGAAAGTAGCCGCAAAATAGGCTGAAATTTGCCTCTTCTCTAAAGCTGTGTAGAATGTTAATCTTCTGAGGGGCATTTGCCACGTGCTTCAGGCAAGTCAAATTTTGTCCCCTCACTAACCATCTGATGAGGAGAGATGATAAATCTGCCATCCACTCTGCCCGACGGCACGTTTTTAGAGGTTTTAAGGAAATTTACCTTTTTCACACGCCACTGGCTTGAATTTTATGTGATTGTGAAATTGAATTTAACACGGCCGTAAATGTCAGTCATTACAGAGTTGCGAGGAGGAGGATGGTGGGGAATTAGAGAAAGAGGAGGAGGAGGAGGAGGAGGAGGAGCTTAATTTGCCTCGGTGGTCTTAGGCCATCAACGCATCTGACCATTAAATTATGATTCCATTGGTCCTAGACGAAATGGTCAGACGGAAACGGATGAGGCTGCTGCTTCAAGACTTCTCCATATTGCAAATCGGTCTGCTACAACACCTCACTTATTAAACGAGTGGCGGTTGAGTTACGATGGCAACAGTGGTTTTGCTCCATCGTGGCGAGGTCCCATGATCCCGGTTGTCAAAATTGGAGGAGAGAAGTCATCCCAAACTATCTCGGTGAGGGAGAGGAGGAGATCTTAGATGACAAACTGTCAAGTGGAGGAGGAGGAAATCGGTCCGGCCGAAATCTTTGCTAAATATGGCGTTAAGAGTATTTTCAAAGGAAATAAGATTGTGTTTGTGTGCATGACTGCGCCGAATTATGTAATAGACAAAGTGGCCTCACCTCAGGTCGATTAATAAGCCACGGACGTTTTGATGACGTGTGACATGCTATTTTGACGAATGTTGTCGAGTGGAAATACATTTTATAACAGATCGGAGGGAAAGACATTTGGGGAGAGGATTTCCATTTCCGTCTTCCGTACTCCTCTCCTCAAACTCCTTTGGATAATGCACAGGTCTATAGGTCATCAAGGTGGAGAATTGAAAGCCTGCGTCCCATCTCCGCACACACCGTTGACAAGCGCTCGGATGACCTCTTGGCAGTGGACGTTGCATTCTTCTCCTCTCACACTTCCGCTCCCTACCGACTCTTCACCAGTGTGTGGTACGTCGACATTTAGTCAAGTCTGGCATTCAGGATTTGTCCACTGGAGTGTTCGATGGGTGCTGAGCACACCACCAGACAGCTGTCATCTCTTCATCCTCCTCCTCCTCCTCCTCCTCCTCCTCTTCCTCTTCCTCCACCTCCACCTCCACCTCCCCCTGTCTTCGTGCTCACCAGCCTGACGTGTTCATTAGAGACTCAAAAGATCAAAGTCTTCTTCTGCTTCTCAGCACGACAAATCTGGTGGGTCAGTAGGGCAGCTCCTCTTGTCAACCCCCCCTTCCGTCCGCTCCTCCCACACCGGAGCCAAATGCTCACCTCAGTCATGCCAATCTGCACCCCATGAGATGCACCGGACAGCTGCGCAGAATCTGGTGGGCTGGTGGCCAACCACGCGTCATGGGAGGGTGGGGAAGTGTGGACATCATGACGACGAGTGAAGCCAAAGACTTCTGACGATGCAGTGCTTCGTCTAGCCTCTTGGCTACCGACGGAGAGTTCACATAATCACACTCACACGCAGGCGTAGACCTACAGACAGGCAGACATGCGCTGCCGTGAAGTAGGATCGTCCGTAGATTCCGCTGTCTGTATAAATCTCGTCATGTTATCCAAAATGGCAGTCGATCACGTTAACCTTTGTTGAAAAGTTTGAGGAACCACACCATTACCGCTTTTTTAACTCGACGGCAATTAAAAGTGATCCAACTATTCCACTCAGATGGTTTTTCATCTGAAACGACGGAGCCCAGTAATTCCCTCCCACGTCATCCCCTTAAGGTAGGAGAGAAGACTTGTTTACTAGGCATATCTGTTGTTTTGTTTGTTTCATCAAGTCTCGGGTGGTTTTGATGAAGTCATTTTTTGCCCAAACTTGTCCGAATTTAGTCCGGAAAGTGATGGTGCAAATTCCACTTTGGCAGAGGCTTAGTACAGGCTGACATAAGTTGGAGTCAAATTCTCTCTCTTCACCTTTTGCTTCCAAACACACATTCCTGCGGCTCCTAACGATGTCCGACATTAGCACAATTCGTACTCCTAATTCGCCCAGTTGGAGGCGTAGAGGAGAGAGAAAGCCTTTTCACATTAACCTTCATCTTACAGATCACTCTGTCTCCCACCCGTGACACTGAGATGCGAGAGAGTCAAGTGGCTGGGTGCTACTCCTCCTCATTCCCACAACTCCTTCTACTCTCCTTCCGTTGTTTATCGAGAAACTCCCGAGATCTTCTGCAAATTATTGAAACACCTCTCGTCCACTAACTTGGACAGTCCGTTTAGAGCTTACTGACGCGGACAATCCCTTATTTTTCCACCTTTTCCCATAAATGTCACAATAGGTGTAATTTATAAAAAGAAAACTCTACTCCCACTCTACTCGCAAAACCTTCAAGGTAACACAGTTGCACGAGCGGCTGATAAATCACTCGTCTCTTCCAACCTGTCCGGAGAATAATCTACCCTCCGATGAGCCAGTTGTAACTCAGTCAACATTGCGAATGTTCGAAATAAATCATCTCTGTCAAAAATGTGGGATCGGTTAAGTAACAAATGCAGCTAATAACTTGGCGTGTTTTGCCAGGTCGGAGGTAAATGAAATTTCGCCCTGCTTTGACGTCATAATGCGAGGTGAGAGGTGGGGATTCATTATCATTCTACCTCTTCGTTCCGGATTGGTTGTGAGGCAGGAGTTAAGTCATCTTGGGACCCTAACGAAGTATTGACTTGGCAGAAGCACCTTTCACAACACGGTTGCTGTTTAATTGGGACCTTAAAGGCTGTAAAAGGCAGCTTTTTCCCTGTGACTTCGTCGATTTCAAGTCACAGTGGAAAGTGGTGCATTCAGCCGTGTTGAGATCCTCTTTACTGCCGTTGTGACAGTCCAGGGGCCTCAAGTCAAAGGTCATTTCTTAACGTCGTAAAAAGATGGGTGTGGGGAAGAAAAGGAATAAGCAGAAGAAGAAGAGGGAGGAGGAAGAGGTGGAGGTGGAGACATCATTCCTTTCTTATTACCTTTTAAGTCCTGACAGCGTTTTTACATAATTTAACGCCCAGGTGATAATAATGGGTGTCCAGAATTGTCAAAGCTGGTTCTGGGGACCGAAAACCCCCGACCCCTTCGCCGTTTTTCCTACACGAGGGAGGATTAACCCCACACTCAGATTTTGGAGTGAAATTGGGACTTTAAGGTCATCCCAAACGAAAGATATTTCTTGAATAGTGAGGTACAATTGGCGTCCTAATAAGTAAGATCCCTCCCCCTTGCCGAATGAGGTCACTTTCGATCTCACACCGTAATTTAGGAGACCTTTCGAATCTGTTTTTCACCCACTTGAGTTTTTATTCTACATTCCAAGGTGGACGGGGAGAGGGGTTGGCATTACTACATGGCAGACAAAAAGGCAGAGGGTGCATGGGTAGATGAGGAGGCCGAGGGTGAAGTGGTCGTCTTGATCTACTTTTCGCCTGAAAACATGCATAAGTGTGATGACCGAGGAGGAGGAGGAAGAAGAACAGGGTCCGCCGAATTGTGTCATCCCATCGCTCGAGTTATAAGCAGATTTTGAAGCGCACTTTATGATCACATCAAGGGCATGCCAGAGGGAAACCCGAGGTTGCCCTGCATCAGTTCGATGAATATTTGATGGCAGTAAATGGCTCCTCTAAAGTACATCCCTTGAAGAGCTAATAGCCCATTTGCCAGGTGGGAGAATTTGAAATACAATGAGGAGGAGGTGTGGGCTCAAGCTGACTTCCCCACCACCATCACATTCCCGCCTATGCATCGCCCTTTCACCCGATACGCGATACGTTCGCTTTCCGGCCTGCCAACTCTCGGCTCCTCTGCTAGCTCACATCGGTCGACGGCCTGCGTTAATTGCACCCGACAATTCGACGCGTTTGGTTAGCGCGGATGCTATTCAAGCCGAGATAATCAGGCATTCTTGTGGGATGGAATGCTTAGATGCCTAGCTTGATGAATTTGAGGCATTTGCAGACCCCGTCTGTATACTCATTAAGTTATGCCCGAACACAGGCTCGATGAAATGTGTGTGCTAATATCGGACACTCGAAACAGTGGCAAGTAAACATGGTGAATCATTAGGTGATTGTGGGCCAAGTGTAGGTGAAGCTTAATTCCTTCGACGCCACAACAACCAATGACTTTACACTTAACACCTTTCTTAGGCCTGATTGGGGTTTAGATAACGTCTGCATTTCCTCCTCACGGCTTCCTGTTCTACGCTCCTGGACCATCTATGCACCATCGTTGCGTTATCGCTTGCACCCCATCTTTATGTCATGGGGGCAGAACTTCTAAGGGACGCCAAAACCACGTCGTAAAGAATAATGCTAAGTATCGGTGGGTGCTATCTATCCTGGGTACTCGTCTCGCCGAGGTGTGTGAGTTGTGTGTGCAAAGGTGACGTTGACGTTTGAGGAAGTGGATCCTTCAGGAGGATGGAGATGGAACTAGGATGGTGGAGTTGAGTGGATAAGAAGAGGTGGATAAAGTATCATTTGGAGTGGAAAGTGGGACGGTTGTGTTGCCCCCTCAATGAGCATTCAAATTTTACCAGAAATTATAAGCTAAAGGAAATGACTCCAAATAGCTACCACCATTCCGGTATCGCCTCATTCCAGGGCAGCTCAGGTGTGAACTCAACTGACATCGTAGGAAAAAAAGAGGAGAACAAATGTGGTGGAGGCGGCGGAGGCGGAGGAAGAGTGAAGAGGCACTCGAGGCTTGTCCCTAATTGGAACAGAATGCCAGAAAAAAAAATTGTTGTTGTTGTAAATTAACCACGGCAAAATTGACTCATCGGTTAACTTTCCAACACCGCTCCGTTAGGATAAGTGATGGTGTTCGACACAAAATGCAATTCCTTTTCCCTTTCAATCCAATTTCTCTCTACTTTCCAACAGCCAACCCTCTCTCCTCTCCCGGTCGCCGGCAGAAAAGGCGGAAAAATGTGTGGAATGAAGAGTTTCAATCCTAACTTTGCATAGAATGCTGAATGTTGATGTCAGTTGGTTAATAAGCGGTTTGAGGCGAAAGCCAGTCGAACACGTGTTTGATGTAAATACACGAAATACACACGCAAGTTAATGTATCGCCCTACTTTCACTTATGAAATCGAGTGAACCTCGACCACGGGAGTTTTCTCCACTGAACCAGAAGTGGAGCAGAGGAGCTTGCGAAATGAAAGGTCTGCAAGAGCACAAATGCAACAGAAGTCCACTTGCTATCTTTGCTGATCTGGTGGTGAGGAGGGACAGGAGTGTCCGTTCTTTTTGGCATCAATTCGCCTCTCAAGGTCAAGGAAAAATTGTCTGTGAAGGTGTTGGCTTAAACCGGACGGAGGTAATTCGCAGTCACTTGGAGAAATATTTGCACGGTGCCAGTGGTTTTCTCGCTTGGCAATCCCATCTCGTGACTTGTCCATTCTCTTCGCACTCCTCCTCGGAGAAAATAATCTTAGTTGAAAGTTAGGCATCTGGAAGGTGAAAAGCTCTTCCATCACCGTAGAGAGAAGAGGGCGGTGAGGGGAGAGTTGACGGCAGTCCTGGACCTTCCAAATTTTTTGTTTTGCCCACCCTCACTTCATAGTGGCAGGATCTGTCATTATAAAGATACTAACTTCAATTAAATGGAATCTTGGATGTCTGGGACACTGTTTAATGGAAGCTACGGCCGTCCAGAAGCCCCGATCATAAGTCTAATCTCCAAGACGCAGGAGCACTGTGATTGCCTAAAAGCGTATCCACTCAATCACCTATCACGTGGGATTGTGTTGTCTAGGCGAGAGGTTTCCAGATTCCGACAGTCGGGCCAAAATGTCCCTCTGACACTGTGCCACACAATTTAGCGAAGTGGAAGTCTCAAGGACTTTATAGTCAAACATGAATCTCTCACAGTCGTAGTTGTTGGCAATTCTACGCCCTGTTACACCTCTCCATTATTGAATAAATTTGAAATTCCTTCCCTTCCGCCTGAAGAGTCTATGAAATAGCCGCTGAGAGTGCCCACTTATGATACGCAGGTCAAGCAGAGGGCAGAGATGCTGTGGCGAACATGAACATCAAGTACGTCCTACGCGAAAACTGAGTATACGTGATAGTCTTAACGACACTGGACGTCACCAACTTGGGACGGTAATGACTCAGCGCACATGGAGGTCCTGTCGACCCCTTCACGGCCTCCGCGAGGTCGAGGTCACACTGGAGGTCCACCACTTTGTCCAGACAGCGAGCATTACATCAAAACACCGGCTTAGCACAACTAAATGACATGAAGGGGTGAGAAGAGCTGAGTGTAGGCAGTGGGAAGGTGAAGGCGCCTTTTCGACTCGGGGAGGTGTAATCGCAAATTAAAATGGAAAAGGCTCCAGGCATAACCACGACTTCTACAACACAGCTGAAGAGTTTTGCGTGGTGGACTTGCAAGTGGAGTTTGGCTATAGTGACAAATGTCTCCCCTGTCCTGTCATCCATGTTCTCCCAAACATCGTGACAGACGAGAAAGGAGACTTGAGAAAGAGAAGACGTGAAGGCGTAAAGACTTCCTCCCTCAAATGCATCTCCAAACACCCTCCACAGTGGCCGCTTGCTCTCTCCTTTACGCTCCAAACGCACTCATCCTATGCGACTTATAGTCGGCGGGAGTTTGCCTCCATCTCATAAGATGTTTATTTTAATTATCTATAGTAACTGGCTTAATTTCCTTCATCTGTCACAAGATTTTTCACGAAACTCCCACAAATGTTCTGCGCAGACCCATAAACTAGAGGCGAATTTTTAACTCTTGGCTAACGAAATGTGTTCACTTGCGTCAGATGGCCTTCTCCTCCTCGCCATCCGCCGTGTTAATTGTCTCGCCATTCTATCCTTTGAATTGGATCCTCCTCAAATTGCCCTAACCTCGACTACGCTCTTTCATCTCCACCGTAAAGGGACGTGGACTCGGACACATGTGAGGTAAAGCAGAGGAAGGACTGCGGATTGCGAGAGATCGGACGAAACCCGTCTTAAGACCGTCTGAGGGTTTACCAGCAGTCAACGTCAATGTCCTCTGCCTTCACGTGATCAAACGTTAGCGTCCTTCCTGTTACCTGATGATCGAGATTTTTTGCCCCGTTTCACCTACCGTGTTTACACACAACTGATAAACACATATAGCATAGGCGTATTTTGTGAAAGATGATCAAATCTGACCTGACTGTAAGCGCGATGGTAATCTATCTGTAATCTATCAGCTGCAACGAGGCTTATTGGTTACTCTTGACTCGGCACCACTGCCTACTTCACTGCCTGGCGAAATCCTGTTATCCGCCGAGAGTCGGACTAGTCCTATCTCCTTTCAACTTTTCCCGTTCTACGATGAGACCTGGCAAAGATGCGCTTTTCTACTGCATCATTATACTACTTAGTAATTTAGAGAAGATGCAGACAAGCTAAGCAGCAGATGTCACAACTGTCCTTTCCTTCTTTCTATTGTTCTCCATCCATTATCATAGTCTCCTTGGTAAGGTAATAATTTTCCCTTTTACTTATTCTGGTTCATTTTTACTTGGAGCTTTCCCAGAGTTCTACATTTCTTCCTCTAGTCAGCGCTTCAAGACAACCAGATTAACTTGTAGTACTGTCATCCCACGCACTTTTACGCCCTCCATGCCCATCTCACAATCTGGATGTTCAGAGAACTTATCAAAAATGGTTTCTTTTGTCTTAGAAAAAATGAATTGGATTTTCGAAAGTAAACTATTGTCCAAAAATTCGTGTTGCCACTTGCATGCAACCTTGTAGTGATGGACTGGACACCAGAAGCGTTACAGACGTTGCAGAAGTTTTCGAATCGCTGTACCTCAAGTGAGTTCACCGCCACAAAAAACGACCTATAAAATAGTCATAATGTTAGTTGTTTTTACGCACTTTCCTTGATAAGGTTGTACTTTGACCCTCCCATTTCATCCACACCGGGGTGTACCAATTGCCCTCGTTAACATTAGTCAACCGGTCAACCAATCACACGTTCCCCCAGCGATGATTGGCTCACAAATTCACCAATGATTCGTCGGGGCTTCTGCATGGGACCACGCTGTAGAGATCGCCTCATAATGCAGACATGCTTCTGAGTGAGGTGAGCCTTACGATTCTCATAGCATGCTTGGGGGTTGCTACCAATGCAGGAATACTAGTCTTCTCCAGAATGCTGGGCACAGGACCCAAACGGAAGAAGTATTCCTTTGGTGGATATAGCACCGATGAGACTTACTCAGATCACAGGCCTCAGAGAGCTGGCAGCCTTGATTCGTCCACTCAAAGGCGTGTTTCAGAGCCCACATCACGCTATTTGGCCTCAAAGAAACCGATGATGCTGGTTCCTAATACAGACGTGTCCCTTTTTCGGCTGTCTTCACTCCTCTCCATCAATCGGCTTGAACAGGATACAAGCATACCTCAGCGATACTCTAAACCCAGTGGTAAGATGACCTGGCGATCCCAAAGTCGTCGACATCGGGTTTACCTTCAGGGCCTTCTAATTCTTGCCTCATCAAACCTCATTACAGCCTTTCTCCTTCTCATCTCTGCAATGTACTACATCTACAGTACAGATGTTGACATCGCGGGAATTGTGACTACTTCCGCCCTCCTTGACGCCTTTCAAGCGATTGAAGTCGGTGCTATCTTGTGGATTGCCGTAAACAGAGCTCATGCAATTCACAGCACTTCCCGCCACAGTAGTCGCAAAACACAGAACAATGAAAGTGGCCGACCAGCCTCACAATCCTTCCATGCGACTACTGAGAAGCACACCTCCTGTCCCGGGTGTTGTTGCTGTTTCTGCTATTATAGTGGAAGAGGGCGAAATGTTGTGGCTACAGTAGATCTAGAGAATGCAACAAATATCCCAAACCAGTCGCCACCCAAGTGCCTCGTTGCGATGCGATTCCAGAAGGTTTCTCGTCTCAGCCTGTGCTCCCTTCCTCTCATCACTATGCTACTGGCATTCTGCGGCAGTGCTTGGAGTTGGGTGTTGACAAGTCAACTAGACGTTGAAGAGGAGGAGGAAGATTTGGGATTATTTTACTACACCCTCTCTACCAGTATTGGCGTCTTCGTTGGACTCTTTGTCATGCCCACTTCCTTTCTCCTCTCTACAAATTGCCTTATCTACCGAAAGGTGAGGGGATTTTGGATACCAGTTTTCCTTGTCTTTCTTGTCTCATCCCACTCTGGCCCACAAATTTCCCTCTCTCCACCCCTCTCCACGTCAGTTAAGTAAGCTCATCCTCAATTGTCGGCCTTAGTAAGCCAACCTTAGGGGTGAGCTTTTGCCCTCTTGGCAGAAGATTCTTTCCAACGAAAGCCTGGAATAGTCTGCGCTCCAGACAAAATGAATGGGAACACCAACGATGGCAGACAAGGATGTCTTAAGGGATTACCAACGATTAGAGCCGTAATTTTGATGCGAAATGGGAGTTCCCTTTCCGCCGTAGTGTCATTAGCAGTCTGAAATAACGACGTTCCTTCCTTGTCTCAATTTACAAACTTTGGGGGGTGGCCGGGTAGTGAAGGGTGAGTAGAGGCCAACTTTTCATATCCTCGGACGAGCAGTTTCATGCATTTACTTCGCATGCAAAATTAATTCACCTCCACCAACGCAAGGGTAATTAATGTATTTGTGGTCCACTCGCCTCTCCCTCGCTTTCTCCCAAGGCGGCCTTTCGCCTGTCAATTAGACATTGCAGTTGCGTTGGCAGGACAAAGTCACTCTCTAGTTGTCGGTCTTGGCACCGGCGTTTCCAGAATATTCTGATCGTTAATGTCGGCCTATAGTGGGTTATTGTCGCATCACGGCTCCTGCCAACATGCACAAACCCACACACACGCTTCTATGTGGTCTGGCGAGACGCTGAGCCTCGACAACCTCCAACCTGCGGGTTGGAGCGTAGGCCGCATTGCCACCAAGGCCTTTGAGGCATAGTCCTGACAGCTCTCGCAATTTTCGTCTCATTACAGCCGGTGATTGAGAAATTGGCCCGACAGGAGCCGGTAACATGAATGACATGAACGGACGTATAAACCAACCACCAACGTGGAGGCTGGTTCACAGAGGACACAAAAAACCAGTGCAATGTTCGGTGTGGTTAACATGAAGACCGCTTTAGCCGCCGCTGTGGTTATAAGCGTGAATATCACCGTTTCTCTTGCTCCCCGGCGCTCAAATTTTGTCCTATCTGCCCCCAATTTTACCTCGTCATTTAGCGCTTTTGCTTCCGTGATAGGGCGGGGGGCGGCAGTGGCAAATGGGTTTGGAAATCTTGGAACGGATTTCGGCACACTCGAAGCCCTTCTCTTCATGTTCAAGTAGGTGAAAACTGTTCATATTAGTGACAAATGCCCCGGAAAATACTCATTTTTTATTTCTTCTTGGTATGCTCTCTGCCAATCCATTCTCTCAGTCGAAGACGACAGGAGGGCTCAGACTAACAGTCCTTTGGTCGGTTGAGTTGGCAATGACCTTTCGAAGTGCGCCATTTTGCCATCTCCTGCCTGCCTGACATTATATTGTCGTCGGCAGACGATAGTGCACTTTCCGCCCTGGTAGACGTTAACTTCCTCGCCGTTTCCCCCGAGTTGTTAGGCCTTGTGTTTGATCAAACCTACCATTACTTCAGAAAGAAAAAGTCACCGTTTGGTATGCAACCGGCCAAGACAGGCTGCATAGGCATGCACCCACACTTTTGTTTTTGCCGTTACGGTGAGAGGCAAAGGCCTGATGCAGTGTGCCACCACATTTTTACACGAGATTCTGGTTCATCCCCGAAGGCGGGACACGAAATCGCAGCAAGTTATTCGAACATCTGCCTTGGACCGTCGCATCGCGAACTTCCTCCCCTCGCGGGTGGTGACGTGGCGGAGCGTTACGTTGCGTTGCGTCGGGGGTGGGACGGGCAAAAAAAGAAGAGAGTATCCATTAAAAGACGGCGAAGGTGCCATGAATGGTGTACTAAACTGCGGTTTCACCTAGTGCTGTAACTCTTATTTCAAGTGATTAATAAAACCTGACCACAAAAGTGACTTGACCCATAATATTTTGGAAGAAGAGGGAGATTGTGAGAGAGAAACCCTCTTTAATGCTATTCCACCACTTTCGCCTTCACGTAAGATGGCAATTAAGTGGAGGTGAAGGGTAATGGTCAGTAGAACACCCAATTATAAACAAAATATTCCTTCCACGATGACCTACTCGGCAAGTACATTTCTGGTTTGTCGCACAGCGGGCACGAGTGAAGCGGTGTGGGACGACGACGAAGTTGTCTGGCCTCAAGGCACCTGGTCCTTCCTCTTCTAATCCCCCTCCTCTGTCCCCCCTCTTTCACACCCCCTTTCCTCCCTTCATGTTTACTTTTTCCTCGTCTGCTTGAGACATTGCATCTGTTGCGTTGGAAATATGCAAAAAGGGGTAACCATATGGTGTATGAACTTAAACTAAACAAAAACTCTAACCTGTTGACAAACAAAAGTATTTTTGTTGGCTTTAGAATTGGAAGGCGCGCGTGTGTTTGTGTTTACTGATGCAACCCTCCCTTCCATCCCATCCTTGCCGCCGGCACATCATCACGTCACAGGAATTTTTCGGCTTTTTTAGGTCGCTAAACGCCACAAGAGATTTCTCCTTCGTCAGACAAGTAATTCAAGTAAGACAACCTTCCTAATTGATGAGGAGACAGCCTCGAGCTCCTCCATCCCCAAGACAGAATTCTCTCGTCCCCGCTTCCAAGCACAGTCCAGCATCCCAACCTTTACCATCACTGGCAGCAGTGATCAGGACTTAAATCGGCCATTGGATGAGCGTCCAAATCAACTGTGGGATGTTCCCGAGGTCTCTCACGAACATTTGCCCGCTAAACATGAAACTAACCCGTCAGACGGCTACTTCCCCTTTCTAACTGTCAAATCTTCCAATGAAGTCCTTACCCGAACCGCGTCTTCTATTGACTGCTCCACAACTGCGATCTGCAGTTCTGATAGACCAAAACGCAAGCTCACCTGCCCGGAGGTTGTGCCAAATCAGAGGCGGCGAAAGAGTATGTCAGAACTCTACCAACCCGTGATCCTCCTGCCCCAACAAGCCCGCGCTGACCACATCACTGACTCGGTGTTTGTTCGCCAACTACAACGACAACACAAACGAACTGTAGTTGTGCTCGCCAGCATCCTCATCGCCTTCGTCGTGTGCCACGGTCCACGAGCAATTTGGCTGTGCGCCAGATGGTTCTTCCCCGACGTAAGTCGGCAGCAATTACCCCTTGTCACTCTATGGTCTCGAGTCTGCATCTTCATTGACCCTGTGCTCTACGGTTTCTGGGGCAACAGAGCATATCGCAGGTGTCTGCGGAATCTCTCCTCCCACTTTTTCCCGGTTCGCGGTGATCGCGGCTTTAAAGGCGGCATCTGAGAAATAGACCAAACACTTTCTCGTCTCCTTTTCCCCTTCTTTTACCCTCCCTCTCCCTTCTACCGCCCTACTCTCCCACCTTCCCTCTTCCTCTTCCCAACTATTTTGTATCACAGTGAAAAGATGTTCATTTCCACCTCACATTATAAATGTGTGTATGCAGTATACATACACACGTACACACATGCATACGTATACGATATGTGTTCTCGTGTGTATGTGTGAATTTATTTCACCCACACACTAATTTTCATTTAGGAGGGTGGAGACTTTTCGGATCTATTCAGGATCGAAGTGTCTTTTTGACCAAAAATAAGCATTCCTTGCAGGGGAGTTGGGAGTTGCATCAGTGTTGACAGCGAACGGACATGCAAACAGGCCATAATTGTAAACTCCCCACCGCCACCATCTCATCTCACGCATCCCCCCTTCCCACTGTCCGGAAGTTCGCGGTGAAAGCTTGAGAATGTTGCCTCGGTGTTGAGAAGATATGGGTTTGAGGGGCACAGTTCTGTAACTCTAGTCTGACAACACCGCTCGCACCATTCTCCTCGTCATTCGGCCTGGATTATGCCTTGCATGTGATAGGGTCACTGGGAAAATGGCAGTCACGTGGATGCAGGAGTCAAGGAGAGAGGGGAACGGGGTGGGGCGCGACGGGACGGGACGGGATGAGACGGCAAAATTGCCTTTACCACGCACCAAGATTGCCGCTACCATCTATTGGCAAAGCCTCTCCTCAATCTCTCATCCTCGTAGACTCTACACTTCCGTCTCTTAATGCCACGCCTAGTTTCCTTTAGACCCGCCTTAAATGGGCAAGTGAGACCCGAAAGAATCACCTGTGGAAGGGTCTACAATAAAGACTATGAGGATAAATGAAAATTTGTCATCATGCTAACGGGAAAGGAGGTGTATTTCAGGACAAATCATCACCGAGGCTGTGGAATCTCTGTAATTTTGTAAAAAATTTGTCGAATTCGCACCGTCCTATGCCGGGTGCACTGATCAACTTCCTCGCCTCTTCTATCCTATTCTTTGAAAGTCATCTCGCAGGTAGGGTGATTGGATGAGGCGTACTGAACTATGCTGTAATTAACTTTCAACTCAGTAGTTCACTTCCCCCCTTCTCCCTCCCTGAATTTGTAAATCAGTAAGGAAATAAACCGTCGTAGGTGGAAGTTTAAATTTATTCTAGGGTGTGGAGGAGGGAAGAGACGAGAACTTGCTGCGGTGGAGAATGGCGGCGCGAACGAAAACACGGGGGGAGGGGTTTTAAATGCCCTTGAAAGGGAAACATCCACCGACTTAGCGTCCCGTTGGCGCTCCCTTCATGGCCGAGGCAGGACTGCGCTACCGGCTGGCCAAGTGACTTGTCTCGCTCGATCACCCCGGCGTCTTAATTAACCTCAAGTATGTCGGCAACATGTGTACTTTAGCGTGGGACATTAATCCCAATGAAGGACTATTGCATATTTCGAAGGTAAAGGATATTGCCTTATGCCTAATTGAAAGGTTACTTCTGGAAATCTTGCCGTCAATTCACATCGAAGCCCCGGCCTGGATGAATGATAACGTAAACATTCTCCTTCATCGGACGCATCGACTGTTCGCGTGTTTGGGATGACCGTGGACGGAGAGGAGGAACCATCAGCGCACCAGTTTACTCCACTCTCTATACAGCTCATGTCAGCCCTTCTCCTGCCCCTTTTCCATTCACTGCTGCCGTAACACTTTCGATGGTTGAGAGAAGAGGTGCCGCATGACCAGTCTTTCATCATGCGTTCTCAGTGTTGAGCCAGAAGAAGTTATTTTGGCCCCCAGATAATGGAGGAGACCGTTATGCACTGGATTTCACCCTTCCCGCTTTCACAGTCTATTCTTAGACGGGGAAATTGGCCTACCACTTTATCAAAGGCGATCCACATGATGGACAAGATGGCGCATTTCACCACTCTCACGAATGTTATTTATGGCTCACGGCTGCTACTCAAAACACTAAAATGCCTAGTCAAAGGAATGCATTAGCCGCGGCCACTGAATGGCACACGCTTCCTCTGCCTCCGTGGGAACGAGGCTGAAGGGAGAAGAGATGTCATCGTTACTTCCGACAGACTGGTTGTAGCGAGGCAACATCCAGGGAACCGGGCTGAAGTGCCGATGCTTGAGGTCGCTCTCTCGCCAGAAGGGGAACTGGGATGCGCAAGAGACGTTCGGAGGTACGGTTGGCCAGTTCAGAATGTCTGACTGGACACAACGCCAATGTAATCCGAGTTGGCGGGAGGAAAGGAAGTATACACTCTCGCACCGGACTAATTATGTCTGGCGGTGCTTGTTTGTAAAGCCTAATCTACACGAAGTGTGGCCCTGACGAGTTTGACGTGTTGACATTACTTGATGTTGATGCGAGTGTTAGGTAGATTTACACTTTTCAAAGCTTATTTTTTAAAGAAGTCAGCTGAAAGTGACTTCGAGACAGTGAAGAAGAATTGCAAATGAATGCTAAACCTTTCGGACCACGGGGCCCATAGACAGTCGCTATTGGCGGAATACGCGTTTTGTGGAACAGAGTGCAGGCGAGAGGATTTGGCACCCTGTGGATGGAAGAAGAAGTCAAGTCGCCAGCCTTTACACGACGTCAGGGGCTTTTGAGGGCTCTGGTTACCGCCTTCTTTGAGTTCGGCCATAATCGGAACTCGCTCGAATTAGCCAGCCATTGCAAGACGAAAATACTAGATGATGAGGACGTAAGTGAAATATTTCCTGTCAGCTGGAAGAATTTTCTAAGACTTCAAACACACCACCAGTCATCCGCTCCCCCTTCCTGGACCCGCCATCTAGGCACGAAGGAGAGAGTCGAAACGTCTCTCAATTTATTGTCTCTCCTGCCCACCGAGAACATCAAAGGCGAGATGAAAGATGTCAAAAATGTGAGCTTAAGAAGAGTCACCTTTTTATTTTAAGTTACTCTGAAGAAATTATCCAATGACAAGGCCTCCACTGGAGTCTCCAAGGCCCCGGAGGTCGAGGTGACAGCCGCTTGATGCACTGAGAGCGAAGCGGAAAGAAGTAGTAAGGTGTAAACTCCATTTTCTGCCCCCTACAACCTCGGCCTGTTGGTCAAACAGGCCAAACAAACAAACAATCTCACACAATTGAGGCTGGAGTAGAGATAAGGTCATCGTTGGACGATGGATCGGGCATTAATTTGGAGAACCAGGAAGTGGACTTCGGGGCTGTATCACCGAGCGGTAAGAGAAGCCAGGCACGTTCTGCCAGGCGTGCTAGTTTGGAATGTCGAAGGAGGAATTTGGGGAGCCAATAACTTCAGAAGCTGAGCTCTTACTCGCGTATTGACTGACTCCACGATGTGCACTGCCGGTCAAGTTGAAACAGGCAGAAGAGTACGGCGTCAGCCAGGTGGGAGAGGCTTAGTCAATTAGACATCAACCTTTGTTCTTGCTCGTGCGTGTTATCAACGACGGGCCGGTTTTCGTGGAACTGTGGACAACTGAGAGGGTGACAACCGCGAGGTCGGGATTACATTGACGTCGATTTTGCCTCTGAAGCAGGCAGTGACTTCCACTTAAGTGTCCAAGAATCGTGTATATTTTAAAGTGAGCAATGAAAGCTCAACGCAACAGTTTTCATTTAGTACAGCCTGATCTCCAGCCTCTTGAGCACGTGGGATTGAGTGGATGTTTGCTGACATCAAAACCGTTGACAATTGACGAGAGTTGGGGGAGGAGGGTTAGGGGGGCATTGGGAAACCATCGGCTCCCTCCCTCTCCTTCTTAGCTTCCCTGCCAAACATGCAATCGCTGCCTCTGTTGTTGATACGTCGAGCAGAACTGCGTTGCCTGCCTGTCAAGACGCCATCATCTGACTATTTTACGTAGCTTCTTCTAGCATGACAACGAATAAGTGGAGGGAAAGAACCCATTCTCCTGCCATCCTCATCCGTGACCACGTGAAACTTAAATCTCAAGGGAATTTTGACTGGGAGGATCTCACTGGCGCCATAGCCCGACCAGCCTCTCCAGGCCACTGGTCACAGGCAGGCGGCAGGAATCCTAAGAATGCCATCGTCATTTGTGTGCATATTGGCGCAGCCGAGACATACATTAGTCTAGTCGTACTCTTGCCGGTGCTATGCCGAGAGGTGATTTGTTGGGCGTCCGCTAACAAGATTGCACAGTGCCGAGTTGCCTCGCGAAATGTCGACTGTATTTGATGTGACGTAAACGCACAGTGGGCTTTCAGAGTCCCACAATTTTTTCCTACCCTTGGATGATGGCATTTGTGGAGAGGAGCGGGTGGTGGGTGCCGAGGCGCGGGAGGTTAGCCAGGACCTTATCCCTCAGAAATGTTCCACATCAGCGTATAATTTTTGACGCATACCTCGAGGAGGCTTGTGGTCAGGCCACAGCCTCTATTCGGGATGACACAACGGCGGCGAAGATGTAGATGACGGTTTAAGTGTAAGGGGGAACCTGTTTTTATTTTGAAGTCTTCAGAGAAGGACTGATGCTACATTTAACATCCCGGCCGGCAGGCTGGACAAATGAACTGAGAAGATGATGAATTCCACCAAAAGTGATGGATGCCACACCTTTTCTCCCATCGCCCTCTTACGCACCCATCGACCTACTCTGAAGACACTGGCTCTGCCACATTCTGCCCCTCCGTGAATCGTCATTCCGCCGCTCCGGGCCGCCTTTACCTCTGGCCTTTGTGCAATTTGCCGCGAAGGCTGCATAAGAGCCGAGGCAAAAGCGGAGATAGCATCGCGGCTCGTCCACCATCTTGATGTCATTAGCATTATACACATACCTTCAGCCTGGTATGTGCCGCCATATCTCAGGATACGATTCTCGCCGCTAACGGGGATTATCTAATGCCAACTGGAATCGCGTTTAGAAGATTTTCCACGGCTGAGCGAATGTGTACACAACCGGAAAAGATATGGTGGCCCCCGCCGCTGTGACCACGAATAAGTCCGTAGCACAAGCGCCGAACAACAAAGGTGACTCTTTCTCCGAAATAGGAATTTCGAGGGTTCGCCAAAATTCGCAGAAAGAAATGGAGGAGTATTCTTAATGGCTGCTGCACCACTGAAAAATATTGTCGCCCTGAGTCAAGAGGACTGACGCCTGTCTCTCTCTGTTTCGCTCACAGGCAGTCAGTGTTTGCCACACGTGGATTTTATGATTGAAGAGGCGAACCGCACTAACTCGCTAACCATAAATAACATGTACATACACGCGAAAAACGGGATAGGTTTGGAACCTCCGAAACCATCCATCAAGTCGGTGGGACGGCTTTTTGAGCGGAAACCAGGTTCACCGATTGCCTGGACTGTCTGCACTGGAAGTTGGGTCCATCGCACTAACAATGTCTCGCCTCCTAAGGCAAGGAAATCTTAATAAAATAAAAATCTACCGCCTGTCCAACAAGTGATCAGGTACATGTGAGTGTTGCTGATTCACTCCAGCAACTTTCGTACTCTAGAGTTGATGAGTAGATGTACAAAGTGCCAAGTAGTCAAGACAACGAGATGGAAGGCGAGTCTCCAGGCCTGTGGTCAGTTCTGATGTGGTAGTATGTCAGAGGCATGGCGCCCGGTGTTGTCAGAGCTTTCCACTTCTTACTTATTATACTTTTTGTGGGGACTCTAAGTTAACTCCCTGCCAAATGGACGAGTCGCGGTGAAAGCAATTACAAGAGATGCGACGAATGATATGTGTCCGGGAGGGCGACGCCTCATTTTGTTGTTATTAGAGAAGTGCAATGAACCATGGCGGCCACTAGACGTAGTTCCGACGATTGAGGCAGGCACCTACTCTTAGCTTCTCCTCTCTGGTTCTCAGGTCAAACTTGTTGACTATTCCATGCGCTAGTCAGTTCAAAGTCATTCTCAGGCGATTTTCGTTATTGGAAACAGAATTATCATCGTCACAAAGAACCTGGGTCAAGTTAATCTGCTCCACAGCTAAGGGAATAAGGCTTTGGAGCTGAGTCCAAGGTTAGTGAGGTTGCGGAGGCTTGGAAGGTGGAGGCGGGCGATGCCAGAGCGATGGAACCCCAAATAAAGTTATATGAAATCTCCCCCATATTCTACACCTCGCGTCTCCACGAGATTCAACACTTTTTCCTCCCACCTCTATCGTAATGCACTAGATGGGATATCTTTTCAGGCTGATGAAACACTCCAGCGCCACCCCGCCTATCCTGCAGTCGGTCAGGAGAGGACGAAAGAACTCAGACACGAATGTAGCAATGTAGCCGTCCGCACTAAATCCTCTACTACTTGGATACACTTTTGCCGCGCCTTTTGATAGGCTTTAAATTCACCTTCAAGGGTGAGGGAGGCACTGAGGCGCAGGCATGGTGGAATGGGCGGCGGGCGGATGAGGACAGGATGGCAATGGTACTACGTTCCCCCTTTTTCGTCTGAATGAGGGACACCTTTTAATCTTCTTTTTGGACTTTCACAACACTAGCGAGACAAATTCAGACGCTGTATGAGTACTAATTATAAACACTCAGGAATTGTTTACAAGTACGAGCCAAGAGCTTTCAAGCGTTGGGTGTGTGTGCTTGTGTGAATCGTCTTCAGGTCCAGAAAAAAGGCGTGTTGAAGTCTTGGGAAACGAGCGCACTGGCAAAAGACACAATGAATGGTGTCCTTTCGGGAGTAATCGCCTGCCATTTCGATCAGCACGACCAGATTTACACGGACATTCGACTCAACGACTGTATATTCTGCGGGATCCCAAATGCCGCTATTTTCCGTTACACTGTTCGGTTCTCCTTCACGGCAGCGCATGTCTGCCTGTCTGTAGGTCTACGCCTGCGTGTGAGTGTGATTATGTGAACTCTCCGTCAGTAGCCAAGAGGCTAGACGAAGCACTGCATCGTCAGAAGTCTTTGGCTTCACTCGTCGTCATGATGTCCACACTTCTCCACCCTCCCATGACTCGAGGTTGGCCACCAGCCTACCAGAGTCTGCTCAGCTGTCCGGCGCTTCTCACGGGGTGCAGATTGGCATGACTGAGGTGAGCATTTGGGTCCGGTGTGGGAGGAGCGGACGGAAGAGTGGGTTGAGGGGAGGAGCTGCCCTACTGACCCAACAGGTTTGTCGTGCTGAGAAGCAGAAGAGGCTTTGATCTTTTAGGTCTCTGATGAACACGTCAGGCAGGTGAGCACGAAGATTGGGGGAGGAAGAGGAGGAAGAGGAGGAAGAGGAGGATGAGGAGGAGGAGGAGGAGAATGAAGAGATGGCAGCTGTCTGTTGGTGTGCTTAGCACCAGTGGACAAATTCTGAGTGCCAGACTTGACTAAATGTCGACGTACCACACACTGGTGAAGATTCGATGGGAAGGGGAAGTGTGAGAGGAGAAGAATGCAACGTCCATTGCCAAGAGGTCATCCGAACGCTTGTCAACGGTGTGTGGGGAGGTGGGACAAATCCTGAATGCCAGACTTGACTAAATGTCGACGTACCACACACTGGTGAAGAGTCGGTAGGGAGCGGAAGCGTGACACAGCGCCCACTGTCAACAGGTCATCCGAGCACGCGTCGACAGTGTGTACGAGGACGAGATGCAGACTGTCAGTTCCTCACTTTGACGAACAGTTGAAACGTTTTTAAGGTCGCACAGAAGTCGGAAAAGGTGTCAACACGCTTCCAGCAAAGGAACAGTCTGTCAGCAAATAATCTCTAACCGATTTTCAAATTTCGGTTAGATTGTTAGACCTCGAACAGCCATGGCGCCCAACTTGGCCCTAGTTCAGGGTCATTCCTTCCTCACGTCTTACATTCTTTTACCTTCGAAGTAGGGTAAAAAGCCAATCGGAATGTGGTGCTGATGTCAAAAAAATTTATACCCTGGCGCGTCTCGCTGCCCTCTCGTCGTCTTGTCTCACGCTCAGCTAAATCCTCTTTGCCTCGGCAAAATGGCGTCCTTCACTCCGGGCAAAACAAGACATTGAAAAGGGAAAAGTCGCCCACCGATGGAGAGAAGCAGAGGTTGAGAGTCTTTTCGGCCCTTCTTCTGTGTTCGAGAGGAAAGTTGTTATTTTCTACGAAAGGGTTCTCCTCGAGGACCTTGGTCGACTGTGGCTCTCCTTCATCCGAGAAAAACGCCTGAATCTTCTGTTACATCGCCATCCTCAGGCCTTTTCCCTACCTCAAAGACACCCGCGCTTGCTTAACTGCAACACCATCGTCGAAAGGGCGACAAGCTAACAAGTTAAACGGGGGAGCTGCCCGCTTCCCTCAACCTTGCTGCTGGGGCGAGACAGTGACAGGCGACCAGATAATCCCGTGAGAGTAGACGAGGACTAGAGAATCGTGTTGGATTAGCAGAGCCAGGTCGGTGTTCATTAACTTTACCTCTTTCTCATGTGCTGTGCAGATGGTAGAGAGCTCGAAAAGGTGGTATTTTTGACCCCCTAAATGTAATTCACAGTAAGCCCTAAATTCTGACCCGTTTTAAATGCTGTCTTAGTTTTCTCTTTCTACACTTCCTCAGAAACCGTTACTAGTTACCACTTCAGCTGACCAAAGTCGATCATAGAATGTGTGCACAAATTTTGAGGGGTTTTTTATCACTTGAGGAAGTCCTGCATACGGGAATAACCTGATGACAAGATCTTGTACTACTTCCGCCTAAGCGGAGTGCGAAGTGATGGAAAATCGCGGGTACTTTGACGAAAACAACGTCCCACTTGTGGCATCTGGGTTGAAGTAGGACCAGCAAGAGAGTCACAATTCCTGTGTATAAGGCGGTGATTTGGAGTATGGAAGTAAGATTCATAGAAAAGCTACTATTACCTCCAGACGAATTAACGTAGGCCGCTACGCCTCATCCCGGTCCCTCCCCGCCTCCCTTTGGGGAAATTTGAATTGGGTAGGTCGAAAGTAGCTTGTTTTAATTAGCCACAAGGAAAATCTGCGCGCAGTTTGAGAAGCAATGGGAGCGGTGTCACACCACCTCGAATGGTGCTAAACCGGGCAAAACGAGAGCAGGCCAGCATGGCAAGTGAATTTTTATTAGCTATGGCAGTTAAGGCAGCAGAGTAAGGAGGCAGGGCGGTGGGGAGGGAGGGTTGGCTTTAATTCCATTGCCCTTTTTTGGTGAAGGAAGGCGGCGTTGTGCCTTTCTTCATCACATCCTTCGCCTCAAGACATGGCTAAACGCGTGGGCGGAAGAACTGAGGCAGAGAAAGGTTCACTCCACAGGGCAGCGACCGGAACGTTTCACTGCATTAAGTGGGGAAGTCTAACTCCGAAAACCTTTGTTGTTGATAGGGGCTAAAGCGGTCTGGATTATATGTGGAGTTTCTGCCCGAATAGCTCCCGAAATGCTTCATCCGCAGAAGCAATTAGGGAAGATCAAATGTCGCCGTGGTAGGTAATGAAAGCTCCAGACGCCAATGACAGAGTCCGAGTGAGTAGGCTAAAAGGGGCTGTCACAGGCTCATCCAACTCCACTTCTCTCATTCACGGCCTACGAAAGATCGCGTTCCTCATTCCCGTCCCTCATTCTGGGCAATACACGGGCTTTGAAGTTTCCGATTGGGTACAGTAACGAGGTAGATAATGAAACTGTTTACGGTGAGGTAAGCAGAAATTGGAAAGGCCCTTAATGACCTTGTCCTTCTGTTTTATCGTAAATATGCCAGATTTAACACTGGAGATTGTCGGTACAGAGATGAGGATAGTGGAAAACCGATCTGGCTAATGCAAACTAGGCAAGTTATTGATGAAACAGCCAGACTGAGAGAAAACACTCTCAGGCGCCAAGGGCGACAGTCGGCAGTTGGCTGCAACGCCGAGCGGCAGCTTTCGCTATGGCACTGGCGTTGTCCAGTCCTGAGAGCGCATAATCTGGGGGATTTGAGGCGATTTGGACAGCTACAAATGGCCGTTGTAGAGCAACTTGCGTTCCTTGAAGTGGGAATGGAGACTTTTCTCGCTCTCTCCCCCTTCCTAAAACTTGTTAGACTGGTCACTAACGCCTCTGCCTTCGACCTCTGTAGCTGGTGTGTGGATGACCCTTAGTTTATAGACAACATCTAACACCATATGTCGATGAGGAGTTTATACACAGCTTCTGATCTAGAAATTGTCCTCTCTCATTCTCTCTTCAAGGATTCTTGCAGGACTAGGTCGTGGTGGAGGAATGAGAAGCAGAAGAATCTTAGCAAACAGGTAAGAAGGTTTTAAAAACTGACATCTTCAACTTTGGCTCCTAAAATCAGTTTCACTCATCGTACGATGATGGATCACCTTTTTACCAGGGACGTGGTAATGGCCAGGATTTTGGGTTCCACAGTGACAGTCGAGGAAGTCATCTCTTTGGAAGAAATACCCATCACAAGGGGATTTTGAATGGACTTAAGGTCTGAATAGTTACGTCTCCTTTGCCTAGTTCATTCGGTGTCACCGAAAGGCAGTCATCTTACAGACGATTATCCCATTTCCAACTAGTTAATGAACTTCGATGTCCCCCAAATGACTCGGAAGTGGAGCAGTCTCGACCTTACTAGTTCGAGGCAGGCCTGACCTTCCGTCCGCTGCTATTACAGTAGCAGTGGCGCTCTGTCTTCACCACTAGAGGCTGGATGCCTGTGTTTTCCAGCACTTACAGCCTCTTCTCACCCTTTGAAGTTTCATGATCTACCTTATTGAATCCTCAAAATTCCGACAAATAACAGGCTAAGGGAAGAGCAGAGATTTTTACGACATGATACCACTCTGGCGAAATGAAAGAAAGAGCAAACCACATTCACTACCCTAATGTGGATTTGGTGGATTAAATACCCGATGGGAATTGTGGTTTTTGAGACAGAGGATTTCCGTCCCTTGGACAACGTCCCTTCTATGTCATGCGTCCAAACATTCTCAATTTTAGACGGCGCTAAGGGATTTCTTTTACCCCGAGGAAGAAGTTCTTCCCTGAGACATTGTTTTAGCTACGCCCATCACTGACCCTCTCCCCACGGTCGGCGTAACTTTTCAATGGCCTTTGAAGATGTCAAAATAAAGTAAAGTCAAGAGGAGGCAATTTTGATGTGTAAGGAAGCCAGAATGGCTTAGTATCGCTCCTGCGCATGAACTTCATTGGGAACTAAAATATCTGAACGAAGCAGAGCAAATGTTTAAGGGAAATGTGGACTCATAAGTTATGTCGGCGTGAAGCGGCAAAAGAATGTCATTTTGGGTTAATACGCTAAGTATTTACCTAGGAAATCTCCTATGTTCAAAGTTATAGGAGAACTCATTGTCTAAGAGCCTAGATGTTACTCGATCTTCGAAACGAGAGTCTCTAGTATTCCTATCAAAATACCAGCCCATTTTCCTTGATTGATTTCCAGTATGTGAAGTCGATATACTTATGCATGATGCCTAAACGTTCGATTTACATTAGCTTCTAACGTAAGGAAGAAAATTTGAATGGTTTTGGAACCAACCATTTGTTCACTATTGTGGAGCTCCACCTAGCTGGTAGAGTCGAGAGATTGTATTGGAAAAGTCACACCCCATACATAATCAGTGTGGACTTAACAATAAAAAAGGCGGAGTTTACTTTACTTAAATTATTGTTATTGCTTTTTGCAAACTCCTTCTTAGAAGCAATGCCGTCCGTCCTATTTTAGCTAACGAATAACGGTATGGGAGATACTTCTGGGCTACAAAATAAATGAATACATCATCGACGCCAAAAATTTACTTCATGATCACGAGAAAATGTGTTGCTTATGTTCAAGCGCATTAAAAGTCAATACTTTTGGGTTCTACGATGTGGATTTACTCTGATTTTTGTAGATTTAGTGGTGAAAAGATTCATTTCATCTCACTCGTAATGTGACCTCATGACAGTCAGTATCACAAGCGATATCAGTCATAGATAAAATTAGCTGCCTCTATTTTGCTAGACTACACTAGAGAGACGCACCTCGGCTGGATAATACTTTCTATATTGTTATAGCCAACAGCAGTTTGAATACAAACAGTTTGCGATATGACAGTGAAAGGATACTCTAAGTCGCTCAAAAATACGCCTTCATCTGTCACCATTTATTAATCTCTCCAGAGAGCAAAAGTACACGCAGGTGATCTGTCCTGTTCACGACACACATGGAAACAACAGCTTTTAAAAAGAAAACTTGGTTTCAAAGAAGGTCAAATCCGCTGCCTTAAACAAAAAGAGGATATTGTAATTGGAGTACTTCTGACAATATTTTTTTCCAGAAGAAATTGTCCCGCCCTTTACATTTTAGCAGCTAAAATCAGATATATTTCACTCTTGCATTGACCGTGCCACTTTTTTTATTTATGTTATCACATTCAATCATTAGAGGGCTGGATGAAAACAGCCATGGTGCTAGAGTAAATGACTATCGACTAAAACTTGGTTGCATTCGTTTGAGTCGGCAGGACTCGTGATTGTTCTACTTTAGGGGCTGCCTTCTAACTTAACTGACATAATAATCACCATTTCGGGTTACCAATCAACCCTTTCTCACACCCTTCGGAGTCAGTCACCATAAGAAGAGACGTCTGAATATCGCCTATATGGCTAATTTTCCACGGGCAGCCGTATGCATCCAAAGTTTTGCCATTTTGTTAAATGATCCGATTATTAACATTCATGTATCTTCAAAGAGAGGGCTCCCCTATCTTTCTATGATATCCCACAACAAAGAGACATTCTGCGCTATAGTAATGTGCGCTGTCACATGGCGTCATGGGTTTTAACGACCGTGAGCAAAAGCTCCAAGTGGCACGCCATGTACTTCTGTAGTTATATTGTAAAACGCTCATAGGTTAACAGAAATTCCACCTTTTTGAAATTCTCTCTCCTATCCCCTCCCGTCAATAATAAGTAATCTACCTGGGAAAATATGCTCCATCCTCTCGTCCCGTCACCCCTGATTCAATCGATATGAAGTTAATAAATCCTCTACAAATTATGTGATAATCCACCAAAGAGAGCAGCATAACGTTTCATTCGGTCGACTCTACTGCCTGCGTAGGCAAAGAACAGTCTTTATTCAATACACATTTGGGGTACAGAATGCGTTAATGTACGGAACAATTAGGTGGATTTCAAACAAAGGTTTCTCTCATACTCGTGCGATAAAATGCGTGTGTTGAGAAAAAAAACCCAATACCTCACTTATGTATCCATAAACGTGCTTTTTCGGGGGATCGAAGTGTGGGCGTAAATAATCTTTTTCATTTTTATAAGGAAAAACAATGGTTCGCTGCCTCCCACGAGTGAGTTTTTGTGCAAGTGACATGCTTTGTTAACGCTCAGAGGCAAGAAGTTGAGAGGCTAAAGAAATGACATTCGCATTGACAGAAGTGGACACGCAAGCATTTAAGTCACTTAATTCCAGTGAGAAGATAAATGAAGTCCTGAATCCCAGTGCTCTCGCAACAAATCTTCCATCGAGAATTCAAATGATTTATAAAAAAATAAACAACCTGCTCAGCATATCGGATGCTCGATGAACGACTCATGTCGCATTCATTAAGATTTCCGCCACCTCTTTCCTGATTCAAGAGTGGGATTGAATTTTGAATATCTAGCTTCGGTTTGAATGTACTTTTATTTTTTTTTCACTCCACTTGAATTCCACACAAAGGACCTTGTGAAGTCGCCCATGCTATGCTCAGACTCAAGTGACCGAGGTGGAAAGGAGAAAAAAAGTTTTGATTTAGCCAAAAATATCACAATGTTAATTCACCAATTTTTTCCCGATAATGTCCACGCAGTCCTGTCCCACTCTTCGTGGGTGCCGAACCCATCACTCAGAGGAGAGACACGGGGTCTGGACGGATCACAATCACAGTCAATCTGGCTCATTCAGCCACCTGACAAAGAGGGTGAAGGGAGGTAAGTTAAATCGCGTCACAGGTTTGCGCCCTCTGTAGTCCGCCAACCGTTAACATCGGCGCTAGGTTCCTCGTCTAACCGTCGAAAGGTTAAGGAGACCGCTACACTGACATCCTTTGACATCGGCAGTTTAATTTAAGACTATGGCTAATGTCTATCAATAAAAGTTAGATGAAGACCTCCCTGCTCGTGTGCATGCTTGTGTTTGCGTAAATGGTGGAAAAGATAAGATGGAGGCTAAGGTAATATAACTACACCAACAGGCCAAATGAAATGTAGAAGTGACAGTTATAGGATCCGGCCTCCACACAGGGGGCCGAGACACCTGTCTGTCCCTTAGACTTTGTGGTCTCGATGGGGACTTGAAGTTATAACGCCTCCGGACGTCGCCATTTCTCCGCAGATCCAAGGTTTTACTCGTTTCACAGTCACATGAATGCAGTTTCTAAAATCCACGATAGAGTTTGATTGATGACGCTCTTGTGAGTAGCTTTGCCCACCACTTCATGGCAGGGTGTCGTAAATCCTTCGTTTACCTCACAGTTCATGCTGTTTCTCATAGGGTGATCGAAACTCTTGTATTAACGTTCTTACAATGCAGCTTTTAGGATACCCTTTCCAGGACACAGAATCTCATTGGCAATTAGAAGGGAATGCAACATTTCGTGATGGTGCCTGAGCGTTGGTGAGGTATACGTGTACTCTGTGATGTCACTTTCACTGATAGTGAACCCAGGCTTTTAAAGTTAATGCCCTTCCACAGTAGCACCCAAAACCGTGCCACCTCATTATACTTGTGGCTAGCTAAATGGTGGCTTGAAAAAAATAACATAGAAGGTCATCTAGGCCGAACAACTTGGTAATGAGGCTGAGTGTCGTCACTCTTACACTGCCAAGCCCCATTTCTGTCAAATCTTTAATTCACTACCTAAATTATTAAAGTAGTAAATTTAATTTGGTACCGTTGTGAGGCATCTAGAATCGACTCCTCCTGGGAAACAGCACGAATGACCGTTATCCGTGGGTCCGTTGCACTCTCACCTGATGCACATTTACGGTGCTAACATGAGCAGCAGCTAACACGGGCATGTAGGTCCGCGGTCAAAAGAAAAGCATTAGTGTGATGCTGGTAAGTGTTCTTCTTTGGAACCGAAGACGTATTTAGGTCGGTCACTAACTTAGCTTGACTCCAACAGTTTAAATAAGTATGTTTACTCAGCTCACAAGTCTTTTAGCCGGCCTCTTAACTCTCTGCACAAAGAAAGATCCTTAATTCCTTTGGAATAGTTCGAAATTTTGGTCTTCCTTACCTCTGCCTATGCCTAACCACAGCTATATGCTTACTGCTCGAAAGCCCTTGACGTCGGCTTGGCTGACACTTCAGTCATTTATTTACATGCGAGTAAAAGCATCATATAAAAAGAAAGAAGTAGGGAGAATGAGGCGGAAAGAAGAGTGACAAGAAAAAGAAAGAAATATATATTTCCTTTTACGTTTTCGTTCCTCATTGCATTTTCCTCAATCACATAAACTGGTCTGTAACTAAATTTACTCAGTAATTTAAATAAGTTGATTAAGACAACAGTTCATTAGTTCTTTCACACAAATAAATCATTAATGTCTTCTTAATTTACGATTTTTGTCCACCTCCGCTTTCTCCTTTCTGCACTCTGCGGAGTAGAGCAAACTGTGCATTCGTGGGCGGACCAGTAGCGGCCGCCTCCTCGTCCACGGTCAACCCAACTTCCTGTCGGGTGGATGAGGAGGACACAAGCAAACCCGGAGACTTGCTCGAGGTAGCACTGTGGTCAGTGCTGGGTTATTTCTTCAGGAAAAATTAATTACCGTAGGCGTGGGAGGGAGGCGGTTGGGAGACGTGGCGACTGCAGGAGTGGACGTTCGTGCTCGAGTGAGAAAATCTACTGTCATCTATTCCCTTCACTAAAAAATTTGGTTTGTCTACCGTGCTGAATCGTCAGCGAGATAGCTTTTGATTTTGTCTTCTCCTCGCTTCAACTTCAAGGGGAGAGAGGAAGACGGAGAGTGGCAAAATCTTCCTTCTGTTCTGAGTCACTTAAGGCCAAATGTGCGAGGTATGGCGGCGGCCTTTTTGTCCAAGACACTAATTAAAATATAGAAAAGGTGTTTGGTTAATATCATCTCCACTTGTTGAAACAAATTTGTAACCTCAACAAACGCACTACGACAAACAGCTTGAGGAGGGTTGTCTACGTAGTGTTTAAAGGCGGCTGGCCACACGTGCGTACGCTCAGATATCCCATTTCACCAGCTGGGATTTCATCGGCTGTCAAGCGTCTACAAACTTCTCTATCCTAGACGCCACCAGTCTGCGCGTGATTCAAGAGAAGCAAAAGAAGGCAGACAATTTGAGTGGCCAAACGGCAACGTTACTTATTCAAAGGACTGAAATGAGAGGATTGCTTCGATTCGTTTTTTTCACTTATTTGATAGCGTCACTGTCATCATGTGATTGACTAGAGCCTTTCCGTTGATTTATTCATACATCCGAGCGTTGATTGTCCTCCATTGCTTTCCCTATTGGCCTCGACACGAAGGGTTATGGAAGCGGTACTCTACTCATATTTCGACACTGCAAATACTGAGGATCAGATACTAATGAGCGGATTCAAGGACGGCTAATTTAAACCCAAATGTCTCTGCCCATCCAAAGTGTTAGCAAATCTTGTGACGAAGTCCTCTTTTCCGAAACCCCTAACGTTCTGGCCTACGCATCAAGGCTGTTCTCTCTCCGTTAATGACTTCAGAGTGATAGCTGCAGATTCACCGTGACGTTGCACAGAAGACCGAAATGTTCGTTAACTTGGTATACTCTTCACGGGAGCCAAAAGAAAACTTTAATCGGCTCTGGATTTGGGCGTCCACAGTCCCAATTATTGTTAGGTAAGTGGTCATTAAGAGAGGATTTCAGGGTAGCCACAAAGGACTGTATACTTTGAGTGATCGCTGACAAATATAAGTGAATTCTCGAGTGCTACAGGTGCCTAGAGCCTTTGCTTCCACTAAACCGCAGTACATCATACTGGCAGCCTTGTTGAAGGTCACTTGATAATTGCCCTACCTGCGGCTAAAAATGCTCATATCAGGGAACTTTCACTTGGCCAGGTGTGTGGAATTCCCACTCGAAACTCATTACTACGGCCTTTAGACCGTAGCACTTGGCCAAACCTATTTGGATGAAAAGTCCGCGGTTTGGGACGGTGCCAAGTGAATATAGGGCACATGCCACATGTGAATGGTCTCGCGATCACTTGTTTTTGCTATCGCTCAATTTTGCCTTGGGAATAATACTTCCTTAAAGGTCCGCAACTGATATTTTAAAGATATATAAATATATATGTACTCCTTCGGAGAACTATTTTTACCATTAGATGCAAGAACAGGTGGGAGTGGAGGCTAATTCGGCAAAAAGGTAACCGACAGGTAGCAGGAAATGCTGGTGAGGTCAGTGACTGGAGTCGGGACGAATGTACACTGGCTCCAGGCTCTCAGAACCATCAATCCTGATTGGCGTTAGAAAAGAAAATTAGTCTTCACCAGGCGCATGCGTTTTCTAATGTTTGCAATGAGCTTGTAACGGAACACAAAACGGAAGAGGCTCAAGGTAATTAAGCTTCTAGTAAACTGGTTACTTAACAGGACAATTTAACGTAATAAACGTTGCGTATCTCCGAGATTTGACGCCACCATATCCGTACTTTCGTCATTTACGTGATTTTCAATAGACGAAGACGAAATGGTGTCATTTTACGAAGAGAGCAGTGGTTATATTTACAAGAGCTCCACCACGCCGTTAATTAATCTCAGTTTCTTCTTTTACCCTCTCGCATTTATAAGACAAATTAACTGAAGAGGATGTATTTTGCTGAATTAAATCCCCATTCAACTCATTTGCAATATCTTTTGTTGTTATAAGTAAGAAATCCGTGTTTTGTTTGAAAACGCTGTATATTGTGGGTACAATGTTTACTAAGAACGGGCTTTCTCCCGCACCCCTGCCCTCCAGCCTCGCAAACGTTGCCAATTCCCTTACACCCCAGTTTTCATTCCCCATTTGTTTTTTTTCTCTGTGATCAAAGGGGGGATGTTATTTTGCTTTATATTCAAAGGCTATTATCCTGTCTTAAAATCATCATTGTGACTTTAGGTGCGATATTAACCTATTGTCGTCTGGTGAAAGGAGTCAAGGTCACCGACTGTAACTTTGTGACAGTACAAATACGTCCTTCACCAAAAGCCTTCAAGTGACAACCTTACTTAAGGATTAGAAATCGTTTTACTAAACGGAAATAAGTAAAATAGTTGACACTACTTGTAGAATTAGTGTCTGTATCGACTATTTTGCTCAGTACAATCCCCACTATTATTAATTAACGTAATGAATGTAGTTGAGATGCAACAATGTATGGTAATAGTAGAACACAAGCAGTGGTATGAAAAAATTTAATAGCATAGCAAACGCTTCTGAGAGAAGCCTAAGAGACAGGTGAATGATGGCGAAATGGACTTCATCCGTTTCCGCGAACTTAGTATTCAGCCAAACCTAAAACAGTGAGAAAAAGACCAAAGTAACACCAAGATGGGGTTCATTTTGGCACCAATGTACATGTTCAATGCTCCCATTATTTCGATTTCGAAATAATGTTGTCAAATTATTAATCCAAACAAATAATCAGTGCAGACGTGGTTAGATGGAAGGCAGTGGCACCGACTCCATTAATCAATTTCTACGTTTAGCCGCGTCAGGTCTAAGATAGGTCTTCGCCCCAAAATGATTTAAATAAGTGTGAATTTACACACTCCAACATTGTGTAGGAAGTAGATGAAACCACTCCAAACTCCTAAACCTTTTACTAGACCGTGTCACTCAAATATGTCAGTAGTGTGAGATTAATAAAACCAAACTCTAAGACAAACCGCATTTTCTAACACAGAGGACACTAGCTAGTTGTGTTGCCTTTCCTATGCACGGAGCATTATATTTTCATCTGTGTATACTAAATGTAGGGGCCTGATCCGAGTTACTGAGCATTGAAATAAAACTCCTAAGTGTGTGCCTAGAGATAGTATTCCGTTTGGGGATCAAATAAGACGGACTTCACTCAACGTTCAAAGTGGTATGCTGTAGAGATAGAAAAATGGACTACCTGGCTCTCCCAAACAGCACATAGTAGTCGTTCAGCTGTGCCATGAAGTTGAAAATTTCCCTCCAACTCTTTGATTTATTGACGTGCGGAATAGGAACGTCGGCATTAGAGGAGACTCTCATCAATGGATCGCGAGTTTGAAGCCAATTGATAATTTGGGGGTCGATGGTTCTTTCCTGATCTTCTCGATCTCCCACAGTTAGTAGGGGTCGAGCACGGACAAGATAGAGGAGGACGGTTGCGAGAAATAGTAATTGGCGCATAGTTTTTGAGCACTCTCAGTGGACTGTATTAATGTGGGGTGCTCACTGGTACATGTCCACCTTTCAGCATCGGGGTTATTAATGTAGGCTCGACACTGCGGTTATAGATAGTACCTTACAACTGATCATTTATACGGCCCAAAAGCAGGGTAACCAATGATAGTATTCCGGGAGGAACGTTATCATAACCCGGAAAACCAATTGCGAGGAGGAGTTGATCTTATTGGTGCTCCCTTACTTTGCCCCGTTTTTTGATATCCCACAATTTAAAACGTTACGCAACCCCATATAAAGACGTGTTGCCTTATACTACTGAAGTGTATTGTTGAAGAGGGGGATCAAATTCGGGGAGCGAGCAAAGGTAGGTGGAAGCAAATTCAATCACAGGTCGAATTCTCTGCCACCCGCAAGTCAATGCTATTTGAAATGAAGGGATTCAACATCACACGAAGGGTGAGAAGACGGCTTTCCTTCCTCTCGCAATAACTACGTCCCTCAGGCCTCGGGTAGCTTTAGAATGTGGCATCCGTGGAACCTAATGCTAACTACGTGAAGAAACAACGCTAGGAGTGAATTAGTGCCTTTCTTTTGTCCCCACGTTTGTTTAAATAAGGTCGAGAGCCATCGAAATTAGAGTCTTTGTGGATAGGAAGTGTTCACACTCCTTCCGAATGCTACTGAACGACGATTATTATACCACCGACAATGTTGACTTACGTTGTTGGCAAATAAGCAGACCATTTAGGAACTTGAAAGTGTTGTTAAGAAGGTAACGATTAAAGAGGTTTGAAGAAATCTCGTCAGATCACCCTCCGTCCATTCTCTAACTACTGTATCTGAAAGGACTTGTAAAGGTTATCATTATTAACATAAATCTGGTTTGGCTACACGCCGTAAATCACCCTCCAAAGGTCTCCATTGGATCCCTCTTCCTCTCTTCTTTGCTATCTTCATCTCAGCACTTGGCTTGTGGAGGCTAGATTATTTCGAATGAGAGATTTACTTTCTTGCACTGACTCTATTTAACTCCACCATTAAATAGTCGTTCGTCACTGAGTATATAGCCACAAGGCGGTAGAAATATATAATTTTAGTTATTTATCCCCCACTATACAATACGTGGGCTGAACTCCAAAGACCATTATTTTTAAATGGCCCATAAGCTTCCATTTTGTAATTCACTTTCTAGACAATTAGTTTAACCCATGGGGCATAAAGTTATCCTGAGGGGAGATTTTGCCTGCATTAAAAAATACCCACTCACCCCAAAGAAGCGTGCAATTATACCGTTTTCTGATGCTCTAAACAACGGAGATAAATAAGTGATAGGGGAATGCTTTTCTTCAGGTATTTTTGGTTGAAGAAAGAGAAGAATTTGCGAAGTTAGAGAGCTATTGTTGAAAGATTCAAACCCTTTATATGGACACTTTGCCTTTTAATCGAGTCGACGGTGAAGACGAATAACAAACACATTTTTGCTCCTATAAAAACGATTTTTTTAAGTCTGCATTCGGGCGTGGTGTGAAGGGAGCGGCGAACAGGAACAGTGTCACATTACTTAGGTCCTATCTGAAGTTCACAATATCACGACCTCTGGATGTATGTAGTAAATAAAAATTAGTCCAATCATTACGAAATCGTCAATCTTAGTGCAACGGAGGTATGAACAATGAACTCATTCGACCGGCAGTATTTGGAGAAGAATTTTGTCCTCATCGAGAAAGGACCCGTTTGCCATAAATGAGCCAAGTTAAATTTTTCCTTATAGATTGATTAGTTAACCTCGCGATTTGATATAGAAACAATTTTGTATGTTAAAAGTTTATGCCTCTGCCTAGTTCACTAATTCTTATTCAAACATAGCCCTAACAACTGTTTATTTTTGCTCCACGCATATCATATTTACAAATTGATAGTTCGATGAGTTGTGCCGCTTTGTTTTAATGGTCTATGTAATATCGGGGTCTAACCTCAAAACTGCTGTAAATTCGCGATCGGATCTGGTTATTCTTGCCGGAATTCCGCTTCCCGCCTGAGCAACTATTCGCAATTGCGATTTCCCTATCTTCATTACACTCTACTTCCTGTCCTTAAGCAATTTTGTGATAACCACAAGATTTTTCCGCCCCAATTAAGTCCAATCTGTAATGCCATTCGTGTTACCTCAAAGTAGACTGATGGTCACACTAGACGGCTGACACAACAATGGTGGTTAAATGTAGGATCTCTTTTGTAAGGTGAACCCTAATCGTAATACATTATAACAAAATAGTGCATTTTTGTTCTTGTCCATGATATGAGTTGTGAAGTAAACAAGTAAGCTGTCGGTTGCTTGTTGGCAATGGGATCCCGGTGACGTTGGGAATGGTGATTGGATGACATTCTGTGTCTATTAATTTATTCTGTTAGTCCTGGTCGTTCTAACTCAAATAGCCGCATGTCGTTATTTATTCGAGTGAGTATCCAAGTTTACCGCTTTCTTTCCCCTACCACGATTGCTAACAGCTTCGTAATACACAACAATCCCACCGCAAATAAGTTTACAGCAAGGTATAATGGCAATGGGGTGAGGAGGAGGGGAAGGGATTTCCTCCCTGCTAGTTGAGAGAATTATGCCACAGGGGATCTCCTCATTGTGATTCTTCAATTGCCCCTCGCCCCTAGACCTGTGAATGCGCCTCTTCGAATAATGTGATTCTTACTTCCAACCGCATGAAGTGATATGACAGTGGGGAAAGTCACTGAGCAGCAGTCGTAGAAATGACCTTTTAGAGCGTGCCTGACCCGTATAACTTAATTTCCGATACCTCGGGGCTTTGTGTGACGCCATGAGAGTTAACTCACACGTCTATCCTGGATTCTTTCCCATGATCCCTATAATTTAATTAGACTTCCCCTGCAAGAGACCAAAACTAGACGCTATTTTGGTCCTCACGCCTGGATGTTTTCGGTTTTAACAGCAAAGGACTCATGGTTTTGTTATCATACACACCCATACTACTTGACATTTCTGCGTCACACCTCCTTTTTTGGCTCTCATTCCTCCTTCCACGCGGTGTCCAGGTGTTGTAGATCACGTAGACCACACCGCGCCTGAATGGCATCAGGGAGCTGTAACTGTACTCTGGAACACTCCCACAAGGCGTTATCTCGGGCGCTGCTTGTAAATGCTCTAAGCAGACCTTTACGAAAGCGGTTAGGTAAGCAAGGGACTTACATGAGTCGATAAGCTGATAAAACGAAATAATGGAGATGAACGGGCTGCGCCATATATTATCCTGACTTCCCCAAATTCGTTTAGGCATTTGTCAGAACAAGTTGCTAGATGTTTAAAACCTACTAATCTACAGGAAAGTAAGTGGCTACGCGATGAATGATTGAATTGGTGGATGGTCGTATCCACAACGCTTTGTGCGAGACGGCTCTAATGCAAGTTTTTCCCGCGTCTCGTGCCATGAAGTTCCTCTGCAGGCAATAATGCTTCACGTATGGATTAGCAGGCCATTGACCAGCCACTCAGCCCCATTCTTCTACGTCCCTGACTCCCAATGTCCTCTCCTCTTCCTTTTCTTTCTGTCTGTTTGGCTGTCTGTTTGGCTGTCTGTCTGTCGCTTGCTCAGTCCAGCTTGTGAGCAGACTGGCGTCGTCGATCTCATTAGCGCCTCTTGAATCTAGACGAAAAACAGCTAGTAATGGGGACGTGATTCAGAGGACATACGAGGGATGTCGAGAAGCACCCGACTGGACAATGGCCAGAAAACGAGATATTTGCCATGGATTCCACTGGGCGCGCTGTGTATCCAGCCACAACAGCTGAGTCCACCCCGAACCATTTCCATCCGACTCTATTTGCTTGACAACGAGACCAGACGGTTAAGGTGTTACATTGAGCCGTGCAACCTAATGCGACTTAGCCAAAATCCTCTTTACCTGACAGATTGTGTATGACCCAACAATTTCTCTGTCGCCAATTATGCGTCATTCATATGTGACAAGTGTATTAGATAAATATCTGCACAAAATTTGGAGAGCTCACATATGTACAATGTAATTGTAATTGTAGCGGGACTTGAGACTAGTAGAAAAAGTGTGGGTTCCAGTTCGCTAGCAAAACTAGTTACAGTGTTGGAGAGGATTATTGTTCCATTCTATAAGAATATGTGGGATGTAGGACTTGAGCGGTTTTGGTTGTCAAATTAAAAGCCTTCAATGGGTAAACTGGACTTTCCGGAAGTCACACTAGCCTTCCTCGCGTGTACGGGCGAGAGGACAACCCGTGCCCATGGGAAGTCGGTCTGGACTGTTCTACTAGCGAAAAGACCCATTTTGCAGCAAGGGTCAATTCTCCGCCATCAGAATGGAGCGAAGGCTGAGGAGAACTAACTGCCGACAGTACAAGATCATGTACATCAGAATTCCATCGTATTACCAAAGTAAATTGTGATCGTGAATTCAGTTGTCTGCCCTTCCCGCAAAATGGGCCATTTCGGCAGCAGAATAATCCAGGAAGTTTCCTTTTTGGTAGTTATACGTCGAGCGAGGAGCAACCTGGACGAAATCTACCGATACATGCTAACACTGTGGAGAAAAATCCACAAGGCAAGTCACTCTGACAAACCTATCAAGTTGATCCGAAAAGAGAATAGAGAATTCCTATACTCCTCATCTTAAATCTGTCATTACCTCGACGGGGAAGAGGTGAAGTATTATTTTGGCCGATTACAGCTCCCGTCGCCACCTCTTCCTTCCCTAGGCTTTGTGGAGAGACGCGGTCGCTGTGATACGCGGCCTCAACAGAGGAGTATTAGTTATTTGTTGCTCATGAATGGAGGTTCATACATTGCAACTTGATTTTTCTTCTTTCCATTTTTAATGCTTCCTCGTAGGGGAGGGGGGAAGGAGGAGGCTGCAACACGCCTAAATTCGGCCTTCTATAGACTTTTATTGCCATAGTAATTGAGGGGTGCAACAAATGCCCCATGTATGTAATTAGGGAGCCCATATGCCAAATTCTCTCTTCACCTCATCGTCAGTGCTCCTTTCTCCCAGTCCTCCTCCCCCCTCTCATTCGTTCGAGAGGCAAGAGATGAAAAAAATTGAAGCGAAGTGAAGAAGTTGCACTACACCCTGCTCCTCCACCCACCTCCACTGATCTCGACTACATTTTGAGGTTTCAGAGTGGACTGTTCGTCTACTGTTCCACCCGAACTGTTGAATCTAAAGAGGAAATCTAGATTTACGGGTGGCATTGGTTAATCGCAATTCCTGTAGGTGACCGCTCAGAATAGGAATAACTTCCAGTCCCATTCTTCTATTCACACGTTGATGTCCTCTCTGGGCCACAATATGGATCGTTATGTTAATCTTAAATTGTAATAGTTTAGTCTGAGACGATATAGACATGGACGAGACATCGGGTGTGTCCGCTTTTAAAAGTGGACTTGTCCACAAGTGCTACCGTCACCCCCCGTGTTTTCGCAACAGCCTCCAGGAACTTTTCTCTCCATGGTCACGTTTAAAACAAAACGCCCCGCTTTCAAGTACTTTTTGGCGGAAATTTAAAGAAAATAGGCGAGTCCATTTGACATTCATCAACCGAACGCCCTGTAAAAGTTCACACATCCCACTGAAGTAACAGTAGGAAAAACGGGTGTTGAACAAAGACTGACCATGGCAACACTGTTAGGCAATTTGGCTGTCTTCAAGGCATTATCCAAAGGACAACACTTTGACATGCGAAAAACTTTGAAACATTGAGAAGGAATACGTTTTCGCAGGTAGTGTGTAGGCTAGAGAGGTCGCGATCTTTGAAACTATGACAATCGAGGTCAACGAGGTTTCTGTCGAGTAACGTCTTTCCTTACTTCTCCATGGCAGGTATATAAAGATGAATGCATCAAGTATACTCGTCATGCTCCTTCAAGACATAATATTTGCAAACTTCTGCCGATACTCAGAGAGTCACTTTCTGAAGCTCAATTCAGAATATGAAGTTCAGTTTTGCTCGAAAACACAGACTGGTATTTTAATTCTCCACCGGTCCGGAGGTCATAAGTATTGCTAACCACCGCGTCAGTCATCATCGGTTGATCGCCACTGTATTTGCTCGATCATAAGTCATTTTTTGCTCAGAAATAGACTTACATGTTACCTAAACACTTTATATTGGGAAAGGGAGGGAGGTTGGACAAGGAGAAAAAGAAATTACTTTCACATGTTACAAGTCGAAAGGTTCGCAAGATTCACTATAATAGATTTAAATGTTAATATTTTACTATAATTGTTACTTCGGAAGTCTGTGGGCGGGAATCAAGGACTTTAATAAGAGTGAATTAAATAAGTTAATTGCCAAGCTCTAAATTCCGGCCTGCACCAAACTAGTGGGGTACGCTTTCAAGATCGGAAGATGAGAATCAATTATGCATTTATGTCGGCCACTTTTTTCTCGTCAATCGCTTTTTGCACTTAGATAATAATCCATTGTTTAATGAATTGGAGTAAAATAAATGAGTTTTTGTGACAATATGCAATGTCACTGAAATAACCCACATTTTTAGCTAACTTACCACTGACAATCATCCAACAGTATCTTAACAAAGGACTTATTTCTATCAGATAAATAAGAAAGCATCCAAGAGTTCAGTGATTACGCCTCAAGTTTCAGGCCCTCCCAACTACGAGGATCCGGAAAGTAATACGCAGACAAAAGTGACAACAAGGCCTAAGAAATTTATCCCCATTGGTGCAGTTGGCTAGCTGATATTTCGGTGCGCATCCGCTCTACACCTCTTCCAAAACCACGTGCCCATTTACCATTCCAAGCGACGATATCAAATGAGGCATTATTCAAAAATGAATTTGTTATAGCCTACTATCATATCTTACAACAATGCCATAGTGAATTTGATAGAAATTGGTCTACTAGATAACTAGATTATGGGAAGTGACAGAAAATAAAATTCAGACCCAGATAAAAAGAATCACATCTGTCACACAGGCCTCATTTCTCGTGGTGTCTTAGTCATATAATAAAACCGTTTGGAAATTGCCGGTCATTTACAGTAAAAATAAAAACAGGATGGCGGGATTCAGTAATCATACCCATGAGATACACCACAGCTTTTGACGTAGGGAGGGGATGCTTTGAATTAGTTCTTTTCCCGACTCCACCATAGAAAAAGAGGGTGTTGTGGAGAAACCGTGTGCCGAACATATGAAACATTGTATTTCCCACAACGAACCTTATTTTCCTATTAGGTTACGGACTGGATGAGCATTCATTGTGTATTTTTAACGTGTACCATTTTTCAAAATTGAACGCATCTCCGATGCATAGGTGATCGAATTAAGATATATCTGTTGAAAAGTTGTGACCAGCCCACTATTCATAGCATTGTTCTTCATTGATTATGTTGAATTTAAGAAGTTATCCCGAAGGCTGAAGTATTTTAAAGTACTTGATATCCAGGAAGGGTTGTTGTACGTCATTATTACCTAATTTAGAGTAAAAACAATTACGTTAATTTTTAATGTTAATCTCTTTTTAGTGAGGACAGTGCTTTTATCTTGCCATTAATGATTTTTCTTATTCAACATTTGTTTGGTTTTTTTGACTGTTTGTGGGCTGTTTGAGCGTTTTGGCGCCCGCAGTTGCCTTAGGTATCGTAGTGGTATTCAGGTTACCAAAATGATTTACGGAAATTAAGTTATTAGTGCTTATCTCATCCAATTTTTGGTTAGAAGTTGTGCTCTTGATGTCAAAGTATTTATCGCTGAGCGGGGTAGGAGGTAGCGAATTCGTGGCGAGGATTATTACGTGAAATTTTTGTAAGATGGCTGGTTAGCGGACTTCCATTCCGACCACCTTTGGCTGAATCTATTATTCTCACGAAGTATCTTTTGATAAGGCGTAGTCACCTATTTCTGGCTCTTGTATCAAGGTGTAGTAATTTTTATTCAAATTGCTTCTATCGTTTGCGATTCAATTTTATCAGACGCCATTCTACAAACTGTATTGGGGGTATGATCCGTCTTCCAAAGTTTCATGGATGACCAATCAAAAATACATCCATTGGTAAGTGTTTTCCCCTTGTATTTGCTTCAAAATCTCCCTCCGAGTCAACTTCCATATTTTGAACAGTGTATTTTATTGACTTCCCCATCAACTTTAATTACTCATGAATTTATTCAATCAAAACTTGGGACATTCATCGGAATACTGCTATGAATGTCTACTGAATTTGCTTTTGTGCTTCATGTTCCTTGTATGTATCCTTCTCAATATCCTATTGTTACTTAATCACAGTTTATTTAGTTTGTCCTAGATTTTTGCGACTTCCTTCATTTACGATTAGTATTTATGTATTTTAAACCCTTTTTTGTGCATATCAGCACATATCTGGTCCGGTTTTTTTAAGTGTCTGTTCACATTACGCTGTTATGTGGTCCATAAAGTGCACTCAGGGTGACGTCTAATTGGATAACCCATTAATAGCTGCTTAAGCTAGATACCGTGGTTGAGGTAACGAACAGCCTCTATGGAACTGGCTTAGAGCCCCTAAATTATTGCCTTTGTCTTCGAAAGTAAGAGCACGGACTTTCTCGATGCGTCACACATCATACGCTCTTTGTATAAACACAAGAAACACTAAATCTCTGTACGACATTTATCGTTACGATAACTCCCATGTCGAAACCTGTGAGTGTTTAAAGTGATGCCGGGACAATAAACTGATAGGTTCACGCCTTTATGAGCACCATTTTTTATCTCATTCTATTCGTGAGCTTGATTGGTGGAATCTCTTAAGTTACCTGAAGTGGTTGCGGTCTTTTTTAAGGCCTCCCACGCGAGATAGGTCGTAGTGTCAACAATTTTATTGACCCATTCAGCTGATGCTCTAAATTGGTTTCTTTGCGTGGAATTTGTACAAATGTACACTTTAAGTTGAAATTCGTAAATTTTACTCCTATAAGATCTACCTCCCGTTGTCACATTTTCGACTTTCTGCCTATCATTTGATTTCAGCATTACAGTATTTCAACTGTGAAGCTTTATCTGATTATTGGAAAGCAAGTAAATTCTCATTTTCTTTTCAGCACTACTAGAAATAGGTTCACAAGTGAACTATTCAACTTGACTTGGATAGTTCTCTGTCTCCGCTCACAGGAACTAGCAGTAATCACAACTATGTTGTTTCCCATCCTTTCAATGACTCATAATTGAGAGTTACTATATTTTAAGGTTTGGATTTCATCACCGAAGGAACTATTGACCTTTAAAGATGCCTGCAAAGGTGGTCTTTTAAAACACCCCATTTTGATGATTTTAACTTCAATAATGGCAATAAGGGTGTTTAGTTTCGCATTCGTTAACAAAAAATCATGAATATCATGGTATATTTACTTTGCCTGGTTAAATTTCATTTAGCTATTTAAAGTGTACTAAGTTGTGCAAACTTCATTTATTACAGAATGATAGGTAGAAAATGTCATACTTTCTGACATTCACTTTTAGAAAGAGAAGCTAGGAACCTACATGGTGTTTTCTAAAATTTTCCCAATATATTAACAAGATTGAATCACTGCCTTCCACTATAACCTCCTTCAACTCTCATCTCCCCCACATTGCTGCAATGCGAAGAGTCGTTAGGGTCGCGACTTCTAAAGGAATTTTTAACTTCCAGGTCGCCACGGGGTTAAGCCAAGGTTTATATATTTATTCCTAACCATTAATCATACATTGTAGGTTAAATATTAGGTCCTATCTGCCTATATTTAGCTCACTTTTAGTGACCTTAGTACAATGCGTTCACCGTGGAGTCAATGGTTATGCCACTACCTCCGCGTTGAGGCAAGACTCCCAACTTGTCCTCGATTCTTGTATGTGTTAATTTCGAAAAAAACGCTTCATTTTGCCATGCCTGCTAGTGATTACGGAAAAAAAGTCGAGGCGTCATTTAAAGTAACGCTAATTTCGCTAATGCGTGGTTATGCATGAATGCGGAATGCCTTATGTCTAGAAAGTGCTATTATTATTTCAATATAAAAAATGCGAATATTGAACATATGACGGTGTCACTTGTGTTATCTGAATCATAGGGAGGTGGAAAAACAGCGTGATAGGGTTTTCTTCGTCTACCACTTTTGGCCGTTTGTGATCTCTAGATTCTGAGATCGAAGGCTGACAAGCAAATTTGGTATGCAACGGAGGTCGTGGCCGTAGTTGTGGTCCTCTCCTAGGCGCCACCCACCCGCTTTTTTCTGGTTTTTTGACGTATTATTTGGTCTTAGGAATGAAGTAATGACTCTTCGCTGGACTACTAATGGAAATATTGTATTGCGTCGATTCCAGGAAGAGCATAGAGTACTAACAGCGTCGCTCCAACATTAACATAATTTCATGCCGTCACGAGAGAATGGCATTACTCTACACGCAAATAACTCCTTAGTTACCGTCTCTTTTCAACTCATCCAGCGTCGCCTCTTGAGCCGAAAATCGAAGCCTTCCATAAAAGATCTTGTGGATCACCATCGTCCTGCCTATTGGATTGCTCCGCCTTCTTCTTCCTCCTCTTCCGCCGAACACCATGACAACGTCGTCAATGGCAATCATGTCAGTGATGTAAGCCATTTACTGTCCTTACTTACTCTGTCAATACATCGATTTGTTCAGAAGGTTGTCTTAAAGACTTCAACTTCGAGTTGTGCGCAACTATTCTCTTCTTATCGTTCATACTTATACTCCACTAAGGCGATCCAGTCGCCCGGGGCTAGTATACTTCACATACCGACAAGGTGTTTTTTGAAAAAAGTTGCAAGAGCATTTCTGATTATTACTCCATCGCCTAACTATCTCCTCATTGTCCATGTCATCGTCTGACGGGCATAATCCAGACTGCATCACCAACCTAACTTTCGATGTGTCCTTCGACCCAGTCTTCTCCTTGCCAGTAATGGGATGTTACGTTACTAGATCAAGCAGTTTAATGTGTTTTTGTAATCTCTCCCTTTCACTCCGTATACGTGATTCGTGTTAAGAATTTGAACTATTATCCATTAATACGTCTCATATTCTCACATTTACGTTATCTCAAAATCACGTTTTTCGTCAGAACGACGCAAAAATATTCATACCCTCTGTCTGCTCGGGCACTGTTTAATACGACTACTCCGAAACAGATTATTTAACACTAAGACTACTTTATCCTACAATTTGACACTAGACTACGCTTCTGGGCTCAAATGTCTGGAGTGAAAAATAGTTTGTATGAATTTTTCCTTGCGCAAAAGCCTTACCTTTTTTGTCTTAGAATAGTCAAGATATGGGAGTACGGAGAGTGTATACAATCGTTCGTCCAAGGCGTTTTGCGTATTGCGAACTTCATGTTTTACTGATTCCGCTTAGCCCTCTTAGCAGCAATCCTGGATACATGAACGGTAGTGTGCTGGAAGAAGGATTTCACGATTGCCTAAATCACTATATGAGTTTTTCCTACGCAACTCCTCCTACCCGAAGTTGCTCTCCACTTGAAAAGTGCGCATGCCATTGCGGTTGGTCACTTTGGTGTCGTGAATTTATGCTAGAGCTGTGTAAAAAATGTCACTTGTTTAAGAGAGTTGCGTCATTCATTTTTGACGAAAGACACACATTTATGCAGTGATCCACATTTGTCACGGGATGCACTGATTTTCATCGCAGCCTCCAATTTCCATTTCTGAATGTGGTCTCCCGAAGTCGAATGGAGTGTTCAAGCCAAAAGAAGGAGAGAAGAAGCTCGGGAGCGGGTAGAAAAGGCGGCCAAGAAAGAAAGAAGGGGAAGAAGAAGAAGAAGCAAGGAGAATGCGGTGCCTCTCCCTTCACCGTCAAGGGCAAACTCACTCTCATTTACTGCCTTTCTCTCTCCCTGGTTGACTACTCCCCAACAATTTGAGAAGACGGCGACGTCTTTTGCACACCCTCGATCGCATTGTGTGGAGTGACTGTTGAGCTGGGACCTAATCGCGTCTTCTTCTGAGAGTTGACATTAAGATGGAGCCAACACTACTGTCATCCTCATTCCCGTCCTCATCTTCGCCCTTGCTGTCAGCATTTTCACCATCGGCACCGGGGTTTCATCAGTAGGCTCTGTGTGGAGCCACAATAGGCTAGAGACGTGGTGCCTTGTGAGTTTATCCAAATAAAAAGCGCAGACGAGGAAGAATAAGAGGGTGAATGAGGAGTAGGAGAAGAGCAAGTGGGTGGATCGCTTGCACTGGTGTATTTCCGTCACTTGGTGAGTTTTTGTCGGGATCCACTTGCAACTGCGTTCAAAATTGCTTGAAGTGACGGACACTTATTTACGAAAGCTGAGTGTGTTCGTGTTAATGCTTGCTGTCACTGACTTGAAACTCACCTTCCCTGAATAATTCATAACCGTCGAAATCCCTAAATTTTCCCTTTTGCCTTATCAACTTTTTCTTTTTGCATTTTTATCAGTCGTATCCTGAGCGCCGTGACCAAATATTCTCCGATTGATAATAAGGCCGTAACCCCTAAGTTAAGGCACCCTGACAGAACTCGGTTTTCACACTCGCTGAAAATTTCCGCAAAATAGAACATTTCCATTTATGCTACCATATGTTCGTTCATTATTTCTTACCTTGAGACCTTCTTCTCCTCCACCCGACGTATTGGGGCTGCTACGGGTTGCTGGAGTCGACTGATGGACGACAAGTGGTGTATATCATTTGTGCTATCCAGCCGACGTTTCCCTGTATCATGTGTATGGCTTAACTTTCCTCACCAATTTACCTACTCTCGTAGCTGCCGCTCCTAGGTTCACTGTAAATATTGCTTCTCTGTATTATTCTCAACCGATTTCACATTCCGTCTGCTGCTAAGTGCAGCTTCTCAACCGCAGTGCAACCTAATTGCTTTTATATTTTGCATTTGACAAGAAATCCTTACCAAAGTCATCATGCCTTATGGGGTTTTCTAGACAGAGGTGCACAATGCTTACCTAACTGGTTTAGTGTTGTGGTGTGACTTCCCTCATTCTTAATCTGCCTAGTTACTTTAAGTGCCGTTTGATGGGCTGAAAATTGGAGTCTTCCCTCTTTAAGTCCCCCTCATATGACATATGCCTGATAAAGTCATTTATCACATTTTTTAGCAATCGGTTACCATGACCCAAAATAGCAAACTTTTCGAATTCTATTTGACTTTTATCCATCAGCAGCAAACATACAAAATGGGCTTTCACCACTTCTAATTTCGAGGCGGTTTCACTGTGAACAAAAGCGATAATGAAAACAAGTTGCCACGACACGTTCCAACTTTCATTCTCCTACCCCTGCCTGGTCACGGCAATATCTTTTACTATGACTGGGTGGTCAAAGGATACCCAGGATGGTCAATTCCTTAATAGCCCTCTTGGCCCTATTTGGCCAATTTTACGTAAAACTAACAATCACCACTTCTTCTTTTACATACAGCCAATTCGCATCCGGATTCGCCTTGCGAAGGTCAGCAAAGAGGGTACCGTTCTCCCTAACCGGCCGGTTTTCAAGTCCATCCATCCAGCCTCCACAGACGATAATTTTTTTCCACAAAATGGAGTAGGTTTTTCTGCATACCGACGTGTTAACCCATCTTGGAGCTTGAAATATTTTTGATCGTATACGGTTGACAGTTTTGGGAATTTTTCACATTGCCGCATTTTGTTCACACAGTCCCCATTCCATTTTTTAAGCTCATTATATTAGCTGTCTTAACGAGCTCTATTAACTCCTCCCTCTTTCTTTCTTGGTGAATATTTTCGCATAACAGATGCTCATTACTCGTTTATTGCTTATGAAAATCACATCTGGCTGATAGTTTTCGCCAGGTGCTTCTCAGGCAACCTTGAGTTTATGTGTGTGTGCTTGAATGTTAGTCCAGCTTGACGTAGCCTTTGTCTTCCACTTCAATAATCTGTTTGAATACTATGTTGAGTACGTCGGGATGCCATTACATTAGCCCTCCTTTCTTGATGGTACGGGTGTGAGAGGGGCTAAATCCCCTATATCAGGAGTTCTTTTCCCGCTTTGGACAACTACGATGGTCGGAAAGTTGGAAAAGACATTGTAAGTAATGCGTGTATGGAACCTTGGTATCTCAGTGCGAATGTGGCCTTTTGCACCGGCGTTGGCATATCATTCGGCTTCCTCTTTTAAACTAACTTCTTCGATGGGCTTTTTACTTCCTTCAAGTTTTGAGGCTGGAAACATGAGATTGAGCTGTCAGGCAGTACTTCTATTTAAACAATTCGACAGGGAGTTACTATGTCGAAGTGGGCGCTTCGGCATGAATAAATGAAGGCTCCGTAGGCAATCTTATTCATGTTTCCCCATTATCTGCTAGCCTTCTTTACCTTTCTTTGTCCACACCAACACCTCGCTACCCAACAGAGTTGTAATCAGCACAATTGAGGGCTTGAATGGTTCCTAGCACGCTCACAACGGAGAGGCTGGTATATTGAAACAGAAAGTAATATAAAGACAAGGAAGGAGGATGGTCTAAAAAACTGGTAATTCTGACTCGCTTCTCACTGTTGTAGATTATTCCTTGTAGAATCAATCTTCTGAAGACATTCTCGGCCAAATAAATGGTAAGGCCAATGAAGAACAGGAGTTAAGGAAGGAGAAAGAGGAAGAGGAGGACAATCTTCCGCTCGCTGATCTATGCAAACGCACAGTACTCGCTCCTCTTCCCCCGGCTTCCCTAAAGTCAACCATCACAGCCACAATTGCCACTTCATCGTCAGCGTTCTGCGCTGCACCGCGCTGTCACTCACCAGCTATACGATCGGACAGTCGGTGGGATGGACAATTTTGCTCCGTAGAGTGTCTCCTCCAAGCCTGTCATGAGGCCTTCTGTAGAACTTTCCGAGATAAGCCCAAGCTCCGGCAACGGCAAGCGAAGCCACCAAAGCACTACCTATCATCTCCTTTCAAAAACTCAACTGGCATTGTCTCCTAGTGCCTGTCTATCCTCCTGTATATATATATATATATATATACACATATATATTGCTCTATCACTCGACTTTAAAATATTTAAATATTATGTAGGGTAACTGTGTACTCGCAACACACTATGTTGATTGTCATGAAGAGGAGAATTGCTGCTTTTATCAGCGCAGGATCCCTTGGTCTTCTTGTGAGCCTAAAATAGGCCTCCTCCCATTATCATTTCTTTTATTGCCTACAGGAGAAGATTTGAACATTGCATCGGCGGCAACTATCATTCCTTTCCTCAGGGCAGCACCATCCGACGTCGAGAGGTGGAATGAAAGAGGCGTAATGACGGTTGGGAGATTGAATGAATAACACACCCAGCAACATAATTATGCTTGTCACCAGAAGCTAGTGGTATGAAGCAATCCTCTTAGACTACCATCGAGTTCTCAGCGCGACGCGGTCAACTCAATCCTGGTATGAACCTTGCCTTCAAGGACAAATTTTTCAGAGTGGCACTGCCTATTGAATTCGAGAAATGGTCTAAAAGGATGGAGCGTAAAGGAGAAACTGAATTTATGGAGACTGCAGGAGGAGAAGGATTTACTTTTCCGGTCGCTGATTAAAGTAGGAAGTAACGGAGCTTTGGACGAGGAACTGGAGGCGTACAATCAGGGGCTATTTCTCGAAATATAGGGATCAATGGCCTAATCACTTTCAGGTGGATGTGGAAGGGGTGCTTGCAACACCTTCTGAGTTTGAATGGCAGAAGGGAACGCACCCAGAACCGTCTCCGTTGCCATTTCTGCATGCGGATGTCGAATGGAGTGTTCAAGCCAAAAGAAGGAGAGAAGAAGCTCGGGAGCGGGTAGAAAAGGCGGCCAAGAAAGAAAGAAGGGGAAGAAGAAGAAGAAGCAAGGAGAATGCGGTGCCTCTTCCTTCACCGTCAAGGCCAAACTCACTCTCATTTACTGCCTTTCTCTCTCCCTGGTTGACTACTCCCCAACAACTTGAGGAGACGGCGACGTCTTTTGCACACCCTCGATCGCATTGTGTGGAGTGACTGTTGAGCTGGGACCTAATCGCGTCTTCTTCTGAGAGTTGACATTAAGATGGAGCCAACACTACTGTCATCCTCATTCCCGTCCTCATCTTCGTCCTTGCTGTCAGCATTTTCCCCATCGGCACCGGGGTTTCATCAGTAGGCTCTGTGTGGAGCCACAATAGGCTAGAGACGTGGTGCCTTGTGAGTTTATCCAAATAGAAAGCGCAGACGAGGAAGAATAAGAGGGTGAATGAGGAGTAGGAGAAGAGCAAGTGGGTGGATCGCTTGCACTGGTGTATTTCCGTCACTTGGTGAGTTTTTGTCGGGATCCACTTGCAACTGCGTCCAAAATTGTTTGAAGTGACGGACACCTTCTTAACGTGCACTTATTTACGAAAGCTAAGCGTGTTCGTGATAATGACTGTTGCCACTAGCCTGTGAGTAACTCTTTTGACTTAGTTACGCCATTTCCATGCGATACATCATTGCGATTTTGTGCGCCAATCTCATCTTCCTAGGTGACGCCAACTATTTGTGGGGTTTCACAATGTGGTAGAATGTTTCCATAGACCATAGTGCGCAACTGTACAAAAATAGACTTTAACGCCGCCGAAGTAGCACATTTGCTTACCTCGTGGCGTGCGTATACAATGCCACTGTGTTAACCCCATACAGCGAAAACCTCTTTTCGTGTGCCGCGCCAGACTTTCCATTCAACTGATACGCATGAATTGCGACTAAAGAGTACCCCCTTGTAAGGTTTTACTCTCTTCTTGCCCGAATTATCAGCTAAAGCATCTTTGTCGCTCTTTTCGCTTGTGTATGTTTGTACTTTATGGTGGTGATGTCCTTTCTTTCCGAGTACTTTTATCCACCACTTTTCAGTGAATTCTTGGCCTCATTTTCCTTCACCTCCGCTTATTCCTGTGGTAGCCAAATCGCATGCATTAACAAATGCGTATCATTCATTTCCCTTGTTGTCAGTCAGCTTTCCCTCGTTCTTCTTTCGATTTTCCGAGGATAGCAATCGCTTTTTTTGCATGTTTAGAAGCCCAATTAGTTCGCCTTATCTGATGATCTATTGACATGTTCTCACATGCACAAATTTATTTTTACTCGAAATATGGCATGTTGTTGTGATGGATGTCTTACCCAATCATCAAGTCATTTTGTTTGGAGTACAGTGCTTTTACCTGTACTAGCTGTTTGTTTTTGATATGCCTTGACAGACTTTACTTCTAAACGTTTCCTTGCCGTTCCGTCTGCACTGATGGCAGGGGATGGTGAAGGAAGATTTATTCACTCCTTAACCCCTCACCGAACCATCTACCTCGAATTCCTTTCCACAGTCCATCTCTCACCCGACGAGCACTAGGGTGAAATTCGGTTTCAGCGTGCACACTAACAGAGTCCGCTGATGGCCTTGGTATAATGTTTGTTAAAGTCTGTTACGCCCCTTGCCTTGAACTGCAGTTGCGAAACCCGAATGATACACAGATTATGCCACTGCATGGCCTTCAAGATATTCGAACACACCTGCTGCTAGTGGTGCACTTGCGACCAATCGTTGAACTCTTTGTGCGGATAGTTTAGTTGTACATTTAAATGTGGTTGTGAATGAGTAGGATAGGAAAAAGGAAAATTACCTGATCGATAGTGCTGAAACTAACAGAGGAAATGCATACATTACCTGGGATAAAAAGGGTCTCTCTTCATTATACCACAGGTGACAAAGTGCCGGGAAGTAGAGCTACTGGACGCGCGCATACCGAGACTGAAGAGTTCGATGATGAGTTAAGGTGTGAGCTGCGATATATATATATTTATATTTACGGCCTCATAACCTATGTTGCTTTTCGCTGTCAGTACGTTGAACACTAAGTGCTTCAAGTCAAGAGAAAGACTTATATTTTATAACTTTTCACTACCGTTAGCGGAGCATTCAATCATTTATCTGCTAAATTGCGGAAATTTTTTACCTTATTAGAAGTTCAATGTCTGGGGTAAACTGGGTATTGGACGTTGTGGTAAATTCCGTACTCGCTTTGACTAATAATGTTGAACTTTTGGACATAGAAGACATAGGTAGGCCGCCTACGTATAATTTTCATGAATGATGGCAAAACAAGGCTGTGTGATGGCGAGGTTTTCGCACTGAACCTGGCAAGGTCATGCTAATTCAATCACCAGGACATCAGAATGACAACACTTTTCAACAGATCTGTAGTAGGTACGTGGACAGTCCGTGAGGGATTTTTAACATTCTCCCTGTCATCACAGAACTGTAAAGGGTATGTGGGTCCAATATTCTAACTTCGCATAAATAACCCCTGAGTGGAAAACTAAACAATGGATAGGGCAATCATTGAGGCCAACGTCCTATCTTGACTACGGCGGTGCAGCAGTGACGTACTTTCGAATTTTTGCGCATTTTTTTCGTAACTAGGAAAGTATAGGGGGTGTTTATTTATCCCTTTCAATTGCCTACTATCACTAGTAAACGATAAAAATGACGGTTACACGGTGTAGTTGAGAGGGATCGTGCATTGTGCAGTACAATTACGTGGCTCACCCTAACACAGAGACCTGTTAATATGGTTTAATTTTCATTAATATGCTATTAACTTATTGCATCGGGTCCATCCCTAATGCTTCATGAATTAAGCACATAAATCAATGTAACGTTACAGAAACATTGTGAAAGTTATTTTAGCCACGCCCGCAATAAAGGAAGTTCATGAATATTTTTTGACGTTTTTTGTTTTTCTTAGCCTATAACTTAGGCGTTTGGTCGTGTTTTTCGCTTAACCAATAAACTTGCTCGCGGCTCACATGACGGTGTGAATTTTCCTTTCGGTCTCTCAACATATTCTCATCATTTTTTGTCCGTTTCGTAATAACCCCTCCCAATGAACCACCCCCGAAAGAAAGTATGCCTCTCAGTGGTTATGAGGGCCAAAGAAGAACGACGCAACAGATTTGGTGTTAATTCTTTGGATTATGATCCATACCAAAAGAGATTATACACAGCAGGTCGGGATTCTATAATTCGTGTCTGGGACACGAAACGGCAATCAGTAAGAGAGTAACAATGTGATCATTTGTTAGGATCCGTACTTACAAAGTATGGAACATCATGCGGACTGGGTAAATGACATTGTTCTGTGCTGTGATAGTGAATATTGTAAGCCATATTCCACGCTTATTTGCACTCTAATTTTAATTTTTGACAAACATTTCTTATTTTTACAGTGATATCAGCATCTAACGACACCACTGTCAAAGTTTGGAATGCACGAACAGGTTTTTGTATGTCTACCCTACCAACACACAAGGATTATGTCCTCGTACTGGCTTATGCACAGCATAAAGAGGAAGTTGCTAGTGCGGGATTGGATCATGCTATATTTCTGTGGGATGTAAACACGCTCCGAAATCTAACACCTAAGAACAATACGGTCACCAGTAATTAGTGGTCTCAATAAACCTGTGGCTTTAGCGTCCTCTCTTTCGGACGAGAAAGACAGTATTTACAGTTTGGCTATGGATCCAGCAGGATCTATTCTCATCGCCGGCAGTCCAGATAAACTAATTCGGATGTGGGATCCCCGAACCTGCCAGCCTATTGGTCAATTACGTGGACACACGGACAACGTGCGGGCCCTTCTAATTCGTCCTGATTCTCAGGAGATCCTCTCTGGCAGTTCAGATGGGACAATTAAACTTTGGTCGGTGGGCATGCGTCGATGCACAGAGACTATTCGTAGGCATTCAGAAGGCGTCTGGACGCTACAGGTGAGTATACAGCGTACAATGGGTAAATCAATTTACTCATTGCCTGTAGACGAATCCCACATGGACTGAGGTCTATTCATCTGGACGAGATAAGAATATTTTCGCTACGACACTTCGGAACACTGATGACTCGTTCCTTATCGGTCGTGAATCAAATCCCGTATTGAAGGTGTGCGAATGTCGTGCTCTTATTACTGTTATCCACTGTTTAATGTGCCTTTTTAGATGTCATCAGACGTATTTTATTTTTTGTGTTTGTAGCTCCTCTACGTAGAGAACTCAGAAGGGCCTCATCTATGGGCTTCCACTAGCGGAACCGATGTTAAATGCTGGGTAAGTGGTTTATCTTTATTATTCCTTCGCAGTTTGCCACAAATGAAAAGATATCAGTAGAACAGATTCAAACAAATTTGTTTTCGTACTATATTTGAGAATTTGCGGCTTTTAGCACAATTAAATTAGTAATAGAAGTCGATAAATTTATGAGTAGTCAGAAACTTCACTAATTATATGATTGGGGGAAAAGTAAATGACAAAAATGGTTTAAAGGTATGCGAGATCATCGTTTTATTCGTATCATTCTAGTACCTTCATTTTTTTAATATTTGGCTTCATTGTCAAGAGTATCTGTTATCCTACCTTTTAAAAGACAAACTAAGTAGATTGAATCTCTCTTCCCTCTTCTTTTGTGACATTTGGAATATCAAATCAGACTGGGTGTTTTTTTTGTTACGCGATGCAGGAAAATTTTCTTTCGCTAGTCTTAGCCATCCTGAAAATTATAATAGTCCGCTTTAACGGTACATTTGTGCCCAAATGAAATTGTAGTCCAACTATGAGGTAAGAATAGAACACAGCAAATGACTTTGCAGTTGATAGCCCATGAAATGTTTATTTTTCGGTCTTACGGTTAAGTAGGGTATCCCTAATATTCTCTTAAGGCTAATTAAATATTTTTCTCCTCAATTAAAAATCGAGTGCTATGCGCTGCCTTTTACCTTACTCCGTCACTTCACATAGGTTTTGGAGGCGCAACGAAAGCTTACTATCATTTTCCGGGTATTTTTAAATTGCGAGGAGATATTGGAGCCTGGGTAATGCGTGTTCTCATACTATACCGCGGCCTTCAATGCATAAATAGGGGTTACCTGAGGTTGTCTTTGTCATGTCAGTCGAGTAACTTTAGACATGATTTAAGTGTGGTCGAGTTGCACAACTGTCTTAGTTACAGTCGGAAATAACCATGAGTGGGAGGGGATTCCACTGCTTCTTGTACAGTTTATACATATCTTTGAAAAGTAATGACTTTTGAATTCGAATTTTTATGCATGAATACCACGTCACCCTAATTGTCACCATTGTTTTGCTAATTTGGAATCGGTTAGAAGATGAAGTTAGTCGGAGGTAAAGATAGCTAAAACATGGCCCTCTCTTTCAAGACAACAATTTGTCCATTGTGTACTTTTCGCGCCAATATTATTCAAGTGAAGGATCGGAGAACAGTTAAAAGCTGAGATTTATTTGTTATGCTTCCGTTTTCGGTGCTCCTCCCTTTTACACATGCTATTAACTTACACAGCCAATCAACCCTCCTCTGCGCAAAGCTCCGCGCAACTCCGTCTACCGAAACGTTACACATCCCATGGAGACCGAACCGTTGACGACCTCGCCATGGACCCGCGAGACCCCCGAAACTCCTATGGAACAACGGCACCTTCATCTTACTGTCCCCACTTCTGTTCCAACCTTCATCATCAAAGGTCTGTTGTTGCATTTTAGCTGACCATGTGTTGGATTTAACCCCTCTTAATCTCCTAATTGTATGTGATTGTACGAGTTCTACGCGTATTTCGAACCAGAATCAAAACGCTGCTTGTGGTGATTGAATTGCGAGAGTGTGGAGGGATCTGCTAACTCTACAGTAAAGGTCTGCAAAGTGATGTTCTCCTCAATCGCTTTCCCTGTGTTTTGAGCGTTGTCCTCGAGGATTCGTGGCTTTTCTCCACCCCGTTTCTTCACAAAAAAAATTCTCAATTTATTGATATCGCTAAATCCCGTCATTTTAAGTGGCCATCTTCGACGCCACGATATGTGGTATGCGGGTACGCTAGATAACAGGTCGCAGTCGCCTTGCTGAGGTTTTGTGCTTCGAACGAAGTGGGGGTGAGGGGGGGAGGGATAAATTTTGTACATTATTTGTGCCGTGTGGTGGGATGTTTTCTTAATAGAAAATCAGTCAAATTAATGGTTATACAGTAGCGTCGTTAAAGCAACTATGGCCTCTTTGTTCTTTTTATATGCACGCTTATCTATTTTCTTATTAGCGTGATCAGAGAAGCTGTCAGCCTTGCTGTCCTGAAGTCTAGTTTCGCACCCCTTATTATTGCATACAAAATACTCCAAACTGTGCGAACTCTTTACTTTGGTGCAGGCGTATTCCGTGCATACAATTGTTTAGTGGGTAAAATCCTGTTCGAAGGTGACTTCGACTGACAGCATGGACCTACAGACAGAGAGCCCTGTGAAATTGCTGTTAGGGTCTAGTTGAAATTTAGCTCAGAAAATGAAGAAAATACTGCAAAATACTGTAGTAGCTGGACTTTTTCTTACTCCACATTCTACCCCTTCTACATACTTACCTCGTGTTCACTTTCTAGGTGGTCACCCAATCGTTCAGTATCACATCTGCTGCGAGAAGCGCTTTATCGTAACTCGCGATGCCAACAACCTCGTGGCTATTTACGATGTTTTGCAGGTACTCCTCTCGACCACTTAACTCACTTGCGCCTTTTGCCCAAGATTTTGATGGTTTCTATTAACGTAGCAGTGAAGTGAAGAACTTTTTTTCCATTCGTGCCTGAATTGTGTCGCCACCCCTTCCCTCGAATGCTAAAATCCGCCACCAAAAATTCAAGCTACAATATTAGGTGGCTGCCCACTGGTCCATAAAAATGGAACCTTTGTTCTGCGATGCCTCGAATTTTGTAATTGTGGATGATCCAATCCCTTTTTCCTAATGGATAGCTTGTGGCCATCCCATCCCAGAATACTGACTGCTTATTTGCGGACCCTCATGGGCCGCTCCTAACCTTCCTCATTGGCCATCGAATTATTCGAAACTGTACCACTTGTTCTAGTGTGCTCCAGTTTTAGTGCCTCTTAATTTAGGCATTTACTGAGGCTGGACTTACTGTTCAACTTCTTTTGGATGTTCGGCCTTCTTGACCATTTTATTTAAATGGAAGCCTTTGTTTTTCTTTCTGATTTGCCGTTGTATGGCATCCTCTAAACTCCATCCACCGTCTCCATGGAATGATAATCCTTGGAATTTCCCATCTCTGACACGTAGCTGGTAGACACAGTTACACGCCTTAAGGGCATGCAAGTAAATCGGTCTAAGAGTAAAAGCCGTACCTTGCTTTGTCATTACTTGTCCTCATTACTCAAGTAATAACGCATAAATCCATGTGGGCTTATTATTTGTATCAACTTTGGTCTGTACTTGTATTAAACTCCTTCCTGTACCTGCTCACCGCTTTGCTGCCAATGCCTACACAGATCTTTGGTCCATTTAACAAGACCAGGTAGTTGGTGTATACTTAAACCGCTGCTTCCTCTTAAGTAGGCGCTTCAACCCACAAAGTGATGCATCTGCGTAGTGTTCAGCTTCATATACCATTTTGTATTTTGTCAATAACATATGCATCTTACTTCTTGAAGGGAAGAATTGTACAAAATCTTGGACCTGTTGATTTCGATACTGTAATAAAGGAGCGTGAGAAGTTCATCTACGTTCCCAATTGGTTCTCGGTAGATCTACGATGTGGTGTGAGTTTCTCGACTCAATCAATAAGTGTTCCCTTAAAAGCTGTTATTTTGGTGCTGTCATCCCCTTAATCCCCTCAACACAGTTTCCCATCATTCACCTGGACAGTTCTGACGCCCTGTCCGCACACATAACCCTCAAAGACGCTGGTTTCACGAGTCCCGATGATGCCTCCGACCAGAAAAGTGAGTTCCCCGCTGACAGAATGACGCCTTCTTTTTGTTTATACTCTCATTGCAATTGTCATACTGGCAGACTTAGACTGAACAATAATTACCTTCTGTCTTGTCTGTGCTGTTCAAGCTATGAATTCCTCGAGAGTGGATCTTTTTCGACGTAACTACCTCTTACCCCGACTGTCTATTTCCTTTTCCAGTCAATTACGGTCAACTGTTACTACAAGCTATTTTCGAAAGTTGGCCAAAAGCTCAACTCTGTGGTGAGGGCGATAGTAAGTTTCCAGCATTATAATCATACGGTAAAAGCATGCCTCTCCCTTTTTTGTCTCATGCTCTTTGCCGGTCGTCCCTAAGGTCCTTCCAATGTAACACGCGGATATGTCTCACTCCCCGACCACATTCCCATCATCTTGAGGTAAGTAGATGTAGGGACTCAGTGGGTGGGTAAAGCAGGTCGCATCATCTCAGTGATCATAACTTGGCAGTAGGTGGACGTACGCATGAATTTACTTGTCGTATAACTTGCTCCCATTACAGTTTACAATTTCTTCTCCTAAGGAGGATTAGTGGTCTGGGTATGAGGACTCCTTCTTCCCATATCCTGGTATTATAAAAGTGGAGATTCCTAGATCATATGCTACTTTTTGCCGACTCTCTGTTCGTGCGTCCGGCGGTAAATCGAGCAACTTTTAAATTTCGCATAGTACAGCTGTGAATTTGGAATCGCTAATCCCGTCAGTTAAGCACTGAGGCCTTCAGGCCGCCTGTCAATCTACGTCCGCCCACGCTCCTAGTGTGGTAATCAACTGTGCCAGCCAAGCACTTGATATTTTCATCCTCCTTACTCGCTAAGACATCTTTTACTGCTTAAAGAGTGCAAGTAGTGCCGGAGAGGTTGAAGACCGTACGTCGCAAATTATTTTTTGTTCTCGTCGTAAGTGTTGCTTCTGAGGTAATTACATAAACTTGATTTGGCATTGTCGCAAACGTTTGACCAGATTATTTGGTTACATTTGACTACATCAGACACACATTCCCCTGTAAACTTCGTCATAGACATGAAAGGAGAACAAGGCGACTATTTGGGAATGCCCCTACCCAAAAATATAAGTAATTTTGGCATCCAACCTGCAGGATGCCCCTGCTTTTCTCATCATCAATGAACATCTTCCCTGGAGCTTCATTCTTTCGTTTTTTTACTGTACGGCTACTCATATGGTTTGAGCCATTCCACAGAAGGAGCTGCTGGGGCCATGAAGTCTTTGATGGTTTTTATTATCGTCTTTTCTTCTTTGTCTACCCTACCTTGTTTGGCCGCATTTGTAGCTTCCAGTCTAAGACTGTACAGTGATTTCGGCGAGGTACTTTCCTCCTTGTCACTCCTACATATGTATGGCGCACTTGACTAGAAACGAATCTCACATTCTCTCTTTAGTAGACTGATATTTCGGTGCATGAGGAGAAATGTTGGGTTGTTTTAGTGACACCCGCGGACGCGCTCTGGCCCGTTTCATTGTGCGCGATACAGCTCTTTCAAAGGAACAAAGACTTTTGTGTGAACACGTACCAGAGTGGATTACTGACGTAGTTGTTGCCGTAAGTGCCGTATCTTAACTACTTCAGTCCTTTAGATCTCCTTCTTGGCGTAATCTGTACGAGTCAGTCTTTATGGGATCACGGATGACTTTAAGATTTGAATCTAACTTTTACGGCTCAAAAATGGGTTATTTTGGGTCGTTCTTTCTACCATGAAGCGCTTTAAGTTTATAGTATTAGGTGGGAAGGAACATGACTTCCTGATTATTTCACCATTCGCTCGTGGGTCATGAAGGCTTTGTCTTACAAGACTCAGAAGACTTTCCCAACGGTGATCGTTAGCTTCTCCTTTTGATTGTCTAAAAAGCGCGGCAAAATACGTGACGACGGGAATGAGGTTTGCACCTTATCTCCTGCCAATTAAGTCAACGCAGAAAATCTGCTGTATGGTCTGAACTGCATACTGGTGTTTTTTTTTCGTAGCGCAAACCTATCAAAGCGGCAAAGATACCGTTTTGTCTCACGCAGGACCCCAAAATAACAAATCCAAAATCAAAGACGTAAGTCTCCACTTCCGAGTTAAAAAAGGTGTATGTTAATTAAAATAAATCAAGTTGGTTGGTTTACGGTTATTCTCATTCGGATTAATTTATGATTCCATTCCTTGACTGGTACTGCCTCAACCGCTCAACTTATTGTAGTAATAATTCTTTAAAGGTTGGATAATATGAACTGGGTTCCCAGAGCAAGGCCGGGCACCTGGGTAAACGAGGTATCATAATTCCTTTTGTGAAGTTGAGGACATGACTCCTTATTTCAGCTCGCAATTTCATTTATTTCAGCCTACCGTCCATGACCAATGTACCCGTAACAGTGGCGGGTACAATGGCCACCAATCGGGAGCGTTTGTCGGCCAATGAGACACTGACCATTCGAAAGGTTATGGAGTACGAATTTCGTCGAATGCTTGAACTGGTTGAGTCTGCTACCTCCGTACCCGTTGACCAGATGTCAACCGGATCGCAGAACCTCCCAAATGTTCCTTCAAACCCCGAAGGTAATTGTGTGGCCTTCCTCCTGTCCATTCGAAAGTAACTGTTCTGTCACCAATTTAGTTTACTCCGACCGCCTATCTTGGGAGGACATAATAAACTCCGAGAAAAGAGGAGTAAGTAGATAAGATGTCTCCCGGGTGTTAAAACGCTCACGGAGTATCCAACTCTTTTCTGTGAGTGTTCCTTTTCTGACCATGCCAGCAATGTCAATATAGCGTGTTATCGGCGCATATTCACAGCACATGTGGTCGAATAGCGCCCGAATGTGGTTGAGGAATTATCGATGCACCAAGTGCTATTATTTGTCTACGACTTTGCGTACACTTACCAGTATTAGAATAATCCGTGCAATGACGCTGGGTTTATTCCCGGAGAGAAGGTGTAACTCACTGACCTTTTTGATCGGTTTATTTCAATAAGACAAAAGGGCTCGAGTGTCCCATTCCCCCTGCTGCTAATACTCGAGACAGTAATGAACTGAAAAAGATGTTTATCGTTCAGGTTCATGTATTTCTGATGGTGCAGGAATATCATCGGGATGTTGAGTTTGTAATCTTTTTTTCCGTCCAGAATCACCCCACTCGGATGGGCATGGGACCTCTACACAGCCTAGTAGCGGTGAGGCTGGCGCTGTTTGTGGTGGCAGTGGAAGTGGCGAGAGTGCAACCCAACTCATGGCCACAAACGTTACTTTTGTGCCCGCTCAGGCACCCCCGGGCACCACGTTAGCTGATCTTACAGCAGTTGCTAATGCTGCTTTTAAGGCTACTCCTACACCGGAAGATATCATTCAGATCTGGTGTGGAGATCACGTGAGTTTGTTAAGATGATGGTTCGTACTCTTCTCTCCCTTTCTTTCTCGCTCAAATTATGGTACCGTTTAGGTGTAAGGCATTCACTAGTTGAATTTTTGATTTAAAATTTTAATATCAACTCATAGATGATTTTGACTATGATATCATATAATTAATGAAGCTTTTCAGGTTTTAAAACACCTTTATTATTTTCGCAACTTGTCTTTATATGGATCATCCTTTTTTCTCCTGGGTTATTTTAGCGGGCGATACGTGAAATTAACTCTATTCTCTCCTCATAACACTTATGACGTCACTAAATCTCTTACCGAGAACACTGGCTGACAGTATTATGTGTAAAAGGAGTTCTTAGCCTGCGTCTGTCTTGTCAGACCGTAGCATTCAGCTCGCTCCTTGATTGACTCTATCATTAATCATTACACCTCTGGGTGACGATTGTGACAATGGGCTTTCCACCGAGGCAGACATCAGCATCTAACGCGGAGTAACACCAATTTTTCACTAATTCTACTAATTTTAAGTCTTTACGAAGCCTCTTTCTAATTTCAGCTGTTGGATCCAGAAATGAACCTACGAACAGTACGTCATTTCTACTGGAAGCAACCAGGCGAATTGGTTCTCACTTACTCCATCAGTAAGGATCCTCTCTGATGGCTTCTGACAGCATTGGCGTTTTCTTCGTGGGGCTATTTGCTCGGTATGGTAGATATCTGTCCGATTATTCAGATATGGAGTCAACTCTCCCTCTCTTCCTCCCCTGTTTCATTTGCACTTGCCTGACAAACTTATCCTTTGTAGTAAAATGTATTAAAAAAGAGCAGGAAGAATAGGAAATAACTTGAGAATTTAAACTTCTGAGAGAACTCAGAGCGATTATGGAGTAAGCTACGCCTGTCTTATTGTAGACATTTGGATTTATCCTTGCGCCACTTCCCAGTCATTCGATCGCCAATGGCACAGAAATTAGCTTTCATGCCACGAGAAGGTTTATGAGGCGCTATTGTATGAGCACTAGGTACTACCGGTGCCACAAGAGCGACCTCAACTCTCGCATTTCGATGGCATCGGTTCGAACGTCTCTGGGTAAAGAGGAAACCGTAGCAATTAAAGATTATGGGAGGAGAAGGAAAGAGCGGTCGAGGTGTCACGCCCAACACAGCAGTAGCAACACTATCAATGGTTTTACGGAACCGCGGTTTTGTAAAAGATGGTGTATTTTGAGGTGGTGTAAGAGTCAGATGAAGATGACGCCTTTGAAAAACGCCTGATGTTGGAGCGTTTTTCTAGTTAACTTTGGCTATTTATGGAGATTGTGACCACCTAGCCCGTTGACCTGACGGCCAACGTAACACCAAGTAGGCACGACTCGGCCACGGTAGACTGGCAACACCACCGGTCGTGGCGTACACCGCGGAGAAAGTGCACCAGCCGAGTGGCCCGTCCACTGAGTAGTATGCACCGGCAACCAGCCCCGGCATGCATAGCATTAGATGCGTGTCCACCCCAGGGGGGCATCCACACACCCAGCCCCGCTCCCAACGAAGGAGCGGACTACTACGCCTACTTCGGCCAATTCCCGCAACTCGGCTAGCTGAATCCTCCGGGCTGGCGGCTTGACGCCACCCGTTTACCTGCATGCGGTAAATACTAAGGCGGACTAGTAAGTCCGCGGTAATCCACTTTGCAGAGGCCTTTGGGGTTGAGAGGCGATGTCAGCGTAACGTCTCAGATGTGTGGAGGCTTTGAATGCTAATTTCACGGTTACTTGGATAATCGGTGGCGAAGTTGTCATTAATACTCTCTTCTTATCAGGGATATATGGTGATCATAAAGTTAGGACTTATCCCGCTTCGATAAAGCACTTGAGCGGTGAAAGTCTTCCAAAACAGATATTTCCATCCCTGAATTGTCGGCTGGAATTTGCTCATTGTTGCTACCGACATTACTTTCCTGCACCTCAGGTTGAGTCTCCTTCCGCCTGGACAAAGTGACCTAAGACCACTATGGAGGTGCCTACTGTAAAGTGGACACTGCTGGACGGACCGTGGAATGCCAATTAAAATTAAAGATATCAAATTATTTTTCGAAAGAAAAATATGCAGAGATAAGGAAAACAGAAGTGTTATCTCAAGCCTTTTCTTGAATGGATGGAGACATAACGTCAAGTGTGAAACGTCTGCGCGTGGGATTGGCATTTACCCGCCTTTACTTCATCTCCACGCCACGAGTGCCTCTGGCGCAGCTGAGGTTACTCGGTAAACCAGGAAAAATTTGATAAAAATGCCTTCCTATCGCCAAACTTTCGGTACACGTAGTAAATCATACAGCTAACATTAAAATGAATCACTGTCCCCAGGCTTCTATTTTCTTGAAAAGCAAGATGCTATTATGGTCTCCGGTTCGAAATAAATTAGGTATATGGGACCGATTTTCACGACTCTGTTACTCCTGTCACCTTAGTTCGGTTATGATCAAAACCACCTTGACAATGTAGAGTGTGGAGAGCCTATCAAATGTCGAGCTCCTATTTCTGCCAAACTAGTAAGAGATAGCATCGCAACAGGTGAAGTGTTGAGTGACGAGGCATTTACACGACCAAAAGGTCACATAACTTGAGCACTACTTCGATAGGAACAAAGATGCATAGCTTAAAAGGTTTACAAGTGATTGAAGTTCCCCGTTGCAAGCCTTGAGTGGACAAAGTCGGACTGAGTGAACCTGCGAGTGTTTCTGTCACTTTTTAAGATTTCCAGCAGATTACTATGGACTAAGATAAAGAGGTTAAATGATGTGACCTCTCGCAGAAGAGGAGAAGGCTTGAAATATGGCGGGTTCAAGTAGATGTAGTCCTCCCAGTTTAAGCATAAAATATGGTTGTAAAATCTGGTTGACGCCAATGTGCGCGCCTCACAAATACACTTTGCACACTTTTCTTATACCTTTTCCCACTATGTGGAGGGACAAACGTCACATGTTTGCACTCACGACTACAGAGGCTTATCAGGGTTGTCATTCGTTCTACCCTTGGAGAAAATACGGCGGCCTCCGGCAGCCATCCTCTTACATATATTAATCTTCTTTGGAGTCCCCCTTTCATCCTACATGAACTGTGAAGACTGTGACAACACTTACGCAACAGTACACGGAACCTGTTTTATCAAAATTACCAATCCAGCTACCTTGGTCCATTCAAATTATGAAAAGACTTTCCAATTCCGCTACGTTCTGGTCGTCGGCCACAACGGTCGTGTGAAGTTGGTCAAAAATAGTTTGCAAAGCTGAAAAAAATAATGTGAAATATTCGTATGTGTCGCGTTATATTTGATTTGATAACTTCAAAAGCAAGCTAAATTGTTGAGGTTAAGAGTTTTCCATATTTCCTACGATGAAAATCTAAATTAGATCATTCGAGGTCATTCGTAATTAAGATAAGAATGTGTAGATTTGATATTCCAACGAAACCAATGACGTTCTCTACTCAGCCTTCATTGTGTCTCTTTGGAAAGGGGAAAAGGAGAAATAAGGGAGTTCCAGCTATTTGGATGGAAAAATCCACCACCATTTCATCCCATCGACAACGGAAAAATGGCACCAGAAAGCGTCTTAGAAGCTGTTGATGAGTCCTCATTCTTTCGCTCGGCCACCTCAACCACCACCTCGTCTGTAATTATTCTTGAGATGGTTAGAATATCGGCCTCAACATGGTCGCAAACCTTTGTATAAGGATAAATTGGAAGAGAATCGGGCCGAATATTCACTTAAACCTCAAGCGACATTCTCCACACCAATTAACCCAAATAACCTCATGACTCCTGTCCCCCTTTGCCCTGTCCGGGACAGGAGGGCCTCAATCTCCGGGGTAATTAAGGCCCCCCGCCTCGGCCTCCGTCGCGCTCTCTGATACGTGCAAACGCAAGTGTATGCATTTTTTTGCCGTATTTATTCTCCGTAAAATACATTAGTTTATAAAAAGTTTGATGTCATCCTTAAGATGCTACTAGTGGCAAAGAAAATACTGATAGATTTGCAGTTTGCAAGACAACCCTCACCTATACTGCACTTTTAAGATTGTCAGTGAGTTTGAAAATAGCGGTCGGTGGGAAAAACTTACTTCTACTTCTACCTATCTCAACTGATCATCTGAAATCACCTACCTTTCACTGCCGGGTCCTTCATCATCATGACTGCGACTTTGAAGCGATTACTCCTGCTAATCCTACGCAATGCGCTGTAGATGAATTCATATTCTCCTAAAAAGGAGGTTTCTTTAGCAAAAGTATAGCCAGGGGAGGAGAGAAGCGTGATGCTTACACTAAATGAATTATTCAAGAGAGAGGAGGTCGAGATCCGAGCAGACCAAATGATGTGACTTTCATGTCATAAAATAAAGAGGAGCAAAGAGACTTCGTGGGAGTTATTACCTTTCGGTAGGCAGACGGTCTCGAGGGCAAATATGTATTCCTCCAAGAGTTCAGCATCCAGTTTTATATCGAGAGCTAGAATGTAGAAAAAACAAATTCACTTATCTGATTTGATCGCCTGTGTAAAAGTGGACTCTTACTATCACAGCTAACGCACATGCTTTGAGTTTCGTTGACTCGGGCCCTTTGAGTCCTCGGATCAGTGCTATGCGCTTTTTCTCAATTTCGTCTAGAATTAGGAAAGAATGAAAAACCCGTAACTGAGATTCCACTTCGTAGTTATTAGAAGAATAATCCCGCCAAGCTTTAACCAGTTTCTAAGGGGGAGCCGACCAGATTAGGCACAGGAGGATGTGGTTACAGTAGGTTTTTGCCTGCACAATACAGATGACCGTGATAATACAACCCTGTTACACCACTATTTGAGGAATGAAGTTATTTGTTTGGTGATATGTGGAAAATAAATGGATTTGTGCTACTTATTTCTACGGCCTCCACATCAGAAAATGTAATTGTATTTCGGTTGCTAGCAGTCCCCTATTTTTAAATAACAAAGGTGTGACGGTAGCTCCGAGGGGTGAGTTAGGGAAGCCAGTTATTTTTCCTTTTTTTTCTACTTTCCCTATCACTACATCAACACGTCCAATACACGGGTGACCCTCTGGGGTCTTGTAGCAGAGAAGCAATAAGATCTCAAAAATGCTCTAAGCTGATTTCTCATACTTGTTTTTGGGTTTAATTATGAGCGGATGAACATCATATTTCAAAACAGAAAGTCGTGGCGTCACGTATATGTGACAGTAATTCAAAATCTGCTAGTAACTCCTGCAGTCCCAGTAAGGCAATAAGCATTTTGCTTTGAATATTTTGTTTTCCATTCCCTTTCCATAACTTTATCGGACGATTTTCAATACTCCCACAACCGATATGACGACCAAGCAAACAAATTGTCATTTCCCATCAGATATTTTAAGATTTCAATTTGAAATTTCTACATTTCGTCGTCAATGTTCCTTTCCATCTTGCTTCCTTCCCACACGAAGAGTCTTACCTGGAACCTTTAACTTCAAGTTGTAAGCAAAGTCGTGAATCCATCGCGTGTAAACTCAAAATTACGTAGGGCATAATATACAGACTACAAGAATAGCGCCTTTTAGCCGGCGGACACATACCCGCAGAGTGAGGCGAGGCTTTCTCCTCTACTTGCTTTCCATCCAGATGCTATAAGTACCAGATAATGGAGGAATGTAGCACTGACTTGTACCATTTACATCTTAACTGACAGTTTCAGCATTGCACTCTACACAAATAGCCTTAACTGAGGTGTAGAACCATGATTATTTCGACTTATGTGGTCTCTATAATATCTAAAGTGAGATTTAAAAACTTTTGTCGGAAGAATGATATACTCCTGTTTAACTGCACAAAGCCGAAATAGGATGACTGGTCTGCTACGTGAAAGGAAATTTTCCGACCTACCGTAACTTTACTTTTCATAGAATTTTCCATTTCTCCATTTCTTTCCGCTGTCTCTGCTGCCTGCATGTCCTACAATGTATAAAAGATATCAGATAAAAATAATCTTCTTATTAAACCTTAGCTGTCACCTTTACACTTGCTGCCTCCGCAACAAAGGGTAATTATAACTGAAATTTCCACAATCCCCTTCATGAAAGGCTCTACCCTTCCATAAGTCTGCGAATAGATGTAGAATCCGGTATGAATTGGTCCAAGTGTTGGGCAGCGTCATTTTGCGGTTTCTCACCTTCGTCAACTGCCAGTGAGGGTTTTAAGTCTATTCCATTCACTAGATCAGCCAAACAATCCCGTTGGTTAATGTACCCTATTCACTTACGTGCTACCCTCTTTTAAAGACCTTCATAATTTGTGAGGTTTAATGTGGGCATTATTTTTCCGACCGTACACCCATGATAATGGCTTAACCTTACTGCAAATTTTTGCTAGTCCTGTTGGAATGCTGTTCCTTCTACCCACCCACAGTGGCTGGTACACTCAAATATGACTTACTTGTACCATTATACAAAGGTGATTGGGAAAATTATTTTTATTCCTCACTTACCGTCTATGGTTCTAATTGGCTGGCTCCTTATAAACTCAGGGCATTCATTTCATTTCTTAACAGTTAAATTTTAGTAAAATTAAGGACCTCAATACTGCCGTGTGATCATGTGGTTATTTCCTAATGTTTCATATTTATTAGTTGCACCTGAAAATCACCGTAACAAGACGAATGGTCTTAACATCTGTGGTGAGGTACTTTACCGACACCAGTTCTGCCCAATATGAACGCTTAAAGTATAGAACGCTACCAACCCTTATTTGGATTTTAATGAAACTGATACGACAAAATCCTCCACCTACCCCCTCTTCACTTGACTCCTGGTCTCCATCATCAAAAACCTCTTCAATTTCAACTCCTCTCTTAAGTGAGGTGGGTTGAATTTTATATGAGCCATTGCAGCTGTTAGCTTCTCTCTTTTCCTCCTCTTCCTCCTCCTGGTCTTCGACATCAACAACATCTTCAACTTCGTCATCGTCTACTTCTTCAATGACCATCCGACGTCCGCCCTCGAGATTACTATGCTGTCGATTTGCATGTTCTTCCCTGACCCTCTTCAAGAGTGCCTCGATGAGGAAAATCAAATTTGTGTCCATAAAAATAGAGATTTAACTGGCGTTCGCCATGAATCCGCTTGTCCTAAGACACACATGTCGGTCGCCTAATTGTACATTTTTCTAGTTATGATGTATTCACTCTACGCAACAATAGACTGGGACTGATTAGCACCAAATACTGTCAAATTAAGGTAAATAGCCATTTTTAAGCTGCGCTGCCTGTCATTGAAGAGGAGGTATTAAACCTCCTCGCCTCCTAAATTGCTCATTAAAATAAGTGCCTGAGTGATTCGTTCAATTCTTACCTCTTCCAAATGCAACATTTCTGCTTAATTCATCACTTACCAGTAAACTAGACTGTCTTGGCCCCTTAACGACAACGTAGGGGGGAGTAAAGAAGGAGGAGTTTAGGGCCCAATCCCTTCATGAATTGATGGTCTTATTAAACAACATTTGTATAAAGGCTATGAGACATATGAGACACTACAGCTCGGACAAAATCTTAAGTGCACGTGCCTCTGTTTATGAGAGGAAAAAATTATTCCTTCAAATGCCCCCTATCTATAAGAAATGGGACGGGAATTTCAAGTTTTAAATTGAATTAACCAAAGCATTCACCTCCAAGCTCGTAGGACAAATCGACCGCACTTCATGGGAGAAAGTGCAAACCTACAAAAATACGGTCTGAACCCTAACACAATTTGGGCATAGGACAGGACCACGACGGGTAAAGAAATTAATGAGAATCCTGCGAAATTCTGATAAGTGTGACTCCTAATCTCGAATAATAACAAGATACTGTCAATTGTGTAATAACATAGGTATAAAAGTGCTTTATTTAACTGACAACCCAAAGCAAAAAGAGGCAGGAGGACATTTAGTATAAACTTGTCTGGCAGTCTTACGTGCCACAGCAAGAGTTCATGATAGTCCAACATTTCTCAGATGACATATTTAAAATCAGCCGGTGAATATACATGTCCGTCTGCCTCTGAACTCTGACAGGATGCTCAGAGTTGGGTTGTCAATTCAAATGACGAGTAAAGCTCACTCATTTTAGTTTGGCAAACCAGTGAATTAAATTTCTCGGAACGGTGTTTTTACAGAAGTTATTAGGGTCAGTGCAGCAGAAATTACGTACTATGGCTCTAGAATTCTTGGGTTCCAATGCCGAACTTGTTCCAAATCCCTCTGAGCCTTCTCAAGGCTGTGTAGTTCGTAGAGGGCTTGTGCTCTTCGCAGAAGAGCTAAAACACCAAGCACAAGTACGTGAAATGGAGTAATAAAAATAGTCTTGATCGGAAGAGGTCATTCGGACGCTAAATTGGCCCACTATGAAGTTGTTGTTTTATCTGACAATGAATAACATACCTAAAAACTGACTAGCAGTTCTCTAACACAAATGCTCTAACAGTATGTAACATAACTACCGGATAGGCTCAGGATGTATTAAACTCAACCGCGACGTTTACCAATCCATTTCATGGAAGTATAAAGCGATATTCAGGATTTTCTTGCCTTTAACATTTTCTGGTTCCTCCCCTAAAACTCGTTTACAATCTTCCACCGAGAGTTTCCACCTCTTTTGCTTCAAATCTGGAATTACATAAAAACACCTGAGCATTTTATCTGGCCGATAAAGGAACGATCATCCTCTTTTTGGTACTTACACAACAAGGCCCGATTGTTATACACAGCAGTGGTTGGTAAAAAGAGGAGACTTCGCTCGTAGTACCCCAATGCCTCGTTGTAGTCGCCTGCAATTAGAGCCTGTTTCAATGTCACAAAATATAAAATTACTCAAGTGCTGCTAAATATCATCAGGATTCACACATAGGCCCCGTACATTAACAGTAGACTAGTGGTTTGAAAAAATATCTAGTCTATAAAAGTAGCTAATAAAACCACATGAAATTGTTGATGAAGGCGTTGTTATTGAAGTGCAAGTGCATGATTAAACAAATCTTGTAGTAATGGAGGATTCCCCAGAAGACATCATAATTTCAAATTACGCTTTTCAGGCGAGAGAGAGAAGACAGATTGTTGAATAATACTGAATTATATCACTATACCATTTGGTTACCATGGCACTCAAAGGTCTAACTTTACTTTCCCAAAAATTTAGCCTACCTCGTTACCCTTCTCCTTCTCCCGTTGGGCATGCACCGCTCGAATGTGTCTGGGCATTGTACGTATTCGTTCGCGAAGACCCTTACAACTAGGTTTCACAGGTTCCTGGACTCTTTCTTCATTAGACTCCGTCTTTCCTTCTTTATCATTATTTTCCGCCTTCGCATTCTCTTCGTCTCTCTCGAGTTCCTTCTCGATTTCCTTCCCAATTCTATATTAAAAGAATGTTAAACATGTACTTCCTAAATTCACAGAGTATATGATGTATAAATTAAAGTTCTTTATTCCCTTTCATTCGTTCAATTAAGTGCCAATTTAATCAAGCGATAATTTCCATAGTCGATATTTTGGCATTGTGAGATGCATGAAAACGTGTTTGACAAATGTCACTACCGACAATATAATTGTTAATGCAACATAAAACTTTCTTCCGTGACTAATATATCAATGAACACGACAAATAGCAAGGCTGCCATCACCCCATGGAGACTCCGGGATATACTCACTTGTCCCATTCTTCGTAGGACCTTATTTTTCCTGACTTCACTTTTGAAGACTGTACCTTAAGTAGAGAAGAGATTCTCTTCTAAAATATATGTTGAAATTTGCGATAGCTGAGACAGGAGAACATTTTACACCCTAATGTCTTTTGTTGCAAACCTATTTTTAAACCGACTTTGGTTAAAGTCGATGTAACAAAGATAATAAAATAGGTTAGCGCCTTCGCAGGAAAATCAAGCAATAAATCATCTTCACCCTAGTTCCTTTCCCAGTATCAGGGTTTATAGATCCAAATTTTCGGACTAGTGGAAGCAATTCGTCCTCATCTTCGTCTACATTGTAATTAATACGCCTTTTGGATAAGTTCTCCTGGCGTTTGGCTTCATCAAGCCATTCCTTTAGAAACGGTCAGAACCACTCTACCAAGATCACCTTACCAAGAATCCGCTTTCTATTTCTTCCCTTTCGCAGTCAGGTAATTCTTTGGCACTGAGAAGCGCACCCGGTTTTCGAAGCAACCGACTAAAATATATGGTATTTGTACCATTGACCTTGATCTGCCTGGAAAGTGGTTTGTCATTATGAAAAAATTCATCACTTCTATCGAGGTTCATTAATGTTGCTACGAACAGCACCATTTCATATAAGTATGACGCAATAAAGTCAGTATTACCAAGTGTTTGGAACAATTAACGTGCTTCCTATGTACTTCGTAAGCAGGTGTGTACACGCCAAGTTAATTTACAAGCCCCACTGCTACCCTAATATTTAAGATACTTCCACGATTTAGGAAAAAATAACACGACTTTTTTGGATCTAGTGACTGTATCTTCTCCTCGCAGTGTCTTTCCAGATCGGGGAATCGACCCTCAGAACCCGAACGCAGGACTTTCAGTATTTTCTCTAATTCCTTCAATTTCTTGCAGTCCGTTATGTACTGATAATCGAGGTGGTTCAATGGTATATCGTAAAGAGCTGTCCTTTCGTGTAGCATATTGTACATATGATATGCCTCAGATAACGTGTTCTCGATGATAATTGACCAATCAAAAGGGAGTAAACACACTCTAACTGCGGTATTATATTCGACCCATGAAAACAACACACTCAAACATGCAGAAAAATATAAGAATCGCTGACACTTAATTCCAAAGCTAATAGTCTCATATGGTACATAAAATTTTCTTCAATGAACACCGTCTTGGCGCAATGGACGAACTATTCTAATTTAGAGAGTAGATTAAGCCACATTAGAAGGAAAAAATACAATTGTCTAAATATCTTAGAAGGGGGTTCTCAAGACGAGGAGGTTTAGCCACCAAAAGCGTATACAAATCCAGATAGTTTAGTTTAACCCAAAATAATTGTTGAAGGATAATTTTGGATACTTCACTATTTCTTTAATGTGAAACCCCCAGACGACACACAACCTTCCAGATTATGTCCAAGCAGATCGTAAATAGAAGAGTCCGTTTAATATGGGGAAATTAAGGGACACATCGGAAAACCTTCCGCTCCGTCTTATCCTTAACTTGCCATATAGCGAGAAATGCGCAGATTTCTTTCGTCTAGCACGGACCACACATGCCCCAAAAGGATATGGTGTAATTAAAAAGCGATGGTGCATTGAGTAACCGCCCGCCTTCCATCACCCTCATTTGCAGCTCTACTGATCGCTACTCTAACGAGACTGGCTCAATACCGCAGTTATCCAACTCATATTAAAAATAGGGTAAAATGTACTTTATTCAGTGGGAACCACTCTCTGTTTTACCCACACTAAGTACCCCCATAACTATCTAAGTCTCCGTTCTCCGGAAACTGTCACTGCTCTAGTTGAACTCTGGTCTGCTAGGGACATAATCTGAACTGCGCCGGTAGCCATGCCAGCATTCGCCCAAAGGGGATTCTAAGTGTTAGACACACCAGATTATTTGATTAGACGTAGATAAATTTCTTGATTATACAAACATAACCCTCTGCAGTGGGCCCAGCGTCATCCTCCGAAACCTCAAAGGCTCATTGCAGAAATCAGGTCAAATTGTTTTAACGGTACGTGTTAGGACTGAATTTTTACAACAGCACACCCTGCCTCCATCATGTCTGCCCCGAACGAGTCGACGAGACGAGGGAAAGTTACCTACGATGCAGCGGGCTAGCCTAGCCATATCGAAACGAACAGAGCCGCGAAAACATAAACAAGCAGCAAAAAGTGCTCGCCGCAGGAAGGGAAATAACAACTTACACATTATCACTATGTTAGTCGAGTAGCCATATTAGAAGCCACTAACATCGAGGAAGTAAAAGAACCAGGTAGGTGTCGATGACTGAGAGGATTTCTTCGAAAAGGTCTCATTCATGCGTCGATAAGTGCATTGAATACCTCCGTGTGGAAAGGTAGGAGGATTTTAGTAGTAAATGAATTTCTCAGAAATGTGGGAGCGGCAGGCAAATGTACAAAAGGCTGGGGGTACGGGAGAAAGAAAATGGGAAAAACCAAAAGGCTTAGTCATTACCACCACTCTATCGTCATCGAGATGAGACACTGTCACGGACACAGACAATGAGGAAATGACTAATGGAGAGGGGTAGCGGAGTGTGTGTGTATGTGGGAGAGAGAAATGTTCGTGATGGAAAGCACAACGGATTTTTCGATTGCCCCTTCACCCAATCAGCTCGTAGTACTGGAGTGACGCGACGTGTAAATGGGCTCATTGGTTGTATCGGGCGCTAGGCTTGCGTGTTTGTTTATCTTTGCCCTTTCTTCTGGTGTAAGATTTGGTTTGTTGTACTTCAGCCATGGCAACTTTTCGTTGAATATCTGATAAATGAGAGGAGATGGGTTATGTAAATACGCATAATCAAGTCCTCCCTTAACGATTCCGCCCCTGCCACAGCAGGCCAACAGGATACCGACACTAGAGAAATGGAGCTGACATCCTCAAAATAGGATTGTAATGGCGATGTTAAGTGTGCGATGAGATTAATAAATCGGTGCCAAGACAACGAACAGCAGTATATGGTCAAAACGTGAGGAGGCAAGACTAACCTTGACATCACCGCCTCCTGCCTTGTGGGAAGCATTCTGCAAGGATCCCACCCGCGAGGCGGCAGTCTCTCTGAACTCCAACTTGTGAGTCTCTATCTGTGTTGGTGGGAGAGGTTTAATAAGTAAACCCATTATGGTCCGCCGCGTGGGTGGGTTCCTTCTGACAACCGCTTTATGGCCATGCCGTAGGGGCAAAAAATTTTCTCTTAATTTGCCCGACCCAATGTAGTGGATGTGCATTTTACATTTCATCAAGACGGCGAGAATAGACTGGTTTTACTTTAACATTTACATATGGAATGTAACGACTCACACAATAGCACGGACACATAATATTCGTGAATGAAATGGCATTTCTCTCTTAAAACACGGGATGGTCTTCCCAATAATGATTTGGAAAGAGAAGGAATCCGTTCCGATTCACCACTGAGGAAGTTTGCTTACAGTTAAATAATTCAAGTTGAAAATGTCTTCAATTTCCATTTTACCAGAATCAAGTCAGTCGACCTGCCATCGAGGAATGTTTATTAGTAGAAATACCGAGATGTCATCGTGTCGAGGTCACGGTCTTCCCATTCGAAGCTTTAATCCCTCTTTAAAAAAACTACCTTGTGGACGTCCTACGCAAAGGCCATTCGGTGGCACGAAGCCTTTAAAAGTATCACGTTTAATAAAGAATGCTAAACGCAAATGTAATGCAGATTCGTGAAATTTGGCACCACTCAGCAGTCTTCGCTTCGGGCCTCGTGACTAGCCTTAGGATGGGAATTATATTTCACAAGTCATCCCCGTTTACGGCGTCGCAAACTCTGTGCCAAGTCCGGAAATACGTCAATCATCCCTGCCATGTCCCCATTTTCCTGACTTTCGTTACTGACAGGACGAGTGCGCATTATGTTGCCCAAGGTAGAAGCACTGAATAAATTTCCACGCTTCAAAGTCGTCGATGCGTGCACGATTTTCCCAACCTATTCATTCCCATCTTAAGTACAAACGAGTCGTGTTGGAGACCAGAACACGGAAGTAGCATAAGAGTCGACGTAGTTAGCATCTCACCAAGAGGAGCCTATTAGGATAAATTTTGATGTAGGAAATTAAGATAAATGCGTTGCGGCCCCACAAAGAGTTGAGTACCAAGCAAATTGGCAGAGATAATAGGGAAGAAGTTAAACGATTCTCACAAGGTCCTATAACCGACCTCTTTGAAACTATTATAGAAAGTGAATATCCCCTACATGTGGACACAGAAATTGTCAGCCTTGTTTAAATGGCGAGATGTATAAGAAAGTGAAAAAAATTGAGAAGACTGCGAAGTGGAGGAGGGAGAGCGAGAGCGAGAGCAAGAGACAAACCTTAACATTTCCGCCACCGGGAACGTGTTTGGCGTTCGCCAACGAGTTGACACGGGGTTTACTATTCTCCTTGAAAGTCAATTTATTATCTAAGATTTGGACATCACCGCCGCCTGCAATGGAAAAACGAAGGATGGAAATGTGACTCCTAGGAGACTTTCAATTGAACTTAAATTAGTAATAAGACCAAAGTGAGAAGCTGAAAAAAAAAACAACTCAGGCGTACATCCACCCATACGACTTCAAGCCTTTCCTGAAGTTAACTCAACCAATTGCCGACGTGTGTGTCAGAATGAAAGGACTAGAGAGTAGGTGAAGAGGTGAAATGGATATGTGAATAAATACACCCGTTCATCGGTCCACCCATTAATTCACCCGTCCATCTAGCAACCGTCCCAATGGTCCGCTGAACAAATCATTCGCCCACCCGCCTATCCAGCCGCATAAGCCCGCCCCAACCCCATTGCACCTCCAAAGTAAACAGCCATGCTGTGTAATGAGGGTTGAAAATGAGCCGTGAACCTAACGTACCCGGTTTGTGTTTCAAATTCGCCTTTGAATTGCACTTGCTCTGCGCATAACTGAAGTCGACTTTTGTCTCGAGGATCCTCACCTATGCGGATAGAGAAAAACACCTGGTTAGTGAAAGGGGAGAGGGGAATCATCGAATAGAAGTAATAGTGAATGAATGTACATTTCCACCGCCCGGTCTATAGTTGGCGTTTGCGAAAGACCCAATCTTGGATGTTATTCGTCTCGGTTGACCTATCGAGGATGGCAAGAGAGTAAAGCGATTTGGTGGAATCAATGGTTTCTTTGAAAAAGTAAGCTTAAAGTAGGAGAGGCAAATTTGACACTTACCTGATGCAGAGAATGCCTAAAATACAAGGAGGAAAAACAGAAGACAGTAAATTGTAAGGAGAAATATATATATTGTCAGAGTAAACAAGTATGAGTAAGGGTTGGGACGACCACTTCCCCTGGACAATGGTGATTGTAGACCCGCATTCGGGCAAACACAAGACAGAGAAAGGGCAGTCTAGTGGGAAGTAAAGCTACCTCCCACGCACTAGGAAGGGGGTACCAAAGCATTTCAAGATGGACAAGGAAGACAACACATCTGATGAGAGAAAGCATCAAACTGAGTCAATTTTAATGAGGACACGCTTCAGGGCTTTGGGGATTGTCTCAAGACAGTAAAATACAAGTGTTGGTGTTGGCGGTGGTGGTGGGTTTCGGGGATCAGAAGCAGTTTATGTAAGAGAAAGTGATTGGGGGGAGAGGGGGTGGCTCCTTCATTCTGTCTTCTGTTAATCAACAAAACTGTTGCCTCATTATCTTATTGCACGGGGCTTAAAATAAATAATACGACCTCCCATACACGTTTTCTATCCGTCAAATGGAGCAGTTAATTCGACAGAACAGTTAAGGATTAAATAGGTTTTCTTAACGGCAAACGTAATGTGTCTTAGGTAACAATCAAATATCAAGTTACTACTCAGACCTAGATAAACTTAAATAAAACCGACAATAATCGTCAAGTGTAGGAGCACTCAGAATTCACCATAGAGTGGTCTAAAAAGGGGGAGGGGGAGGAGAGGGAGGAGAAACACCAAAAACTCACGCTAGAATGCTCCGACTCGCTGTCTCCACGCAGGGGATCTAAAATAAAGCGAAATAAACTGCTATTAGAACAAATTTCCTTGTGAACGATTGCCACAGTTATTAAAGGAATGAATATCGCATCCTCAACAATCGACCCTAACCCGCCACTGTACATCGTTTTCGTTCTCACAATCTTAATGGCGCACGCTTCAGGTTGCACGGTAAAAGTCTCCCACCAAGTTTTTACTTAATCACAAGGGCAAAATGGGATGTTTAGGTAAAATGAAGTCCTTCGTCAAACAAAATCACGACAATGGGGAGTATTCAAAAAGTGTGCGAGTTAATCCAAAGCCAAATACGGGAAAAATATAGTGATTTTGAGTCAGTCAACTCGTGATGATCCAAGACAATAGGAGTAGGAACTGGAATGTGGCGTAAGTGAAGTAGTAATCAAAATACTCCTATACAGGAAAGGCTTAAGAGATGCGAGGGAAATTCGAAACCTTCCTGGACAATGGACAAAGACTCCGACAAAAGGATTATTGTAAGTCAACTTATCGCCTAGATCGTCCTTCCCACGCGTCCTCATCAATAAGTATAAGCCCGGAAGACAGGTGGAAATGGAAGAAACCGAAAAAGGTCAGCAGAATTTGGGACGTTCCAGAGGGGTTTCAGGCGGTGTAAAACCGAAATTTCAAGTAGGAATTCAAACTAACCTGGTACTTGCTGCTTCGTCTACGTAATTGCACAACACTTACATGGCATCCTAACTGTGACGTTGTCATATGGCAAAAAATAGTTGACTAGTTAGATAATTCAAATGTCAAAACAACGCCCCTAAAATCTAGAGATTTGAAACCCCAATTCTCGAGCGTTAATCCGCGCCGGACCCACTGGGAGCATGGATCGGTGAAAGTCGCGATGGAATTTCTGATGTGACCGCCGAAAAGAAGCTCTCGAAGAAGCGAATCTGAAACAGTTCAAGTATGATCTCAATCGCTTGATCCCCTCAAACAGTCTAATTTAGAGTGGAATGAAATATGAAAGACCGGAGATTAAGCGAGGTTGGTGATAAGGGAAAAAGGACATGGGTATCAAAGTAAACCCCAAAAAACTCGCTCACCCATCCACACATAGATGGCAATCGTCGGTGAGTACACGTAGTACTTTTTGACCGCATAACAGATAGAAAGAGAGAGGGAAAAACTCGTTTTTTTTTAAAAAGAGCTCCAAGTCAGGAGGAGCGAAGCACCACAAAGAAGACGGTGCCGCTCCGTGGGAGCAAAAATTGTGTAAAAGCAATTATACATTTGACGCATGCAAAGTCAACTGCGTTTCCAAGCGGGAGAGAAAGATGTGAAATAAATTACGCAAGAGAGCACATGCCTGTACCCTTGTCTCGCCAATCACCACTCGGTTGCCAAGACAGTGGCGATGAAGACGGCGTTTCCACACAACCCCAGTTTCATCCTTCCCAAACACTTTTTGAACTTAATCGGTCCTAAATCAACACCCAAAGAGAGCTACAGATGATCACCTGCCAAAATCCGACCGAATCCAGATATTAAAGGAAACTAACTCATCAGTGAAAAATCTCTTTTTGGTAACAAACTTTCTGTTTTACTAAAGCAAAGAACTGAGCGTTATTATTGTTGTTGTCAATTGTTTTTCTTTGATTCTTAGTTAAAGTTCCCAGAGAAGAGGGGTGTACCGCTTGATGCTCTGAAGGGAGTAAGAGAAATTAAGGAAATCTCTTCACCAATGTCATAGGACTCATTATTTCTTATGGTAACAAAAGGCGAAAGACATTGACATCACTAGAAAAAGGGTAAAGACGTCCCCGGTTGAGTACTAAATAAAAAAGGGGTTGAAGAGGCCGGAAACACGAGAGACAGGTGCCATGAAGAAGATAAAAAGATTCCAATGAGGCGGTAGAGATGTGGATATAACGAGTTTGGCTTTTTCCCTTGTCTATTCCCATCGCTGATGCTACCAAGGCTCCATTCTGACCCAGTTGCGATCAACGAGGAGGCACAACAGGATGGAAACGGGAAAATCCAGACTCGGAGAGAGATGAAACGATGCTATTCAAACTGAGGACGTATCGAAATGGGACTTTCAAGCCAAGGTAATTCTGATTAATGAGAAAAGAAGTAAATACAGACACTTTCACCTCGGTAGCGTTTACATCAAGCAATAAAAGAATGTCCCGACTCTTTCACTCATTTCCTTAACAACAAGGACAGTTGACGGTGAGGCAAATTTTAGGGGGAATTCACAAGTCACAAAATTCCATAGTTCGTCGGTGGGGTTTGTGTGTGTGTGTGTGTGTGTGTGTGAGTAAATGCTATTTAGCATTCGTAAGCTCGCATTCGGGAGGTAGGTGCACTGGAATATTTTGGAAGTCCATAAATCAGAATTCCTCCTGTCAGAATAAGGAAATGGGTACATTCGACACCCAATTAAGAGATGCACCACCAGCGTCATATATCTGTGACACGAGGATGTGCAACAGCACACTGTTTGCCTGTTCACTACCGACCCATCGGACACCGAATATCTGTTTTATTATAGAGCTTTGGGTCGGCGAAAGTGTTTACATACCTCAACTCGGTTACCCGAGGTTGGGTCAGGAAACTACACACCAAACTAAGTACAAGGAGGAAGCGGATGCACCTTAGCGAGGTGAAAGGACAGAAAATGAAACCAAGGAGTTGGGGACATAATTACGTTAATTTGCGCAAGAAATGAGACTTCACAGAGACATGGAAGTGTACTTCAGTGGGTTACGTAGCGAAAGAACAAAGTAGGCGTCGGAGAGGGTGAAAACAATTCCGCCGTAGGACCGATGTAAATGATGGGTAAATGGGTTGTCCATTAAAAACTCTCGTCCTGTTTGGGTGGAACGGATATAAAAGCCAAGGTACAGTCTTAAGGAAAGATGGAGTGAACAAATAATGGGTGAATGCGAAAAAGGCACATAAAGAAAAGGTGAAACGGGGAAACAAGGAGGGGATGCGGCAGTGGAAGAACAGACAATTGTTGAGTCCTTCAAATAGTGTGTGCTTCTCTAATTCGAGAAGAAGAAGCTTTGATAGCAAAGTGTCAACCACGAAATATTCAAGTGTCATAACCTCGTTTATAGTGTCGTCAAGTAAGGTATCTGTGGGTTAACAAATGCGACGAGTTGAATGAGGACACTCGACAGTGTGGAGGAACCTCGAATAGCATTGTTGAAAGGGAATATAAAAAGAAACACGACGCCGCACTTTGCAGCTGAACCCATGTTTCCACGAAGGAAGCCAGAGACTGTAAAAAAGCGTCAACAGTTCAGATGGAGCTCACAGGGTGTTTCAAGTGGTGTCAGCGACGAGCTTCATCAAAATGTGGAGTGGAAACATAACCATGACCAGGTAACGCAAGCATTTTGAGTTGCCAGCGTATCTCTCTGGTTTTCTCCAATTTCAACTGATGCAACTCGAACTTGTCTATTCTACTTACGAGAAAGGTGCAGGACAAATATCCAAGATCAGATATGAATTTGACCCAAGAGATTGTGGTGATGGAGTCGCCGTAGACGCATCATGCCATAACCAATGACAATATTAACGACAAGTGGGTCAAGTATTGACCTTGAAAGTAAATTGGGGTTAATCAGGCGGTCAGAGCTTTCGGGAATGTTAACCCAGGCTATACGAAATAAACGAGGCAGTCGGTGTATACCAAGAGTGGAAACAGAGGGAGAAATCTCATGCCTGTGAGTCTTACAAGCATCGGCATCTGATAAGAGGGTGGTTTCCAAGGCAGTCTGCCTCTTCTATTCTACAATTTCTCCTCTCCACTAGATTAAAAACTCCCTTCCGGTAAAATTACAGGACTTGCACATATTTAGCACTCCAAAGAACTCCCTGGTGGCCTCACGATCCCACACTTCAAACACATCACTTTATCATCCCCACAAGGCTATTTTACGTGTTGCTCGTGGGTGGTATTCTACATGCTGAATAATCCATTAGACGAGGATCAAGATCCACATCGAGACGAGATTAAACAAGTGAAGGCGAATGGTCCAAGGTGACGATCAAAAGAAAAGGCCTTTTCTGACGGGAGTTGAAGTATTAAGCTTGCTCCTATATGCCTCCACTAACCAGTCTTGACATTTTAGAGAAGAGTACATATCAGGAAAGAAAAATGTCTATGTTGGCTCGAGAGTTATTTGTTCTTCCGAAAGAAAGCAAGTTAAGATGGATTTATTCTTACGCGTGTAGTCACCTTCAGCGTATCACGTGAGTCCGATATATGTTGTCTCCAGATAAGATATTATTACAATGGTTCCTCGTCCCCCATTTTCCTTTTTTCCCTTAAAATTTGTACTTTAACCCAATCAAATGTACTCCAACTTCAACATCAAACTTCAAATCAACAATTTCACACCTAACAACCAAGTAAATTTTAGGCGAAAACGAGAATCAATGTGGAGAAAAGGAGGGAAGGTGGGTGAAGGATTGTGCAAAATAGGCGAACAGGAAAGATAATTAGGGGAGTGATGGACGAGCGTTGATTGGTTGGCGAAAACAGGAGACGTAAGTCGCCTACGCAACAACGCGGCCTTCGTCCAGTGACCTTCACTACCAGGTGCAGTTTTCCACAGTCCCCAAATAGCTACGCTACTATGCATATAACATGGACATGTACAAATTAGCGCAGTCCGCAGTCGATGTGAGTTCACAAGACTTGTGAAATGAGAAGAATGTCCAAGGAAAAAGGTTTGAAGTGGATTTTAGGGGAATCTACTAGTGCTCTAACATAGGAATCCATCTGGATCAAGGCGCTTCAGAAAGGTTATACAAACTTTCCAGGTTATTTCCATCCCTCCTCCTTGATGGGAGCGCATAGAATCAAAAGTGGAGGATCTGGACACGCGCCAAGTGCTTTCACACGAAAACCGCAATAACAATAACAGCAAATATAACGGTAGTATAAAAGACACTGATGTTGCCCACACGCCATTACGTAGACGTTTTCTAAATACCTTTTGCCAATGCTTTGATTGTAGCCAACTAAGTCTATTGTTACCTTCTTCACCTAGCTAAATAAACAAGTTCTGAATCCTCGGCGAAGTCTACTTCTGTCTTGACGGGATGACCGTAGCCCATCAGCCGCCCTCGTACAAAATAAATCGTCCTCAAAGCTGTTATGGCTCCTTACTGGCTTAGAGAGAACCGAAAAGATTCGCTACAGTGGCAAGGAAGAACATTTCAGAAGAGAACGACCGCCTGAATTCTTAACCTTAGTCTACAAACTCCCATCTGTCTTGTGACTTTGATGATAAAAACTCCTCCAAACCGGCAGAAGAGAATACGACCAGCATCATCCATATAAGTAGCGAACTTAAAAGGCGGCATGGAGACAGGCAAAAGTTTATTAAGGCTTGAAAAGACTTTAGAAGCACAGGCATCCTCAAGGAACCACAAACCTTTTGATAGAGAAGAGCATTTGAGACATTCAAGGAGCGAAGATTCTACTAAGAGTACATTCTTTAAACGGTCTCTTACATACCTCGGCTATCAGTAGCATTCATAGAAGTTAACTCGAAGCATTCCATCAAAAATATGATCATATTCTTACGTCCGCTGTCTTCGGAGGCAGGGTTAGAGAGAAAAATGAGTGAAAGATGGAAAATTATAGTTCAACGGATTCACTTTTAAGCCCATCTTTACCAACGTCCCTTTAATCTTCTGGTCAGGTCAGAAGAGCTTATTTAAGGTGTAAGCTAATCCCAAGATGTTGGTGCCCCAAAAGGTGATGGAAAGATCTGGGAAACTAGAACAGTCTATTCAGATGTCGCCGGGATTTCGAAAAATTGACTGCAAGTAGTCGGGCGAAAGTGAAGGCGTGGCCTCGTCTGGACCGCATTTGATGCCTATTCACCAACCGTAACACCTCACTTTACGCTGACGGAATCAGAATCTAGCCTTCTCAATCTAACCTTATCATTTATTTCTCCAGACGGCTAGGAGATTCAAATTAGAGGTATTCCAAGACAAAGTGCATCTAAATTCAAACCTTATTTCAAATCCAAGTGAGTTTACATTCTACGAAAAGGTAACGCACCAGCGCAACCCTGGAAACACAGGTAGAACAGCAGAAATCGTGGTCCTACGAAAAATGGTGTTAATTCAGTGACCGCTATGACTAGCTTAACCTGTAAGGTTTGAAACTTCTTCCCAACATGAAAGAGTTAAGCACCTCAGGTGCAACTTTCGTCCGTTCACGGTCTTTCCCCAAATCGCGCGATTACTGGGATCGTCCTATCGTCACATAGACGTCCTGGGCGGGAATCTATCCAAACTATTACAGCCTTGTCGACGGTTATATATCGTCTAGTCTGGCGTTGGTGACTGTGTATACAGGCAGTAACCGAAAAAACAATGTAGCAGAAGGCGGCATGACACACTGAAAGTCAGGGTATACGTTTACATTCAAAGGGTCGTTGGTGTTACCTCAGAACGTGGAATTTTACTGGCTCGACTGCACAAAGGGGTATGGCATTTGGAATAGCGTTGCTATATCCTTAAGCGCAAGTCCTGGACAGTCCAGAAATTAGTAGCAGAGCAGAACGCTAATGAAGATTTTTGTGTACATGCAGCAACATCGTAGATAATAGAGATTTGTTCTAATAGAGACACAAAACACGAAAGGCTTAGGACCTCTACCCCCAGTAGCATACAGTAGTGCACATTTGAGGGCTGTAACCCTTCCTATAATATGCGTTATTCTGTTCAAAAGAACGTGGGAGATGAGGGCTGCAACAGTTAAACTCCAAAATTCAGAATACTCAAACGCACACGCAGTACAGTATGAAACACTCATCAAGGACGACGATAAAAAAGGAATAGTGGGAATTTTTAGAAAGACCACATTTACCGGACACTAAGATAAGCCGGATGTCCCAGGATTACTTAGCCGAGACAAGTGTTAGCTTTATTATGGCGAAATATTGTGATAAATGATGTATTTAACAGCAATATAGGAACCAGAAGTTCTCCTTAGGTGGGGAAAAGAATTGTACCTACCTACAGAAGCCGCCCTGCCGTATCGCTGCGGCGCACCAACACCATAGGTCGAAGGAATATAGTCGTCCCCAAGAGACTCGGTCCGAACTCCGTTCCTTCCACGCGAGATGGGCGGTTGACAACTGGACGCCGTTTCAGAAGAAGTGGGGCTGACGGGAAAGCGAGCGCCTTCATCCACCGACGGCCTATCGTCAGGTCGCCGATAAGGGATAGCATACCGTGGAATGCCAGTTCGTGGACGTGATGCCAAACTACTGTTCACATTGTTATTGTTTACATTCGCAGAATCGGCGGGAAGAGTAGTTGCGACAGCTGAAGCGTCGGTTGTAGACGTAGAACCGTTCGTCTGGAGGTTCAGCTGCGCCATCTTTGTAGACATATCGGCTGGACCGGAAATGGACTCCATTTGGGGAATTGAATCGTGCGTTTGTCTAGGAAATAGCAAAAATAACACTCGATGGTGGGACTGAAGAAATTAGTCAAAGCGTCTCATAGTTTTTCTGCGGGTCCATTTGCGTACAAGCCCACGGAAATGTCTACAGACTTGTTCTACCACTCGAGACGTAATTCGAGTACTGAGATAGAAAGAAAGTCAAAGTTAGAAAAAGAGTTAATTGGCTAGCGGATGCTAAAAAAATCTGTCCAACGTTTCCAGGATTTGTACACTGATTAACTTGTTTTCTATTAGTGCCATAAATAAATAAGGTGAAGACCTCAGTGTGACCCGCTGAATAACGATGCAAAATGATGTTTAGTTTTACCACGGAGTTTGAAGAAGACCCGTGGAACAGTTGTAAACAGACATTTTTTTGCTTATGGAACAGGCTGGAGTACTCAGTGCATTCGAGCATAATCGTGACACGATCACGTAGTGCCAGTTGCCCTGGAAGTCTGTCTCACCAGTGTCCAGTGGCCGCCGTCGCAGAAAAAAGAGTGCTGGGCTTGGTGGACACGAAATGAGTCACAGAAAGGGCTGCTTTTCCACCAATTTCGACAATCGTGACTCAGCTCATGCGTGGAAGGTCGCCTTTTTCAAATGATCTGGACACAATTTCGGCACAGAACTTACGGTATTGCGCTTTTACCCCGTTGCATTATGTCGGCGCTAAGGTGCGCCTACAAAGGAGACGGGAGACGTGGTTTCAAGCTAACACAAGACTTGGTCGGGCGCTGCGCCCCGAGTATATCAGGGAGGGGGAACTAAGGCCAGAAGGGGGAAGCGAAGGGAGCTTTCGGTGACTAGATATTATAGGGAAGTTAAGTAAAATGGCGTCTCTGTAAAGTGGCCTAAACTGAAGAGGTCAAAGCGACAAAAACGTTGCCTTTATTTCCCATTTGAGAAAATAAGGTAAACATCGGGATGATATCATAAAAGGCGAAAACAGTGTGCAACCAAGAAGTGTTTCTGTGTGCACTGGAGTAGTGCAATCCCGTAATCCTATCTTGCCACAGACTACTCTCAAGTCTCCGACCATATTTTTAATCTCCCTGTAGCGCAGTTGACCTTCCAGCTCGGTTTGGCTTCCACGTGAATATCGCTGCCTATCCTTTCGTCAAACACATGAATCCGAAAATGCCAATTATGGCCATTTGGAAACATCCGACTTAGCTCATATTTCCATACCCCTACAAAACTGTACCTGTTTCCCTAAGAATTACACGTACTGTTGGAGTAAATGGGAGACTCGTGGGAACTACTCGGATCACGAACAAGAGATGAAATTTCTGTTGAAATAAAGGTTTAATAAAAAGCCAAACAGGAAGGTGGGGAAAGTTCAAAGCCACCTAGTAATTGGAAGTCAGATGTCTTACATACGAAACGACCGAGATTAAAATGTAACGTGGATGAAAAATGAACACGGAGTGTGAAGTCAAACTCGACGTAGGACGTCGGAGATGATGTATCGAGAACGTGATAGTGTGTATAAAAGAATCAGAGAAGTTCATCAATCTAAAATGGCTCGGTGGAACCACCATTTGGGGTCACTCGTTAAGATGCTCATTCATTTAGGATGCACGACAGTCAGGTGTGCAATCATCGGTGCACTGTTGAAGGAAGAGAAGTGCACTAGAAAGTACGCGAATTGCACGGCACTGGAGGAGGGAGATGCACCCAAGTCGTGGTGAAACATGTACACTCGTTGGGAAAAAATGCAGGAAACTTTGCTTCTCTTTACCCCTCGCCTGCACCCACACTGTTCCCTGATGCGGGTCAGTTCTCTCCAGTTGCACTGAATAAGCGGAAAGTACCAAGGTAGGAACAGCAAAGCGAGTTCAAGAGGGAGGCACTTTCCTTACTCGGAATACCCCGCTGTCGGCCTTTGAAATCAGGCTTGATCACGGGTAAATAAATTGTCTTACTTAGGGATGAATATCATAAAAGGTAAACACGGTGATATTCCACACACACACACATAGTTGTTTAGACTCTGGTGTTATGCGGTATAGACAAGTCTCGTTGCTATAGTGACAAGCCGCCCTCACTAATGTGGATGCACCGTGCACATGAATGTCGGACGCGCAGATAAGAATGCGTTTGGTGTGTGTGGTGTTTTTCGCCGGAACAAACTACCCATTATGTAGGAAATTACATCGGTCAAGTATATCCTCACAGCAGAAGCACTATTCACCCTCCTTCCTCTCTTTCAAACTTGGGTTTCCCCGCAAGTCTGTGATGGAATCAGCTAGAAGACAAGCACGACTCCCGTAGGACTCGAAAACGGTTAACAACTGCTTGTCCATAGGCACCTTGACACGATTTCAGGTGACGTGCACACTTCATGACAAACAGATAAGAAGCATTGGGGTGACTTGGCACTGAGCCACAAGTTAGAGGGCAGCGCGAGTTCCTGACAAACTAACCATTCGACTGTCAAAAAACGCCTCAAATCCATGACTAATGAGACAAATTGGGTGGCGCCGAGTCAGTCTCGGGTTGCTGCCATGGCCATATGAGTCACTGATGAAATGACATATGACCCATGCTGAAATGTCAACTAATGGAGGCAAGTGGCACGAGAGGTGGCATCCGTTGTGGAAGACCCTTCAATCTCTCTTCTGATGACCCCTCACTTTAGCATTCGCCCTCCACAGATCAAAATACCTACAAATGTGATAAGCCAGGCTGGAAGAGTAAAGAACTTGTTAGTTAGATTAGGCAAACGCAGTCACGTGTTTCTACACCCGCCCTACTAGTCATTCTTTCGCACAGGCTGACACAGACACACGCATACCAGTGCTATTTTGGGCACAATTGCGCACAGCAATGCCTTTTATTCTCCCCACAATGTACATCTCCGACCTCAAAAAATACATCTCCAGGGAATGGAGAAGGGGCAAATGAAGAAGGCACAACGGACCGCTAACATTCGAGTTCGACCGGTGAAATTTTCACCTCCAGGAGAGTGAACTAAACCTCCCAAGATGTCTAACACAAAAATACCTTAACGCCTCAAAAGCTGATGGGAACTAATCGAGTTACTTACTCCTTAGGTAGAAAGAGGGTAGGTGGGATGGCTGTGTTTTCGGGTGCTCCATATTATTTAACTGTTTTAACTAGCGGCTTCAACAAAGAGTTGGCATTCCCGAAAACAGATGAAAAGCACTATGAAAAGCTTGGATGTGCACCTCAATGACGTGACGTCGGGAAGAATTACAACAACAAGTGTTCCAACGGCATGCAAAACCTGAATTACCATTAATAAAGTATGGCTGATTTCAAATGGGGTCTGTCAAATCTCGTGGCCGACTGCTGTCTGTCGCCGACTAATGCGGTGTCAAAATGGCGTCTGTGATGCATATTTGCATGACAGTTTACGAAGGCGTCATGAAAAGAGGGGCGTAACAATAGAGATAAAACGCATAATAGACCCAAGTGTAAAATGGAGGATAATATTGCCTCAGACAACGTTTAAACGGCTTAACCCAGAAATTGCGTGATGGATTAATTCGATTTGTCGCCAACAAACGGGGAAAAAAACAAAATAGAAATGATGCTGAGTTAGTTTTTTTTAAAATAGATTAAGAACTTTGGTGAAAGGAACTAAGGCGGTTAGCTAAAAGGATTAACAGCCATATAGTTGTTTATCTCACCCGTTCGGTGCGAATAAAGTTCACGTAATTAATTTACTTTAATGAAACGTGGGACAACACTGCATAGGCTTATCTCGAAATATTTTGACAAGACGACACTACTTGCACCCATTTCTCCAATTCTCGACAACCACCAAAGACTCCCAGTACGCGACACAATTGAAAAGCACATTACCTTTTTTCGTAGCCCACCGCTCACTGCCCACCACCCTTACACACACCCACATACACCAAGGTTGGACGGGGTGTGGAAGGAAGAGAAGGGAACGAAGGACATTCATGCCACCTACCACCACCACCACCCACCAATACCATTACTATTACACTACTACACTACTGCCTCAGCATCTTCCGCCAACCAACACTCTGTGCCGCCGCTGAAGATGGACAGGACTCCACCCACTCATCTCCAAATGCCAACATCAATACCACCTCAATGAAGCAGCCCACTTCAGGCCACCCACCTTACCCATTCACAAAGGCAACTCTGACTCCGAGGCCTCGACAACAACCCACATGCAAGGCGTCCTCCAAAACACCTTGTCCGTCCATGGGTCTGCTCCACATTACCCCTCCCCATGCCCGCCACTCTCCTTCCACAGTGCTTAGGCAACCACTCATCCAACAATGCTGTCTACATCATTGCGTTTGCAAACCTACACCACTTCGCCTGCCTCATGTGGCCCGTACTAGAAAACCACCACCGGTGGCATAAGCCTTTCTTAACTGCACTTCCAACGAATCAGAAGACTGCGTTCACCTGACGCCTTGGTGGGTGTGGCTACCACCACCTCCACTGAGTTTCCACTGAGTTGACCGATCAGAATGCGCACCCAAGACCGGGGAACCCATTTGGGCGGTCAGTGGAATCAGAGAACGAGGGCGTATTTTGGAAAAAGGCAACATCTGGCAGAGAGATCAAGACAGACCAGTCTTTATCGGGGTATAGCAGCGCCAAAGATGGCGAAGACCACAAACGACTTGATTTTATTGCTTAAAATATGTGCGTCCGTGTATATATAGCGCTTGCGCCCATGTGTGGTGAATCACTGGGTGGCGAGGAATCAATTTTATGGAAGGAGCAAAGATGCTGCTAAGCCACAAAGTGAGGTCACTCGAGGTCAAGAGATCACCTAAAGTGACACAGCCGCACAACCGACTGCCACGGGGCGAGAAACACAAGTGCAAAGATAATATAAACTGGACAGACAGATTAGTTATGTTGGAAAAGTAGTATGGAATATTGAGTCAAGTGCCTCTTATTGAGAATTCAGTAGTACCCTAAGGGTGAAAAATCTGCTTTTATGTTTCTGGTGTAGCCGCTAAGGCAAAGAAGGCGAAATGCTGAGCCTCTTCACACTTGCAGGTGTTTACAAGCCACCGTTTACCAGGAGTTTTGGTAACGCTCCTGATATGCTAATGTTCTCTCGACGGTTGACATCTTGCAAACAACCGGTACCTGTATAAAATGCCGTAGCTATTAAGTATGCAATATCTGGCTTCGTGAGACCAGACCTCTTGACTTCTCCCGGTCCCTAAATAACACATCTTGTAAAAAGCAGGGAGCTCTGAACACCTGGAAAGGTGTTATATGAAGGAGGCATGGAGCACCAGTTGAGAGTTTACCCGAAGGGTCGCGCCCTTCATCCACAAAGTGAATTTCGAAAAGTATAAGACATGAACTGTGATTCAGACCAGTGAGTCGTCTTTAACAGATCAATGATGTTAAAAGGAGTGAGCGGAGGGATGAATGGGCGGACGAAAGAATTCCGAATAAAGCAGTGGATACAGAAAAGCGATTCTAAACAGATTACCACACAATGGTTTAGGATGGAGACCTCATCCACCCAAACTGACTACAAGATGAGAGTAAATGAAATAGACAGGATTGTGCAAAAGAAGCTCAGTAAGAGGTGGATCTGAAAAGAAAATTGGTTGTTTAAAGCCAACAAATTTGTGTCAGCATCAGCATCAGTGTTAAGATCACAACCAAAATTAAGTAATTTTGACAGATATTTTAGGTTAAATACGAAACCGTGTCCATTACATCATAACTTGAAGCAGTTTTTAGGTGAATAAAGAATAATAGCAACACGGTCTGTGCTAGTTGCCGTTTTCGGCTCTCGTAATACATAAACTTGAAAAAAAACGGTTTCACTGTTTGACAGAGGAGTTTCGTTTTTCTAACTCCTACTTATAAATAACGCATGAGAGGAGAGACGCTAACATGATAAAAGAACAGCTTGGTTGCGCCAAAAGCACAAAAATATGCGCTTTGTTACACAAAATCACTGCTTCCATTGTCATGAGGATGCCGCATTGCTTGAATATACAACCGCAACAAAAGTAGTATCGTTTTTAAGGAAAGTGATGATTTCAGTGGGAAAAAACAGGAGTTAAGCCCATGGGAAGGTTTCGTACAGTTGAGGTGCTGTCATTCAATTACTATTTGCATTTAAATCAAACAAAAGCAGCGAGGTGGGAGGGGAGAAGATTTAGCTTATAAAATCAGATATTCGAGTATTTTTCCCCGATAAAGTTGCCAATTACACCTCGACATGTTGAACTCCGACGCGTGGATTTCCTAAGACGGCGACAGCAAACGCGAAGATAATATGAATCTTTGAAGTGTTGCTATAGAGCTATCAGCTTATTTTCCTGCCGCGATCCTAAAAAATCTGACTAGCATAAATGTCGCATGGTCTGTAGACGTTAACCCTTGAAGTAAGTAGACAACAACAAGGAGAAAGGCAAGCAAAGGCTCTTGAATGTGTGCGTGCACCTAGTGCAGACACCGTATGCGGGCAGTGCACATTCTGCCATTTAGGTCAAGTTACAGAAGAAGTCACGAACCCGCGTCCGGAAGTGAGCACTGGGCAAGCAGCCGGAAGTAGTGGACGGAAAATTTACCTCCATCATACACATCGAGGTAAAAGTCAACGTTTTCCCCACCTCCTTCCAACTTTTGGGATCTAGTTCTGCATACAGAAGAACCGGAAGTGCTTTTTCTTCTTCAGATATTCGACACAAAAGGTACCAAATGGTCCACTTGTGGCACTCAGTAATGTCTTCCTCCTCCCATGCCAAGAAGGCGGTGTTTCATTGGCTACTTCGGCAGCCTACGCAGTGTGAACCATTTATGTGAGGATGTAAGTCAAGTAAAAAAAGGTTCAGGTTTCTAGCGTGTGGCAACAAAAGAGTAATACTTACAAATGGGAAAGAATGAGATTAACCAAAGAGAGATTGCAACTTAAGCTTCCATGGGAGTGTAGACTTCAAATTCACTGAATGTATTGGATGGTTTCTGTACTAAGGCTTGAAGCAGTAGTAACGGGGGGGGGAGAAGGAAAGGATTTGCTCACTCCCGTTTAGTGAGGGCCAGAATCCATTCCTAGTCTCGGCTTTGCAACTATTTTTCAAAGAAATCAAACAGGAAAATGACCAATCACAGCTATTTCACCGGCCAACTACTTTAAGCATTCCCACGGTTTCTGTCGGAAGGGGAAGTTTATTTCATCGTCATCTCAAGCTGGTTGAGTGATGGTATTTAACGGTTTCACTGACTGCCAGATGATTGAACATCGGGATGTTAAATTTACCCGAAATATCTCTAGTAAATCCCAATTAAGAAGAAGCGAAATAATACGCGACAATAGTAAATGTTGCACACGTTGTTGGAAAGAAAACACAATGCGGCGAGAAGTAAAACGCGGATAAAGAATATTGCACACCACAAATTAATTTGTTAGTACAGTGTTGTGAAACACAGTTGGCAAAAAAATTGAGGTTCACACGATTGCATTATCATCATCGTCAACTGCCTAAGAGTAGACGCGATTGTGATGACATTATTCCGAGTACTAGTCAGGAGAGCACGGATTACCAAGATGTCAGAAACTGCAAGAAATCTCATTGGCAGGCCAGTTTGACCTTGAAGATAAATCACATGGTGTGTGACTGCCCGAGATGACAAATTCCGATAATATAAAATGGAAGTTGGCTTACTTCACTGTCAATAGCAGAGAAAGTACCGACTAAACATTGTGAAGCTATGGCCTGCTCCACCAGTAAAGCTCTAACTTAAACGGCTTCTGTCTATCTGTTTTGATTCTAAAGGACGCATTCGCCACCTCACAGTGGGAACGGCAGCCTGAAAAATTAAGTTCATAAATCACCCTTTCCAGGCCCACTGTACGAATGTCCGTAAAAACTAAGGCCAGGGTTAATCTATGGCAGCAGATTAATGACACCGATTAAACACATAAATGAGGAAGATGCCTTCTATGCCCTGTTGCATCTTTTGTTTACCCACACGTAATTTGAGTCTCCGCCCCGGTGGAGACAATATCGTGCGAAGCCGTGGTAACACGTTGGCTGGCAGGTATCGTTAAGAGTAAAACTGACGACCCCAAATGTTGAAATGTTTCACTGGTGGCCGTTTACGCCGTCAGTATCATGTGTAAAAACGCGTGCACACCACAGACCAGATCATCTCACCACGTTGCTATACAAAAGCAGAAAACTGAATCTATTTGTCCATCCACAGTCGCACCGAGAGGATTTTTTCTCTCTAAATCCGGTAAAAGTTGGATAAATTGACTTACAAACTGGGCGACAATGCTTGTTATACATCTGTATCGCGAATATCAGAATTCTAAAAGCTCCGAGAAAACTCCTTAAGTAGCTGATTCGTTGAAAGAATAAAAGGACAAGCATCCGTCTAATTTTGGACTCAACATACTTTTGTTTACGACCAAGGACTTTGTTCAAACAGAGGCTAGTGCAACCTGATAGAGGTCACATGCGGCACAGTAGTGACCTTGGGTTAGGGTCAGAAAAATGGTCGTCCTAAAGCCTATAGTTCGTGTAGACCTAGTTACCCATAGTCATAATTGAGTTGAGGCCAAAACAGTAAACAAGATAGGAACGCAAAAGTTGTCAGGATCTCGAAATGCCCAATAGATCAATCTACATAGTTTTAGATATTATTTTAATCCAACGAGGCATAAGCGAAAACCGCTTTACCAGACTTGAAGCCATGTTGGTTCGATGTGACACGAGTAATGAAAAATCACATACACAATCAAAACATAGCCGTTTGTGCAAGTATAAACACGGCCAAGGAAAGTCAGGATGAGTCATGAGGCACAAGCGCCTATTCACCTCCCAAAGTGCCGAAAAATAAGGTAGTCAGCAGGCCAGAGGACAAGAATTGTCATTAGCTGGCGAAAGGTGAACATACTATGGTGACATTTCCCAAAATGACTGTTTTAACTTGCGCTCGTAGACGTGCCCAAAGAGACATCGTACCTATCCCAGATGTTAATTCTACACAGAAATCTGGAGGCAATTATAAAGTGGAAATGAGCCTCCAGACCCCTATAAGCGAAAAAAGGTCGGTAGGCACTTCCACATATGTAAACCGTGGGGTCAGACCAACACGACAAGCTACCGCAGCAGGCTCCGTTTGAAGGGATAAAAAGCGCGCAAATTACCATTTGATGCGATAGTAGAATCAAGGAACGTGTAGAAACACAACTCACTCAGATTTTGAGGTCGGTATGGATGGTGGAGAGATTCAATGCAACAGGAAATAGATCCAGTGGACAACGCGGTAGTTCCTCGAGAGAAGACCCCGACTCCTCAAGTCGAACACCAGAACAACAAACGGTACGCCCTACGAGCCTGCGTGCGTGCGTACGTACGTTTCTCCACGCCTTGTGTGCGTACACGCACTCACACGCACATACATGTTTTAACAGAGACGTGCAATTTTTATTGGCTGACGCGAAACATTGATCATTCCTGACTGGCTGCGTGCGTGGATGGCAACGTATGAATGCGCGGTGTTTATTGGCTCTTTCCGGGCTGATGTCTGGCTGATTATTAGCCAATGGCTGGTCAACCAAAGAGTATCCTTCAGGTGTAATTTAGCCGGATGTCCTAAATCCTCACATTGTAGGACTCGCTCCGTCCTCGGCACCCCACCACCAAACCAAAGTGTCCCGCTTTCAAATATAGCCGCATAGGTTCAACTTCCACGAATAAAGTTAGACCATCAGTTCTGCATCTGAAAGTCCGGTTTTGAAATTGACGATTTTTAAAGTCGTCCAAGCAAAGCTAAGCCGCTAATCCTTTGTGCTGGTTTGTGATAGCTTTGCCGTTAATGGTACTAGCACAGCGTCCGTAGTAAACTCGTTCATTTGTCGTGTCAAAGTCGTACTCACTGTCCACTCAACACCATATTCATTGAGAACAATTTAAAATGACTGGGCATTATTCAACCTTTAAGCGGTAATAAAGAGTTTTTCTCCAGCTTCTAATAGCCTGAAGGCCATCTCGACCGATTGAGGTGATAAGGGAGATGCATTGAGGAAACCTAGTCATGACTAAATTATATTAACATATATCAAACTGGTTGCTGGGTCGTCAGTCACCTTTACCGGCCCCGATTGCCATCCTCTCTCGATCCTTTAAACCATGTCTGTCGCATGACTCGGTTGCGGCAGCGACCAAAACAAGACTTCTTATCTGTCGGTGATTTATGAAGGAAGTAAACAATAGGTAAAATGATCAGTGAAACAAAACATGGATTCATTATGTGCTTTCGACAAAACGAATGGTGCTCATGTTAACTGCGGAGACCTCATCAGACCTCGACCTGATTTGGTTACAGCACTTTGATTTATCCTGACATCAAGATTCTGTTTGACTAATCGCAAAATTTTGTTGGTGTGTCATTAAATTTAAATTAAGGAGTAGATTAACTTGCTGCTGTTAGAGCACTTGGCAGCATTAGCAGCGGCTGCTGAGCGCAAATTCTTCTTTTGGCATTAAAAGGGGGCTTCTTTACCACCAAGCAATTGTGATCTGGTTTCCCTAAGAATCCTTAAAAAACTTACTTATCGTTCTACAACCGTAACATTTTTCTTTGCAGCATTGACGCGTGTTTGCAGTTGCATACAGACATAGTTTTCACTCTTTAAACTCGTGAAATGATGCCTCATTTTAAATTTCAAATGGCCGGAATACCATAGGACTTGGTGGTTAATTGATTCCTTTACTTTCCACGTCACATATGTGTGACGCAGTGTGATTTTGCAATTTACTTGCTTATAATCGTAAGCTTTGTCAAAAACCACCACGCCTGGAAAAGATAGAGTCGTAGTGGCTATCTCCATCCTGTTGAAATGCACTAAGATAAAAATCTCTGCTTTGAGAGATTGAGTTAATTCTTTTTTTATTGATAAAGAAGCTCCCATAATTAATGTCGAGTCCCCCCTTCCCTCTTTCCGTCGGTGATCCAGAAAGGAAAACTCCGTTCCTTTTCCTCAAGACCAGCTCATTAATCCCTCCTGCGAAAATTATTGCCGGTTTTGGCATTCTTCGGCCATATTTCCTCGTAACTTTCTGTTAACCTTCTTCAATAAGACGAAGTGAAAGGAGGCTGAACGATACAACATCACTTGGTGTAATGGGAGGAAAGAGATTGTTTCGCTCATTCCATACTCCTTTTGACTTGGTTATCAAAGAAAAAATAAGGGGTTTGCTTACATTTTCAAATTAGCTGTCAGGAATTCTATCTTCTAAAGCTGGCCGCCAGGCGGTTCTAATTAGCTGAGCTAATGCTGTTGACAATTTGTTTCTTAAAATTTCTTTTGCTATTAACTTATTGATGATTTTCCATTTTTGAGCTTATTTTTGGAATAATCTCGATGGAGAATGTCAGTCTAGAGGCAGTGGCAGGAAGAAGATGAGCGCAACCGCCACGGAGCTTATGTAAAAGGTCACACGGATGATTTTGCAATGTTGTAGTTCAAAGAATGATTTGTTCCGACACAATTTTACAAGTTCATTGCGTAGAATTCAACATATGAATATAATCAGAGAAATTCGTGTCGAGTGTCCTGGAGTATGCTTGCTTCACGAACGAAGGTTGACAGCCCCGGAAAGTGGTTTTCAATGCGAAGTAAGAGAAAAATTGAAAAACGAACTGTATTACTTGAACTACTCTGTCTCTGGCAAGTAGACAACTTCTATTCCGATTTCAATCGCACATTTCAAGTCGTTTGTGGTCTTCGCCATCTTTGGCGCTGCTATACCCCGATAAAGACTGGTCTGTCTTGATCTCTCTGCCAGATGTTGCCTTTTTCCAAAATACGCCCTCGTTCTCTGATTCCACTGACCGCCCAAATGGGTTCCCCGGTCTTGGGTGCGCATTCTGATCGGTCAACTCAGTGGAAACTCAGTGGAGGTGGTGGTAGCCACACCCACCAAGGCGTCAGGTGAACGCAGTCTTCTGATTCGTTGGAAGTGCAGTTAAGAAAGGCTTATGCCACCGGTGGTGGTTTTCTAGTACGGGCCACATGAGGCAGGCGAAGTGGTGTAGGTTTGCAAACGCAATGATGTAGACAGCATTGTTGGATGAGTGGTTGCCTAAGCACTGTGGAAGGAGAGTGGCGGGCATGGGGAGGGGTAATGTGGAGCAGACCCATGGACGGACAAGGTGTTTTGGAGGACGCCTTGCATGTGGGTTGTTGTCGATGCCTCGGTGTCAGAGTTGCCTTTTTGGGTGGTGAAGGTGTGTGGCCTGAAGTGGGCTGCTTCATTGAGGTGGTAATGATGTTGGCATTTGAGATGAGTGAGTGGAGTTCTGCCCATCAACAGCGGCGGCACGGCGTGTCGTTTGGCGGAAGACGGTGAGGCAGTAGTGTAATAGTAATGGTAATGGTGGTTGGTGGTGGGTGGTGGTGGTAGGTGGCATGAATATCCTTCTTCATGTCTTTCTGTTCCTTCCACACCCCCATCCAGCCTTGATGTGGAGGCATGTGGGTGTGTGTAAGGGTGGTGGGCAGTGAGCGTTGGGCTACGAAAAAAGGTAATGTGCTTTTCAATTGTGTCGCGTACTGGGAGTCTTTGGTGGTTGTCGAGAATGGGTGTGTTTGATAGTGAATTTTACCAAGTAGCGTTTCCCCCATGCTGAAAGAAGATTCACATGAACTTCTCTTCAAATTAGCTTTTAGGCCATTAGGTGCAGTTAGGTCTAAGACTGTACACATATTGCCTTTCTCTTATAATTAAGGGAATGGGACTAGATTGTAGAAAATTCACACCTAGACGATTATGTCCATGACGTAGACGGCAAAATCCTTAAATATCTTCCAAATACTACTTTTCTTGCATCCTCCATCTACTTCGGTTATTCCACTGTTATGGAGTACTAACCCTTTACATTCGAGCGGCGCCGATATCGCGCCAATCTGATTTAGCTTGTCAACTCCAACCAAGTTCGCCTGAATGGTACAGTAGGACCTTTTTAGGCATAGAAATTTGCCTGATCAATTTTTATATTCCCTACAAACTAGAAGAGCCCATAAAAGGAGAAAAGCCACTGTGCTATTTGCGACTTTTAAGAACACTTGTCGAGCAATTGAGAGAATCTGGTCGCCAGAATCGTGAGCAATTGTTTAAGCGGCATTCCGATGAAATTCATTTAAATGGGAGGCTTCACAAAGTCTTAAAAGGGCCAAAAAGGGACTGCAAAATTCGCTCCGCCCGCAACACTTCTGAAGGGAGGCCGGAAACAACGTATTACTGTCGTCATAAACTTGGGATTAATCTTGAGGATTGTTTCACGGTATATCACACGAAAACTAATTACAGGGTGTGATATTTATCAATATTGACGCTTTCATTATAAAAATAAATAAATATGTCTGAGAGGTTATTAGTTGTACACGTTTGTTTGAATACAAATGATTGTAAAGTTCTTGTACAGTATTTGTCCACTTTGGCCGAAATCTTTTCAAGTGGCTGGTTTTCGCAAGCGAAAAATCCTCGACTGCAGAGAGTTAATGGGCTATTTACTCCCCACAGGCATAAATCAGATTTGCGGTGTTCCCTCCTTTATTTTAGTGAGACCAGAATTTTTTTGGTATTAACATTCGTGATAGTTCTCGGCGATTTCCAGGTGCCGCCGCAGAGGCTTATGGTTTCACTATTGCGCAAGACTGTAAACAGCATACTGCAGTAGAGAGCCGCAGAATTGTGAATCTCTATTAACCTCTAATTCTCTTTGTCAAATACACCCACTGCGATCCCCTCTGAGGGTTCCACTACCAACCGAGATAGAGAAAATACTAGTTGTGTAATACGATTCTACTTATTGGATCAAGTGGATTGCCACATGCAACCAATTCTAAGTGTTTTGGAATGGGTCTGAATGTGCTTTGAAAGCTTGAAATTGTTGCCAGCATGCGACCGCTACCGTGGCAAACATGAATGTACTTGCTCTATTTTTTGTCAGTCCTTAGTGGTACAGACGCAAGTTCATTTGTATGGTTAGGAAGAGGGTGGAAGGTAAGCCGTGCGTCGTCACCATTGACGTCCGATCGGCATGGCAGCAATGAAGGAGAAAAGATGGATACTTAAGTGGAGACCGAAAGGAAAGACTCGGAAAAAGGTACTTCGGGCAATAGGATGCTTTCGTCATTACTAATCCCCGGAAGGCGATTTCTCCTCTCAACCCCACTTTCTTCTGGTCTCTAGGATAGGGCGGAGCGGCGAAAGGTAATTTGATCATTTGAAATGAAAGACTACAGACAAAATAGTCTAACAGTAAAATAGCACGGGAGAGAAGACGGCTTCCCACATCCGTTACGATGACAAAAAAGTTGACAGGGCAACATCCTAAATGAGGAGAAAGTAAAGTCAAATGGAAACATTGGGTTGTGTATTTAAAGGGAATTAACTTACGCAGGAAATCACACTCGTGACACCTCCCATACCCATGTGACATCGCTGCGAAGAAAGAATGGCAGTAGACCCAGGGAAGAGAGTCACGGTAGAAAATGACGTTCCAGCAAAAATAAGGATAAAATTCGATTAGTAGCGAAAGTGTCGGGTGACACTTGTCCCTAGTAGTTAAACTCGTGTAGTTGGCGTATTTTCCAGTTAAGTTCTTCGTGCAAGCACTATTTACGTAAGCAGTTATTTAATAGAAAAATTAATGTTTTGACTCAGCTGGAAGCAAAACCTGACTCTCCGGAAGTTCACCTCTCCATGGTTAGCGGCTTGTTTAAATCAGCCAATAGTAACAAATCAGGCTTGAAAGCAGAGCTACTCAAATGAAAAATGAAACGAGGGCGACTCTTAGACTGTTTGCATTCTCCATGTTGACCCTGATTCAACCAATACACTCCCCTATACATTTCCTCTGTACCCAATGCACTCTTCTGTGTTTTTCGGAAGTTGCTGCTTTAGTGTTGTTTATGCTTGTCAAAGGGGTTACAAACATATAGGAACTACCGAAACACAGCTAAATTTAGTTGTATCTAAGCTCAGATTAGCATTGGTGGGGCCTATGGGATGTTACGCACCCAGCAAAGCGCATGTAGCCCACCATAATTCAGACAGCACTACAAAATGCCCGACCTCGCAGTTAGTGTGGGCATCAGGAACCAGTTATATACTGAAGAAAGACTAACAACTAAACTTACGGCATCCACACCAATCTGGAGGCCAAATTATCAGGGCATCGAGACTCGGAGGAGTGGAACGCACATCTTTCGAAGAGGACTAGCCCGGCATCAGTAAGTGGTAATGCAGTCCTTCTGATAAACAAAGCGAGACAGAATAAAGCCTCACTCATGAGAGACGAACGGATTTCCCCTTGGCGTCGATGAGTATACCATAAACCACCTCCATGAGTTTAAAGTTTGAGAAAGTTTGCGTACCCCTGGAAACAGATGACACGAATGACTTCTCCGTTGTAGGATAAAATCCACTCCTTGCAACCGCTGCGTTTTTCTCACCACAATACCAATAAAGGTGTTTCTGCGACCTCTTTTCTCGATAGAGTTTTCTTGTTTTCCGATTGAAGTGGAATTTGAACAGTTTACGGAAAAGTCCGGCCTTGAAAACCTAGAGGCCGACAATGACTCAGGCCCGTTAAAATAGTCTTGACAACTGTCATATTTAGTCGAAAGGCGGGCATTTAGGTGGGAGCTCGAGACCGCATGTACAAGCTGGGGCGGAGATGATTCTCCTCGCCTTTTCCGTGCCTGGAGCAATGAGGAGGAGTTAACACGCAATCGTGAGGGTAGGTAGCAGTCGCTTCACGCTGTCGAAGGGTGTGCAATCAACTCTTCTGAGGGGCGAGGGGGCATTTTATCTCTGTTGCCATGGTAAGGGGATGCTCCCGGCCTTGGGTAAGGGGCGAGAGAGGGTGGGGGGAGAAAATTGTGCATAAGGGGCCAATTAAAAGTAGACATAATTTATCAAGGTTGCTCTTCGAATTACTTCCGCAAGAATTGAACAAATATAAGCTGAGGACATTTACTACTCAAATGTAAATCACACTGGATTTATTTGAATCTATCTCTCTTCTTCTCCTCCCCCTAAATGTTCTCTACTGCAAAAGAGGCAAGTATAATTCTGTTAATAAATTTGTTGCTACTACGACTTCTTTCAATTCGGCTTTATTCCACTCCGTGCCATTTGTAGAGCAGCCGCTGCACTTGCCTTATGCATCTCTTTGAAGGCGGGACGGTAGACGTGGAGCATCGTGCCTGCATGCGAGGCAAAATTCCATCAAATGTGATAACTCTATTTTTTGGTTAAGGTGTTCCCTTGACAACATAAAGGGGGAATATCTAAATGCAGGAGATAAACAGAAAAAGAGGTGATTTGGAATGCTGGTGACTGCATTAGCATCTGTAAGTTATATGCTGAAGGAGGTGAGGTGGTAGTTCCCCACTTAGGCCTCTTAAACGAATATGTCCCGCAGTCCAATCTCTTTCAAATGCCAACTCTCTTCACGATTTTGAAGTTGCTCATGTACGAGACGGAGGTGGATACGTGCTGCCTGTATGGACGTTAGTTGGGACAAGTTGAAAAGTTCGGACTCTTTGCTAAATCGTCACTAATTTACTTACAGTAAATGCCGTAGGCGTATATCCCACATAAGCAGAAAAATGGTTTCCCTTTCAATTTAAAGTGACATTAATGGCCAACAAAAACGTAACTTGGCAGATTTTACTATGTGTGGGCTGCTACACCCATCCTCACGTTCGAGCCTCTCAACATTGTGGAACACTTAAGAGGCTATTGGAGGGTTATTAATATCTTCATGCCCATGCGTGTGTATGGGAAATATTGGAAATGAGAAAAATGGGAAATTCCGACAAGATGACTGTTTTGCACAAGCAAAGAGGTTGGGGAATAGTGGTTAATTTGTGCAGACCAGGCGGCGCTTTGCATAAGCCAATTTAAAGTGGATCTACTGAAGTGCTTTTACACATGGTGAGATTAAAGATGATCGTTGAAAGTGTTCAAAAGGTTTATCAAAACAAATCGTACACTTTCTCCTACTCCTCCTCCTCCTCGGCTAAGAAGAGTTCAACTTCTTCTTCGAACACAGAACACCCAGTTTTCGGTGAATTAGACGAAGCTCTCACGATGTCTGGATACACGCTGACGAGTGAAGGGAAAGGAGACAGCGGATTCTTAAGCACCGTCAAATGAGCGAACGGAAGGGGCGTGCCCGAGCGGGCAGTACTCGCCATCCATATTTTAACATACAGCGGTTTTGTAGACACATTTGTTTGCTTCCCTAACTGAGAAAAATGTGGCCCATTGGGGTAGTGAACGTGGAAAAAGTAAAGGGCAGTTGAATCGGTTAGTCTGAAAATTACCCATTGAGGCAGTTTCCGCTTTAATGCAAGCCAAACTAGGTAGTGGACAGCTCTACGCAAGGGGTTAAATAATGCTAATAGGCAATTTTGTCTTCTTCGTAAATCGAGGAAAGTAGGACATTCTTTGTGACTACTTCGGAAAAAGATTTTACTTTAGTCTGCCAAATGTTATTCATGCACTAGTGTGAAGTGTGTGGTTGAACTGTAGGAAAAACAAAGAAAGCTTTCAGACTCTCCCCCACTTTAGTGCATCACGTGATTTGTGGGGGCGTAGCGCTTAAAAATACCTCTCCTACAAAATTCCCTAATCCATGTGCCTCTACGTAAAACCTTTGCCCTTTCTTGCAATGTATTATGGGTGAGGAATAGACCATGTGTCCGTCTACCGACTGCATTCTGGGGCTTTCCATTTACACACGTACCGGTAAACATTCTCCAAGGTACCATCTCGATTATATGCACTTCCCCCTGTCCCTTTTCATCTTCCACCTATTTGGTGAATCCAAATGAGGCGAAAAGTGTATTTGAGTTTTTACATACACTACGAGTGACACTGAACTCCACCGACTATAATTTACTTAAAGCACACATATTTCCACACCATTGAAACTTCGGTTCTTCCCGATAAGTCTAATAGAAAAGATAACTATCACAATATCAACGAATATCGTCACACTGGAGTGGCAGAAGAAAAACCATCGCAACACTGTATTGCTCGTTTTATCTGGGTGTGGAAACGCATGGTGGTCAGGACTCTACAGCACAAATGAACCTGTTCGACGCCTTTTTTATACGACGGTATCAAATTCCCGCCTCAAATACCACGTCGACCTGGTGCGAGAGAACAGATGACGCAGAAGTCTACGAACGCAGTCTACTTATTCGAACAACCTCTCCGTCCATGTGTAAATCGGTAGGAAAGATTGTTTTACATGTAAAATATTCTCCTCCAGCAATGTTAACTATCACTGCTACCCTTTAATCTGTGGTTTTCAGAGTCTCCAGACTTGGTGTATGGTTAAAGAACAGAAGTATTTATTTGGGCTGACGTATTTTGAGTGCTGTGCACTATTTGCAGCCTAATGGCCACTTGTCTACCCTGTAAGTACAGCCGACGAAGGATAAAGAAGGAATGTGTCGAAATGCATGCATAAATAGGCGCTAAAGTGCTGCATGGTCCACAGCTTTCCTTTGTTTAAACTACAACAGCTTGAAGGGATCAAAGTCATTAAGAAATGTCAAAATTTCCCAATATTGCATAAGTTAAAAGATTTATGGTAACTTATAGCAACAATTATGACAAATAATCTGACTAATGAGGATTAAAAGAAAATGGATTATCAAGCTATTGGCGAATTCAGTCCATTGACTCCAGCCGTAAGATCTTTTATTGATAATCCCCGCTAAAAATGAGTGTTAGGGACTTGCGAGCAGATTCGGCATGGTCTCTCTGTGCGCCTAAACTCTGAAGTCTGGAATCTTCAACACATAAGGGGTTTTTCGTTAATGTCAATATCTTCACACTCGTTGCATTGCGATTAGTCAAGAAATTAAGAAAAGATAGGCCACATGTTCACTTGAAGAAAAATGCAACCTGCCGACGTTCACTGAAACTCGTAATTTTAAGTTTGCACCTAAGAGTTTGACCCACATTTTTAGCTATCATCGGCCACTCCCCTCAATTTTGTTCCGATGAAATTATTCACTCAGATTTGCCTAATGAACGCAAGACCAAAGGCGATGTTTAATGGGAGAGGACTGCGATATTAGGGTCATCGCCTAACATTTAGTATAGTGCCCAATATATCGTGTTAGAGTGGCGCTTTGTAATTTTCGACCTAAACTAGTCAACCGTATACAATCCGACCCCCATATCTTTGAATTTCTAACGGAAGCTACTGTTAAGGGATTATCCTTGTAATTTGACGGCTTCCATGAACAGAATACTTGAATTGCGGAAATGACAATGTTAAAGGTATTTTTAACATTTGTCTAAGGGTAAACAGAATCTTTGCCGTGTATGCGTTGCTTGTACCCGTTCCCAATTATCTTGTCTTAGCAAAAATTGAATAACTTTTTCATTGGTTAAGTTAAAGCAACAAGTGGCAATTGATGCGAGGATAATTATAAGCTTTTAGCTTATTTTAAGTTACAATTTTTTATCCACCTAATAAAACCTTTATTAACATAGCGGTAAGTATACAGGACAATATCATGTTTAGAGTAAACATACGTTATCTGCATTCCACGCGTAACTTTAGTTACAAATCAGGCATGCGACATCAACCAATTAAATTTTAGAACGAACTGCACACCTTTATTGTGTGCAGAATGATGCTAGTCCACAGAGTGTTGTGGGGGCTCATTGTCTTCTGTATATTCCCTCATATTGGCTTAGCTGATGAACACACGCACGTGGTAAGAAAGACGTACTATAAAATCTTGTTTAAATTTGTGTTTTCCTTGACATCGTTTCTTTAACTCTGCCTTCAGATATGGTTTACTCGGACCGCTGGCTCGTTTTCATTTAACTCTTATTACTTACCAGACTTAGTTCTTAAACATCTATTCGATTTGTGGTATTTTGTAATCATAGTGACTCTTGCATTAGTCTGGGCGCCTTGCTTCAAATAAGGGAGCTTTTCAATTGTCACTCAATTTAGGTTTAGGTCAGAGGCGCCCTGCGTCCAACTACTTTCGAAGACATTGTCTTCATATCACTTGATTGAAAGGATTTTTTCTTAGTATGAGGATGGTGAACAAGTAGTGCTCTGGATGAATACTGCTGGACCTTATCACAATCTCCAGGAGACCTACGCCTATTTTAAGCTACCTTTTTGCAAAGGCCCGGTTGAAAATGTAGAACACTATCATGAAACACTAGCTGAAGCTTTACAGGGTGTTGAACTTGAGTTCAGTGGACTGGACATTAGATTCAAGCGTAAGTTATTAGTTGAAGTAATTCCTGACCATTACTTATGTCGGGTAATTTTTCGTATCAGGTGGTCCGTAAAATTGTTTGTAAAATACTTTAAATGTAATATATTTCTTTGACACCTTTGTTACCTAAGTCATGGAGTTATGTTCTATCAGTAGAGTATTCTCGGCATTCCACGAAAATGGGGCCCAGCAGAGAAGAGATATAGATAATCTAGTTTGAGTAGGTGGACGAATGTCGGTTAAGTGCCTGTCAAAAAATGGACTAAAAGAAGTACTACCAAGCTAGGGCTGATAGATGCTTTGTTTTTCAGCCATATAATGTGGTGAGAAATACTTTTTGATAGCTCGTTTTATCCGCCCAGTCGATTAACGTTTGGTGTTGTGAGTCCTAGAAGTTAGTGTAGAGTGGGAAATGAGGGATTAATTAGCTACAAACCCATTAATCGTTTTAAATTTTACGTACTTTCGTTCCCCTCTTAGGATTAAAGTTTTGTGACCCTGATCGTGATATTTTCTGTTGTTTCTGCCTACCTGTTTTAAGGTTTTCGGCATTTTCCATTATTTCAACGATCATAATCGCTTCAAATGTGGGCCGCATTGGTCCATTTGTAAAAGAAGCCTTTTATCCATTTAGCTTAAGAATGATTTGGGAATTTCTAGAAATTTAGCCCAATATTTTCTCCACTTAGGCGCGTGCAAGATTAGACCTTGGTTGTTTTTTTAAAAATTTGGAGGGGTTTCATTGAATGTCATTCTCTTTCGAGGAAAACCACATATCATCTGCACAACTGAAGCCATTGTATTTAATATGTATCCCCCAAGTTTTATGCCTTGAAGAAAGTTCAGAATTTGCAACGTTAATGTTGTCATTTTAACTGCTTATATGTAAAGATCAAAGTAGTGATCCATCGTTTTCTGAAGTTACTCTATTGCTTTGATGATTTTTATGATGACTTGCTAATTCTATGCATAAGTAGTCCACTTCATCTCTCAGTAAATGTTTGGCAGCTATGTTTGTACTATCTGCAGCAAATCCACGAAATTCTGTGTGCTTATCATCATCTGATATAATGATGGCTGGTAACATGCAATTAGTAGGTAATATTGTCTGAGTTTCCTCAGGTCGAATCACAGCACTAGTTTCCAACGGCAACTTAACTTTCGAAACGCTAGCAATAATGATTTAAGTTATTTGAGATTGGGGATGATATATGTTTGCAAATTATCACCGAGGCTCTTTGTCATTGCAAGCTAATTCTCTTTCGGCATTTTAAAACGGTTATTAATGTTAGTCCTGATCCCAATTAAAAATTCAGGGGATGTGTGCATTGCTAACCCCAAAGGCTGGGTTATTTTAGAGGTTGCGATAGCCGTCGGGCTGTGTATTTAAAAGCATACGCATGTTTTGATAACCACTAGGGCCGGTGGTTAAGACGGAGTTTTGTCGCAAAAGTTTGACTGATGTTGAGTCTGAGAAGCTGATCTCTGCCATCAACGAGCGCTACTGGTATCAGATGTATCTGGACGAACTTTCTCTTGTCGGAGTGGTGGGGGAGATACGCGACGGCAAGGTACTAATATGGACGCACAAAAAATTCGAGATTCTGTACAATCAAAATCAGATAGTCGGTGTTTCGTTGGGTACTTCTGACCCAGTAGAAGTAATTCGCGGAGCTGAGCTGGCCTTCACCTACGAGGTTGGTCTGCTTTCTCAACTTGGTTAACACGTTTGATTAGCATTTTGCCACTCAAATGTCAACTACTTTTGACCAGTGCTGTGCATTAAAACCCCAATCAGTAATAGTGTATGAACATCGAAATGAGAGAAAAAAGTTATAGGATTTAGTCTTTTATTGAAGCAGAATAAAAAAGACTTTTATAATACGACTTGATCGGTTGGGCCTTAGAACGTTCTGCGACATACTTGAAATTTTCTCATCCTTCGTTGTCAATAAAGTTTCGGCCCTTTCCAAGATGTCACCCATAATGTGTGGTCAACTCTTTCATTAGAACAAAAATCTCGTGATGAGTTCCAACATCCGGTTTTCATAGTCTTGAGTTTAAGTGTACTGCAACAATTCAACTATACGTTTCAACATTTATTGTCCTTCTTCTCCCTTGACTTTGAGATGATGGCTTTCCGTTGCGACGCATTTGGAAACGAGATAATATATAATTCGTTCACTCTTCGTTGTTTACGATTAAATAATGGTAAATTGTATTTTTTGGGCTAATCTCATCTCTGTGTAGGCTGGGAAGGCACCATATTTTAAAACCACAGAGATTATCGAGAGTTTTTTTGTTAAGCTCTCTTAACCAAATCGAATATAATCTCATCTCATTGCCAGCTGTGTGAATATGTTCCATTGTACTTCCAACCTCGCCCATAGTTGGCCATTCTCTTGTAGTTCACCTTCCCTTCAAATTACTTCACTGTAATCCAGTGACTTTCGAATAACTACGAGTTTAGTTAAGTCTAATGCTCAGACTTCATCTAAGCTGTTGGTTGCAAAACAGTCATGTATTAGAGAATAACCTTATTTCTAGTACGTGAAACCTTCATAACTATTATAGGTTGTCTGGACTCAATCAAACTTGGCTTTTGAGAATCGTTACGACTACTACTTGGACGCGAACTTCTACCAACACAGGGTAATTTTTTCTATGGGAACAGTTTATACCATGTTTCTATCTCTCACTTATGACATTTGTTATTTACTCTTCATTCAGATACATTGGTTCTCCATTTTCAACTCATTCATGATGGTAATTTTCCTTGTGATCCTGGTTTCGATGATTCTTCTACGCACGCTTCGCAAGGACTACGCTCGCTACAGCCGTGGAGATGGCCTGGAGGACCTAGTGAGTTCGCAATTTATTTGCTTTGCATGCCCCTTTCGATCAACTCGTGAAAGCATCAGTTTTGGTATATGTTTAATCCCGTTTTTCTGATCTCTTATTTAGCCAAACTATTCGACTTCGCTCTCAAGTTGGTCCTCTGTTTTTCCTGCCAATACTTTCAGTGTTTGGACTTGGAACTTCCTTTTGTCAACTTTAACTCTTTCTGTTAGCGTCTATTCTGTTGTGCTGTCAATTTGAAGTGGCACACTTAATGGGCTACACTCTTTTAGCACTGTAATATACTCGATAGATGTGAGATTATGAATTCCCCGATAATTTCTTCCTCGATGGTGATTCGTAACCTTCCCACCCACCTCATTAGCTTCTTCCGCCGAATGAATGCTACGATTCCCCTTTACTACATCCCACCCACGTAACTGCATTAATACCTTGTTCATCCGTCAAAAGCGACAGGCATTGTTTTCTTTAAGTAGTCCGAGAATCCTAGTAACTAGTGATAAGTGTAAAAATGTTCTTAATTTTAGTTCAGAGTAAGCTCTTTTCGACAAATGACAAGGCAGGAAAAGAAAAATGCACCTTTTTTAAACTTAAGTCTACTGAGAAATCTCAAATCATTTAATAGCTCTGCATAGTGAATAGGTGCATCGCAGGCGCTAGAAATCAAGGACGTTGTGAGACAAATTGGGCTCGATTTTAGCCGAACTTAGGAACTTGATCTTGTATAGAAAGATGCTACACAAGATGTGAATAGTAACCGTGATACCTTACTTTGATCTCTCCAATGTCTTCAGGAACGAGAACTTGGCGATGAGTATGGGTGGAAACAAGTTCACGGTGACGTATTTCGTAGTCCCGTCGGAATCCTCTCCTTTGCCAGTCTCGTTGGAAACGGAGTGCACATTATGGTTGTCTCCCTTATTGTCACCATGCTGGCTCTTGTCGGCAAAATGTACACCGAGCGTGGGGGTGTTCTCTCCACCATCATCTTCGTCTACGCCCTTTTCTCGCCTGTCAGTGGATTCGTCGGTGGACGCATCTACTTGCGGATGGGAGGTTGGTAACTGATAGCATTCTGTTTGCTTAAATAATTTTGGTTATACGTCATTCTCATCCATATGTATCAGGCAAACCGGATACGAATAAAAATTAGATGATATTCTGAGGACAATGGTGGATTTAGATCCTCGTCAAACTATTAGGAAATTTTCACTCAAGACCAACTACTCATGGCCTAGTGATCAGGATTATCTTTACCACATAAGAAAAGCGCGCATAGACAAAGAATTCCGGTTCTTCAGGAACTCACAGAGACGCAATTCGATCAGCAACGTACAATCTGCCATTCTTTTTGTCTAGGTATGCAACTGTTCCCTTTTTGTGGCGAACTGTAGTTGGGAATGAGAAGTGGGGGCTATGCAATAACCCTGTACGAAAAAACACAATGGCTTTCTCTCAGCGAAGTACCCACCTCGGCATCTAGACCATCACAACAATAAAAAAGCCTTCTTTGTGTGTGGGGGGGGGGGGTTTTTCAGGAATTCTGCACCCTGGATTGAAGCTGGTCAGACCTCACTCTCAAGTTTGCAATTTGTAACCTGCTCTTGTATCCATCATGGTTTTTTTTGTGGGAATCTTTCGGTCTTGCCCGCGATAAATGGTCTCAAGTTGTTATATTTATTGAATCTCTTGAAGAGTACGATAATTTCTCTGTTGCGTCTTCGCAGACTCAGTAGTAAACGACGGATTCACCCCTTGTGCTTTTCCTGTTTTCTAACCCAGCAAATCGCGGTGATCGCAGTTTCGGTATGAGTTCATCATTGTTGTCATCAGGGTATTGTACGTGTTATTTTTGACTGATTTGTCGAAATTAATGAGTTGGGGATAATTTTATATTATTGTTGAGATGTAAAAATTATGATCAAGGTGAAGTAAAAAGAGATTATACCATCTAATCCACTAATCCTATTTCACTTCTTAGATTTCTATTTCATAAACCTGGTAGTAAACCAATCTTTCTCCGTAATGTTATTTAATGTTTTTTATTCACCTTCACCAGGAAAAAACTGGATTCGTCAACTTTTTCTTGGGAGTCTACTAGTCCCCACTCTGCTAACAATTATCGCCATGGGAATCAACACTCTGGCCCTCTTCTACCAGACCTCGCGAGTCCTTCCCTTCCTCACCATGCTCGCCGTCTTCGCCATCATTACTTTCGTCATTCTCCCGCTGAACCTCATAGGCACTGTACTTGGACGCAACATTGGCCGGTCGGTGGGCCCCGGTGCGAGTGCCAACCCATGTCGAGTAAATGCTGTCCCACGGCCCATCCCTGCGACTAAGTGGTTCACTAAACCCCTAATCATATCCTTCATTGGTGGTATCCTGCCCTTCGGCTCGATCTTCATCGAGATGTGCGTTTACCTTTCTTCTGTCGAATTCACTGAAGTGATCTCTATACCTTGTGATGTGCTCAATTTCCAAATCTTATCTCTTAACCCACGTACATCTAGTGTGTAACCGGTCACTATTTAAGCAAAATGTTAAAATGGAACGGTTTCCGGTGTTTTTTTACGAGCTCTGGTGCCCCAGAAGCCTCTTTCATTGAGGATCGAATGGGATACCGATTTCGGTAGTGAGTTATACATCATCAGCAGAATTTGAAAGATCTGCTCGATTGTCTGCTTGTTAAAAGCCATCAACTGCCACGACCGAAGTCTTAATTATATTCTTCGACCCTAACATCTTGCTCGGAAGCTTATTAAAATGACAAAATGAGGATTTGAGGGTGTATTTACTCATGCGGCGCCACTATATCTCATATTTTTCATATCATCTGTTAGTCAAGCTCTCCTTGATCTGCCTACTTGGAATTTCGTAATTTTTAATGCTCAGGGTTGGTCAGTTTCCTACACGCGAATTACTCCCCAAAATCAGGGCTTTTTCGAGTACCGAAACTTGTAAATAGGGTAAAAACAATTGCATTTCTTCCTTCCTTTACCTCATCTATTTCCTGCATTTTTGCTCCTTAGCTTGATATCTATCTGTACTTATTCACAATTTTATATGGAAAACTTGAAATTTACACACTTTCAATGACTGCATTTTTTGCTGCCCTTCACTTATCTACGCCTTGTGTTGGGAAGGATTGTAAAAATCTACTGTTCCATTTAATCTCTGCTCTTCGTCTAGTCGATTATAGCTGCCTGATCTTTGAGGAGTCGTGTAAATTCCTGGCCAACTTATGAGGCAACTTGTGGTCTTTAAACGATAGGGAAGATAGCGCCTCGCATCGCAACCGAATGCTGTCAAGTGGGTGTAATAAAAGTGGTCTTTGCTTGTTGCAGGTACTTCATCTTCACATCATTCTGGGCCTACAAGGTCTACTACGTTTATGGCTTCACCCTTCTCGTCATCTTAATCCTCATCGTAGTGACCGGATGTTCCTCCGCCGTATGCACATACTTCCTTCTCAATGCCGAGGATTATCGCTGGTGAGTTATCGTTCTTCAGTACTTTGTCAGGCTCCGAAGTCTCCTGGTAGGGGGAAATTCCTGTGTTACCCACTATCCATCTTGCCCTTATCCAAGCTTAATCGTACGTTGTCTAGTTTGACTTTCTGGTCGAATGCCTTGGTTAAAACAAATGCACTTATGCAGTTATCCATCGTGTAATTTATTTGCAACACTGGCACTTTTTCCGTGCGCAGTCTGTCCCAGGGAAACTCCGGTCACCCGAACCACCCACCAAGATCATAATGCCATTGGACAAAGGGAATTCTTATTCTCATTTTTCGTATTAAACGTAACCAATCTGTTTGTAGCACACGATTTAATGCGTTTCAATTAGATGCGGAGCCACGTGGTGGCACGTTTTTAAATTGTTTTTCCGACTTAATTTGTATTTTGAGGATGTATTCTACTGGTTTTATTAATATCTTTTCGTTTTTCTTCTAGGCAATGGATAAGCTTCTTTTCTGGAGCTTCCACAGCTGTTTACGTGTACATCTACTCAATTTACTACTTCCTCTTCAAAACTAAGTGAGTCACTGTCTTTCCTCTGTTACAACCTTCCCCAAGGTTGTCTTTAAATGATCTGGCTTCTTGTATGCTTTATCTTTTCGTAGAATGTTTGGGATGTTCCAAACTGCCTCTACTTCAGCTACATGGGTTTCTTCTGCTTCGCCTTGGGTTGCATGTGTGGTCAGTTGAATCTCCTTTCTGACAATATTATTGGCCTATTCTTTGTATTTCCCATTGTCAATGTTTGGGTGTCCTGTTTCATCCTAGGAGCAGTCGGATACCTCTCCTCAAATCGATTCGTGCGAACCATCTATTCCACGGTCAAAATCGACTAGGGGAATTTGGACGCTACCCGGTTGGCCCAGCTCCCGTCCTACTCATTTTTTTCATACCGAATCTCTCCTCTGTTATTGCCCAACCGCCCTACTTTTCTTTTCCACGAAAACTGCGCACTCTGTGCTAAAATCCATCATTCGTGCCGATTGTTGTAAAAAATGAAGCTGTCGAAGTGGACTTCGTTTCGTAAGCCCCTTTTCGGCGAAATATGCTCACATCCCCTTTCGGTTCGGTGAAATAGGGGAAAGCTGTGGTCAACGTCTAACACTTAATACTCTTGAGATAAAGTGACAAAAAGGTGTGTTACGAACGGTCATTTCTGCGCTGTTTAGACACAGAAAACCTTGTGGTAACTTTTAATTCATGCCACTTGATTAAAAAACTTGCGGTATTAACTTACAGGGTTCCCCAGCGCTGAAAAGTAGTGAAGCGCAAACCAAGAGTTGGGTGATTAACACCTAAATAGACTTCTTATTTCTACTTGGATGGAGTCAATAATCCCTTTTCCGCCCTCAGGGTGATTACCATGACGAGTGTTTATGCAACTCATGAATGACGGATTTCGGAAGCTCACTACAACTGCAAATGCAGCGGCAAAATCTCCTTGCTTAAGTCTTCACAGGCCCAAATTAGTTGCAGAGGTTCCGGACGGGTGAGAATCGAACGTTCTTGAAGGGTGATTGATGACACCCTGAACCCTAGGGATTTGGGCACTTGAGAGTCAAGTGCTCCACTAGATCCTCGTCTCGTCTTGACAATGATGACTGGATAAAGTCGGGAGTGGGATTGATGAGGAGTCTTCTGAAGCTTTGAACGCTCGCATATTTAAACACATGCAAAGAGCACCTCTTGCTTCATTATTCCTCTTCATTTTCCTCCTCTTCGAGTGTGTCTGTTCCAATCTCCTCGTAGTCCTTTTCCAGTGCTGCCAGATCCTCTCGAGCCTCAGGAAATTCGCCCTCCTCCATGCCCTCACCAATGAACCAGTGAATAAAACAGCGTTTGGCATACATCAGGTCGAATTTGTGATCCAGGCGTGCCCAGGCTTCAGCTATAGCAGTCGTATTGCAGATGGAACAGAGGGCCCGTTGAACTTTGGCCAGATCACCGCCTGGAACTACTGTGGGTGGTTGATAGGTAAGACCAACCTTGAAGCCGGTAGGACACCAGTCGACGAAATGGATGGATGTCTTTGCCTTAAGAGAAGCGATTGAGGCATTTACGTCCTTGGGCGCCACGTCTCCCCGGTAGAGCATGCAACAGGACATGTATTTTCCCTGGCGTGGATCGCACTTCACCATCTGGTTGGCCGGATCAAAACAAGCATATGTGATCTCCATTACGGTTATTTGTTCGTGGTAAGCCCTCTCTGCCGAAACCGTGGGCGCGTAAGTGATCAGAGGAAAGTGGATTCTTGGATAGGGGACCAGATTTGTCTGAAACTCAATTAAGTCCACATTTAGGGCTCCATCGAAGCGCAGTGACGCTGTTATCGAACTGACGACTTGAGCCAAAAGCCTATTCAAGTTTGTGTAGGTCGGTCGCTCAACGTCGAGATTTCGCCTAAAGACACAGAGCATGTGAACTTTTCTACCAGCCAGAAGGGTGATTGCGAACATGCACCAAAAAACTAACCGGCAAATATCGTAAATTGCCTCGTTGTCGAATGTGAAGGAGCAGTCAGCGTGTTCAAGGTTTGAATGCGTGCAAAGGATAGCGTTGTAGGGCTCAACTACAGCGGTGGAAATCTGCGGAGCTGGAAAGATAGAAAATTCGACTTGGGCCTTCTTGCAGTAATCGGCACTTAGACGTTCCATGAGGAGAGAATTGAATCCCGATCCGGTACCACCGCCATAGGAATGGAATACCAAAAAACCCTGCAGACCGGTACACTGGTCGGCCAATTTTCTAGCCCTCTCCAACACTAAGTCAATGATTTCCTTGCCCACTGTGTAGTGTCCACGCGCATAGTTGTTGGCTGCGTCTTCCTTGCCTGTGATTAGTTCATCCGGATGGAAGAGTTGACGATAAGTTCCTGTGCGTATTTCATCTACCACTGTCGGTTCCAAGTCGACAAAAATCGCTCGAGGTACGTGTTTCCCTGCCCCAGTTTCAAGAAAGAACGTCTCGAAGGCGTCATCTCCCCCTCCTATGGTCATGTCAATGGGCATCTGACCATCAGGCTGGATGCCATGTTCAAGACAGTAGAGTTCCCAGCATGCGTTTCCAATCTGGCAACCACCCTGTCCAATGTGGACACTTATGCATTCACGCATTATCTCTGGTCGTTGGTCAAAGCAGCCTTAATAATGGCCAGCTGCAAGTTAAAATCAAATTGGGAGGACTTTCGACTCAGTTTTTTTTACCAGGTCCACCCGAGCCAGGCCACTTGGATGTCATTTGTCATCGATCACCTCGGCCACGTGGCGGCAATGCTCTTCCCCACGACGCTTGTTTGTAATCACATGGGTGCCATTCTACGCGTGAAAGGTCTATCCTCGAACCCTATATGTTGCATCAGGTCTTGTCACACTGGGATCGTCGAGGGTCCCTCCAGGTTACGTGGAATAGAGGGGAGAAGGCTTCGACTTTTTAGCGTGGGCGCCCTCACATGATCGTCGTTTTTCTTCCCTCATCGGCCCTAAAATTTCGATCTCGACGAACTTTTATCAGAGGTAACGTATATAAATTAACCAGACCCCCTTTCGACTCAGCCCCCCATCCAAACCTACTGCGGTAGTCAAAGCATAGGTTGGACGCCGGTAGGCCGCGGATCCATTCAGGCTTATGCGCCACGCAAAGGTTTAAAGTAGTCGGGGTTGAACTGTGGGCGGGCTAGATGCCCTTGTCACGTCTACGTCTTGCATTGGCCTGAAGTTGTGTGCGCGATTATGTAAGTGGCACCCGTGTCCTAGTTTTACTCTTCTCATTTCCCCGCCAACAGGATCAAACCGACACACGAAAGGGAATTGCGGCAAGTGCGGTTGGTGTTAGGCCACATGTCACGTAGTCATTTGCACAACGGCGACGTTCTGACAGGCGTCCTTCACACCAACTCCTCTACCCCTTTGTTTCCTGTTCATCACTTCTGAATATTAAATTGCGAATGAATTAAATAAATTTAGCAGTATGCAAAATTACTTGAGCTCTCCTCAATCGGACATTTTAAACTCACATGCAGCGAGGGCTTAAATCACCACGTCTTAACACTGGTAATATTTTGGACTTTATTAGCTCCCTCAAAAGTTGACCGGAGGAAGACCTTGGTTACTGCAGAAAGTTCGCTCTTTGCCTTATTTTTCTCCAACCACCATGTCACTAAGTGACTGTGTTAAATTAAATACTTTCCGTAGGTGAATTACACAAGGAGTGTCCTAACAAAGAGAAGAGACACTCTCCAGTAGGTGAGATTGGTGTATTTGTTGGAAAATGTTGTCTAGTATAGTATAAATGCTGTGCAAATTATCCTCATTCGCAGGAATCACATTTAGCGGAGACTGACCGCGAATTGCACGGTATCTTTACAGGGTTATCGCGTAATTGGGCGTTTGTACATTCGACACATGTCTTTGTACCCCTCTTGCCTATCCACATCCTCTCAGTATTCATCCTCTTCGCCCTCGCCTTCGCCTTCCATCGTTTCTTGTCCCACTTCCTCATAGTCCTTTTCCAGGGCTGCTGTGTCTTCTCTAGCCTCGCAAAATTCGCCCTCCTCCATGCCTTCCCCGACGTACCAGTGAATGAAAGCGCGTTTAGCGTACATTAAATCAAATTTATGGTCCAGACGAGCCCAAGCCTCGGCGATTGCAGTTGTATTGGAGATCATACAGAGGGCTCGTTGAACTTTAGCCAAATCACCGCCTGGAACCACAGTAGGCGGTTGATAATTGATACCGACTTTGAAACCAGTTGGGCACCAATCGACAAATTGAATGGTTCTCTTGGTCTTAATACACGCGATTGAAGCATTTACGTCTTTGGGAATTACGTCTCCACGATAGAGCATACAACATGCCATGTACTTTCCGTGACGTGGATCACATTTAACTAATTGGTTGGCTGGTTCAAAACAGGCGTTTGTGAGTTCTGGCACACTGAGCTGTTCGTGATAGGCCTTCTCAGCAGAGACCGTTGGGGCGTATGTGGCCAGAGGAAAGTGAATACGTGGATAGGGAACTAGATTCGTCTGAAATTCTGTTAAATCGACATTCAAGGCCCCGTCAAATCGTAGGGACGCTGTTATGGAACTGACGATCTGTGCTATCAGGCGGTTCAGATTGGTGTAGGTTGGTCGTTCAATGTCTAAATTGCGTCTTAAAGGTGGGAAGGGCAAAATGACATTCAATTAGAAATAAATAGGGGGGGGGGGAGATCGGATAAAACTCACCTGCAGATATCGTAGATGGCCTCATTGTCCACCATGAAGCAACAGTCAGAGTGTTCGAGGGTTGTGTGCGTACAAAGAATAGCGTTGTAAGGCTCTACAACGGCTGTAGCGATCTGTGGAGCTGGATAGATGGCAAATTCGAGCTTAGATTTCTTTCCATAGTCGACCGAGAGCCTTTCCATCAAGAGTGAGGTGAATCCAGAGCCTGAACCACCGCCGAAAGAGTGAAAGACGAGGAAACCCTGCATTCCAGTGCAGCAATCTGCCATCTTTCGCACTCGATCCAAAATAATATCAACCATTTCCTTTCCCACCGTATAATGGCCCCGGGCATAATTATTTGCTGCATCTTCCTTTCCCGTAACAAGTTGATCTGGATGGAAAAGTTGACGATAGGTTCCAGTCCTAACCTCATCTACAAACAACCAAAATCACGTAAACAAAGAGCAGATTAAGCAAATAGACAAAATAACGTGCCACTTTACCAACTACGGTAGGCTCAAGGTCGACCATAACCGCACGCGGTACGTGTTTGCCAGCTCCAGTCTCACAGAAGAAGGTCTGAAATGAGTCGTCACCGCCACCAATTGTCTTTTCACAAGGCATTTGACCATCGGGTTGGATACCATGCTCTAGGCAGTAGAGTTCCCAGCAAGCATTGCCCATCTGCACTCCACCCTGACCGATGTGAATGCTGATTACCTCGCGCTGGGAAGGAGAGGGAAAGGAATTAGGCGTGGTCGCCTGTGAACTAGTCAAAAGGTGGCAAGGGAAGGACACTCACCATGTCTCAGACGCAAAACGTACCACACACGAATAAACTGGTAGATGTGATTCGGTTGTTTATAAAGGGATTGGCTGAAAATCGATAAAATAAATTAAAAATTATGGATTTTTTCTTTCAAATTGTAAAAGTAAACAAAAATTTATTGGTTTTTGATTACCCATTCAGTATAAACGAGTAGGAGAAGTATAGTTGAACTAGGAGAGAGAGTGTGTGTGTTTATTTTTCCTTATCCACAATTAGTCAAAATTGTGCTGCTGTCCTCGGGGGCGCGGGGGAGGGGGGGGGGAGATAAAGCGATTTTTTGGGGATAATTGCTTTTAGTCAATTCATTTTGTAATAAATACATTTTTTGAGAGACGGCACGTCACCTTTCTTCCCATTTTCTGCTAAACAAAAGTGTCATAAAAGGCGACTCCGCCGTTCTTGCTCTCTGAACAAAGCTACGTGACTAGTGTTATGAATGTCATTTTGCCTTTATTTCCCCCTAAATACCGAAATACTGACAATCATGAAGTGGTCGATTAGTTAACTGCCCAATGATGAATCGCCAAATTTCAGTTCTTTCCGGCTCGATAATGGATTTTCAGGTGACCCCGCTCACCATCGCCTCATTCTATCCCTCGGTACCACGTGCGCAAGGCCACTCGTGGCTCATTTGTGGAATGGAAGAAATATTCCTACGTCGTGAAATCGTGATGTGACGCCTAATACTTGGGTAGAATTCAGTTTTATAACACCGGCCTGGTACCCAATTCCAAAGGCTACAAGACCCTTCTGAATGGTAGTAAATTCAAACGAGTATATTAAAATGTAGCTCAAATACAAAACTATGGTAAAAAGGAAAAAAAACGAGCATGGGCATCGGAGTTGCCACAACCGTGTCTAGTATTCCTCCTCTTCATCGCCTTCGGCCTCCAATGTATCAGTGCCGACTTCTTCATAATCTTTTTCCAGAGCAGCCATATCCTCTCTCGACTCGGCGAATTCACCCTCCTCCATACCCTCACCGACGTACCAGTGGACGAATGCCCTTTTCGCGTACATTAGATCAAAATTTATGATCTAAACGAGCCCATGGTTCTGCAATTGCTGTAGTGTTACTCATCATGCAGACAGCTCGTTGAACTTTCGCCAGATCACCTCCAGGCACTACGGTGGGTGGTTGATAGTTAATGCCGACTTTGAAACCGGTTGGGCACCAGTCTACAAATTGGATCGTCCTCTTCGACTTAATTGATGCAATCGCCGCATTGACGTCCTTGGGCACGACGTCTCCGCGGTAGAGCATGCAACAGGCCATGTACTTGCCATGACGAGGATCACACTTTACCATCTGATTAGCCGGTTCAAAACAGGCATTGGTAATCTCGACTACTGTCAATTGTTCATGGTAGGCCTTTTCGGCAGACACCGTAGGAGCATAAGAAGCTAAGGGGAAGTGAATACGCGGATAGGGTACTAAATTTGTCTGGAACTCTGTTAAGTCCACATTGAGGGCACCATCGAAACGCAAAGACGCGGTTATTGAACTGACCATTTGAGCTATCAGTCGATTTAAGTTTGTATAGGTAGGTCGTTCAATGTCCAAATTGCGTCTAAAAGTAAACAAAACAAAGTGGGTACTAAGAATCATACCAAGAAGTATAAACTCAGTTACTCAAGATACCTGCAGACGTCATAAATCGCCTCGTTGTCAACCATGAAGGCACAATCGGAGTGCTCTAGGGTAGCGTGCGTACAGAGGATGCAATTATAGGGTTCTACCACAGCAGTTGAAACTTGGGGAGCTGGATAGATGGCAAATTCGAGTTTTGATTTCTTCCCGTAGTCGACACTAATTCGTTCCATGAGAAGTGAAGTAAATCCAGAACCTGTGCCACCGCCAAATGAATGGAAGATCAAGAAGCCTTGAAGGCCACTACAACTATCGGCCAGCTTCCGTATTCTATCCAATATTAACTCAACCATCTCCTTTCCCACTGTATAATGTCCACGTGCATAATTATTTGCTGCATCCTCCTTCCCAGTAACTAACTCACTGGGATGGAATAGCTGACGGTAAGCGCCAGTTCGAATTTCGTCTGAAAACGGAGAGTCGGGCATATTTAACTCACACTCGTCCTCAACGACAATACACATTGAAAGTTCACTTACCAACAACAGTAGGCTCCAAATCCACCATCACAGCTCGTGGTACGTGTTTACCAGCTCCAGTTTCATTGAAAAAGGTGTTGAAGGAGTCATCACTGTGTCCGTAAACCCTGTCACTGGGCATCTGACCGTTGGGCTGGATACCATGCTCGAGGCAATAAAGCTCCCAACAAGCATTTCCCATTTGCACACCTCCCTGGCCAACGTGAATACTTATCACTTCTCGCTACAATCATTTTAGATTGATGTTAAACACTAATTTTTGAGACATTAAAAACACGTAGATCATCACTATGCGGGATATTTACTTACCATTGATGAAGAAGGCTTACGTACAGTAGGTTTGGTGAAGGATGAAAGGCTTTTGAATTATTCCTATCGATTTCCTTTCTCATATTCACCTGATAAAATCAATAATCCGACTAGAGATTAATTTAAAATAGTTTACCGTGGCTTAATTTAAAGTTTTTTTTTTTGAGAAAAACGCTTCACCAATGATACCTTCTTCCATTGTGAGTTGAAGGTGAGGTTGTTTGATAGAGGAGAGCTAATAAATAGGGTTTTGGTCGGTAGGCATCATGTCCGTTGGGCAGTTCATACTTGATCTTACCGGGTTAACGTCCTATAGCTTTAGGGAGCATAACGAAAATGCGGGGAGTGAATGAGTCAAATGCGAGTTCGAGTCCACATTTATCTCTACACAGCGCTGCTACTAACGCCTTTTTTTTTCATTTGCTCTCTCCGCCCCCCTCCAGATTGTTTAAAGTCTCATCGACCTCCCGTTACCCTTGGCCTCCTCAGTTCTGCATTTCATCTTTCCGGTATTGTGGAGAGGGACAACTTTCAATTCTTTTATAGACTGTTAGACAGGAGGGCACATCGGAAAGAAAAAAGCGATGTGGGAGAAGGTGACAGGGAAAAATGTGGTTTCATGGAATTCCAACAGCCGAAACGGAGGAAGGCGATCGACTGCTTTGCTCCAATTCACTCTAGTTTCTTCAAATATGCACAATTTAAGGTTCTCAATCACGCATGCCGCTAAAATGTCTCCCATTCACACCATCTTTGGCAGTACTTCACACGATCTGTGTGGTTATCGCGTCGTGGGGATCACCAACCCATCTGATTTCCATGTGTCGAAAGTATCGAGTGTTTAGTAGGTGGAACAATAAAATGTACCGATTAGCCTCACACATTTTGTACCTAGAACGATAGTCACGGTCTCTTTAGCTCTAAAAAAAATTTATTCTCTTCTCAATAATGAGGTGACCATCGAGGCAGGATGATTTATGGATTTCACTTATTGGGACAACGTCCTTAGTTGTCAGGCAAAGCGGCAAAGTAGACGTCCGGAGCAACGATGTCTCATGAATTCCTTCGTGAGCAGAATGTTCCCGTGTGGTCGATGACTGCAAAACTGTTATCGAGATGGCTGTTCTAGCTGGCTCGCCGCTACCTTTTCCGGGAAGTTAATGCGCCACTTCAAATTAATATGTAAAAGTATCGTCAATCTACCATCTCGTTGGCTTTGCATGACGAGTCTTCGAGAAATCGGGTCTCCCAGGTTATCCCCACGTCCATTAGAAAGTAATGAGAAGAGCCTGTATAGGCGGGGATGACGAGCGCAAGGAAGAAGTGACCCGTGTAAAAGAAGGGAGTCTGTGTGCTTGAGTCTTACTACCTCCTCAGTCCAAGAGATTGTCTCCATTCTTCGGAATTTGATTTAGGCTTGGTGAGGGCGACACATCTCGGGAAACACGAAAATGCGGGTGAGTTATCAAATCGGTGAGTGACGTTTTTAAGTTGTTAAAATCTGGCCTCCCCACCTCGATTTAATGGCCCATCAAATGGCGAGACATGCCGGGAATTGCGGGAGGAGATCGAGGAATTATGTCCGAGGGTGAAATGGACACAAAAAATATAAGTTCTGCGCATCAAATTCACTTATAATCCGTCGTCATTTGGATTAGACGTGTCCACCTCAAAGGAACAGTCGATATTCCCCTGCAATACGGGTGGTGGCCAAGACCTCGTAGCACAGCAAAATCTACGTTCAAATACTAAATTAAGCAACAATGACGCCGTCTTATGGATGAGTAAATTCGAGAAATACCCAAAACTAGGTTTTCCGTGTAATTTCGTAAACCCCTCGTTGGCGCGGTATCCCGTCCATGCCTGTATTTTGCCGAACTGCCTGTGTCAGTATTAAACGATTCGTCCAAGCCGGCGTTGCCTTAATATGCCCCTAGAGGAATGAGGAAACAGTGCAAAAAATAAACGCATCAGGCATGCGATGGAATACCAAGGCAAAAGAAGTGCAGCGGAAGAGGAACTAGAAAAAACGCTCCAATATAGGGACATGATTGAGCACTAGTTAGGACAGAAAACACATGTACAGAGAGAAAAATATCAGATGCATAAATACACCCGAGAAGGTAGAGGTAGACAGGAAAGAGATAAGATTCAGGGGTAGTCGCCAATCAGAAGCCGAATACACGAACACACCGACCTACGAGAACTGAAGATGGGTTACCAGATTGAAAAAAGACGACCAAATAATGACGATAGCACAGTCGTAGTCAGTCAGTAATCTATAAATCGGTCACCGGAAGTTAAATGCACAACGTGTGTCACTTTGTACATAAATGACAGAATTAGGAATGGCAGAATACAGGGAGCATATTCCTATTGCACAGACGGAAAATGATGGGCCTTGCGTCTCAAGACCCAGCGGCTGCAGTGCTGTCGGTTGACGGTATTGGCGAAGAGGAGCGGAAAGCTAGAAGGTTTTTGTGGTAGAGGAGGACGTAGGCATCTGTGGTTAGAACGCGATCCAACGTGACTGGAACAATCTTCTGATCGTCACACAGGCACCAACACCCTGGACCGGACCGAATGAAAGCTGTGTAGTGCCCTGAATTCGTCTGGCCACTATGGTTCAATACCGCATACAAAAGAGTACCTGCGGGTACCAAAACAACGGTTAAAATGCGGCAGCGACAAAAATTATGAAATTACTCTGGGATCTTACCTGTCATACCAGGAAGATTGACGATCAGCGAACTGTGCTACAAACGGTGTAAGATCTAATTCCTCAGGAAAGCTAATGGACGTATTGATTTTGGTGTCATGATGGCAACGCTACAGGAAGGAAGAAGAAATAACTCGATAGGCTAATCATTTCAGTGCAAGACTTAGGAATTTGTACCGAACCTTGAGATAGAAGCAGACCACGTTGGGAAGATGGAGGAGGGAAAACTGTTTCACAGCAGGACGACCGATATTACACTGAGAACAGAAAAGAAGGCCGTCATGGCTTCAGGACGAAAGTAAGAAGAGAGACAAGCAGCAAGGGAGGTGGATCCCCGCTGAGCCACGTCCAAAGAGAGATCCAGAAAAGGATCCACAGTAGAGGAACGATGATCACAGCCTTGGTAGGAAATGACAGATTCAAGGTCGCCAAAGAACACCTGGTGAACAATGCAGTCACAATTTGTATCAGTGTGATTGACACCGCGACTGTTGTTGTTATTGGTGACTATTTCTGTACGATCGGATGATGAAGAGACAGGTGAAGTGGGTACACTTCGCTCGTCCATTTCTCCCGTCGTGCTAGAGGTTATTGAGGAGGGTGAAGACTTGAATTTCTTATAATAATGAGAAGAGTTAGAGAGACATTCAGGAGAGACGCTCCAACTCCCTCCGTTATCAGCTATCAGAATTTTATCGTTGTCATGCCATCTGCGCTTCGTTGAAGACGTAGTTGAATTGCCACCAAGATGTAGGGTTTCATCTACGTCATCTGTACAAAAACATTTATGCTTAAATAGGATCAGTAGAAACGCCATAATAAACAAAGGGTATGATAAGAAACGAATGACAAACTCTCTCTTGGCGCCTGTTCGCCAACCAAATGCGAGTGAAGGAGAGTAAGGAGGGCAATGAGAAACTCATGAGCGTCGCGTTGTTCGTAGCCCGCAAGATGACTCGCATGCAACCAAAATGAGTGAAGCAGGTTACTTGGCACATAGGGACTAAGAACAGGTCGATAGATCTAAAATGAGAGAGTACCTTATTATTATCAGACAACGAAGTAAGGGTTCCGAATGGGAAAAGCTTGCCTCTTGGGTGATTCGTATCATTTCACAGGCCAGGCAATTACGGGAACGAGTAGGGTTATCACACCGATGAAGGTCTGAGAGCAAAAAGTCCCGCAAAACTGGAGTATGTGTGAGGGCTTGAACAACAACGTTTAGGAAACAGGTATTGCCCATATTGACAAGACCCCGTGTTTCTGAACAAAAGTGGGAGGGGACAATTTAAAATTAAAACTTTAGAAGGTGGAAAAATTGAAGTTACACAACTCACGTTGTAAATGCGGGTTCGAAGTGGGTAAACAAACTGACTTCAAATGCGGAACGTATTCAAGTTCCTTGTAGGATGGACGCCATGGACGTTCAGACTGACCTAAACTCCAAAGAATTAAGGACCAAATTTTGTAAAATATTTGCTATGAAAACTACATGGACTCACCAAACTTATTTGTGTACACTGAGAGGGCATGCCTGTAGGCCGCTTCAATGCGCTCGCTATATACGAAATCGTGGCATACAGAACAATAAAGTTCGCCTTGATCGAGGCAAATGGCTAAAGGTAAAACATATTAATTAGTCACCAATGTAACCAGTGGCAATGTGAAACTTCGCAAAATAAACTCACAAATATGATGGTCAGGATTAGATTTGACATGATCCCCAATATGATGATTTGTGAAGCAGGCAAAGTGAATGCAATGTGCGCATGCCAATAGTGAAATGGGCATATTTCTCAGGGGATTGAGAGGAAAGTCACGACAATAATAACACGACAGAGAGGACTGCGAGGAATAAAAAGTTAAGACCTATGTTTAGTGTTAAAATTGGCTTAAGTCGGTTCGAAGTTATCAAAAATGATATGGCGGAACATCGGCAAATGCAAACGTAAACACGTTGCGCTAATAAAAAATTATAACTACAAATGGTTTGGGCGATGGTGCACTTAACAAGAACACCTTACACATACCTTATACTTTATCGCTTTTTCAGATATTGGGAACACAACGAAGTGCAAAATCGCGTCTAATGCGGTGAAATTTGTCTTTACAGTGAGAAAGCTGTCCACATGTTTACAGGACATGGTCGGGCTGGACTAAAGGGTTGTGTCACACCCTAAATGATATTTCCTATCTAATCATTAAGGTAATTACTTAATATTTCCCTCCAAAGGCGGTCAAATGTAAGAAAATACAAACAACGCGAGGTCAGGGCAAAAAGACTAATCAGCTGATCGGAATGAATTAGAACAAACAAACAAAGAGAACAGTTGGTGAAAATAGCCGAATCTAGACTACTTGAAGAAAAATTAAGCCACAATAATATGCAGATTTTATTTAAGAGTTGCAAAATTGTCACATTGGGTTAATTGTTGTAGAGTTATGTGTTAGATTTGATCTGGTCATGGTAGTTTTGAGATACACGACAGTTCTAATTAAACAAACTGGACAGTAACCTTAGACCGAGCAGTTTACCATGTAAGACGCCGCAGATTAAGTGTTTGCGCGTCGCTGGCGTAACGTCGGAGTGGAATTCGAGAGACTCCCTCCAGAAGCCAATTCCCTATCTATTGCAGTTCCCGTAATCTTACAAAGCGCTTCGGAAAATAGGCAAGCAAACAAAATCGTCTTCCGACCAGCCACCGCCCACTCGCTCTGCGTGAATGATAAAGAATTATTTAAGCTAAAGTCTAACCCATTGCCCGCATTTACCAATGTTAATTATTCCGTTAAGTATTTCCTTGTTACCAGATTTTTCTTAAGTCTGTAGCTTCTCCGAATTGTCAAGGCAAAAATTAGTGAATGGGACTATAAATTTTCGAATGATTACAGATTTAATTTCAAATTAACTTGAGGTCTGACTAATCTTACCCGCTTACCTCACTCTCGTCAAAAAAGCCTCGCGGTCCTTGGCAATAATTAATGCTCCGTATTCAGACCCTGATGATATGCGTAAATAGTTTCAGAAATTTTTTGTAGAGAACGTGAATTCACAATAATCTACTTCCGTGGTTGAAAGTATTAATTGAAGCGTAATTTAATCGAAACTGTCCTACTTCCTCCAGGCTTTAAATTATTCTGGATCTTATATATATAACTCTCTACTATTTACCAAGACCATTGAAATCCCTATAATAAATGGGGAGGCGTTATGATCTCCAAGAAGGCATGCATTTACAAACGAATGTCACGTGATTTGGGTTGAAATTGCGCTAATCGACACGTGGAATCCAAGTGAATCAATAGCTCCGATTCAGGCGATGATTATGTGTTTGGGTGTGTGCGTGTTTGAGTGGGTATGGGTGAAATGGAGGCAGAAATTGCACTTCACAGTTTCCCGCTTTGCTAAGACAATAGTTTCCTTGAGTAGGGCCCAGAAGAGGGAAAGAACAAACTTTTCTACCTATTATTCGTTCATTCCAAAACAAAGTTATCGATTGTGGTTTTGCATTGTATAAAAACATTTTTATTTTCTCCGTAAGGATAGTTCAACGAGAACTTAGTGTTTGAGTGTGTTTTTTAATTTAACAAATGACGAGCAACAGACGGGTATTTCACTAATACAGAAAATGTGTAAATGGCTTTCATTCTCCCCCTTACACCATGTGATTTGACGAGGATTTTACTGAATCGCTTCATAAAGGGTTGAAAAATCACCTCTGCCCATCCAGTACACAATGATTTACAGGCTTAGGAACAACTTCTCCTCATCTCCCTGAGATTTTCATGCTTACCTTCGTAATTGCACAACCTCGAGGAAGTCGCATCTCTTTGTAAAGTAAAAAAAGTTACGTACATTTTGAACTTTCCACTAAACCATTTGCACCTTGCGAAGATAAAGAGAGGCTTACAGTTAAGTTTGCGTAACTATTGCACCCGATGCGCAATGTCAAGAAGGCCGAAATCTCTAATAGATTGTTAAATTAAAAGATGGCTTATAGGGGGAGGAGGGTCTTTGACGATTTGCCAAAGGTTATTATCGCATAAAGTGTGGAAATGCAGTGGCCGGCCACGAGTGACGGAGATTTAGAGCACTTGGAAGAATGTCATACATTAGAAGTCAATGCGTTTATGTACTTTCAGCGAAACCATCTGAGGTTTACCGATGATGACTCAAATCTCACCCTTAGGATCCTATCTTGTCCTCGCAACCTCACATATGCATGATTATTTACTATTGGAACTAAAAACTGCAAGTAAGACTAGAGTTTGGACGGCCATTAAGTTACATTCAACGAGCACGTGGGGATCCATTGCACGTCACAGATCGATATCCGCTTTAACCTTATTGGTTTGATTTGGGAACGCCGCCACTCACCATGGCGACCGGCCTTATCTGATTGGACAAGAAGTGACGAATTCAAGGTCACTTGGGCAGTATAAAATCCCATGCCATGGAACGGTTTCCTTTCGTACCTTCAAGCATCCCTGCTCCGTTAGCACTAAGGACGCTTTTTCAACGAACGGCTTAATACAATGCGCGAGTGTATCAGCATTCACATCGGACAAGGCGGTTGCCAGATTGGAAACGCTTGTTGGGAACTTTACTGCCTCGAGCATGGCATCCAGCCCGACGGTCAGATGCCCAGTGACAAGACTATCGGAGGTGGTGATGACTCGTATGAAACGTTCTTCAGTGAGACTGGAGCCGGCAAACACGTGCCTAGAGCCATATTTGTCGACTTGGAGCCCACAGTGGTGGACGAAATCCGTACAGGAACGTATAGACAACTCTTCCATCCAGATGAACTAATCACAGGCAAGGAAGATGCAGCCAACAATTATGCGCGTGGACACTATACAGTGGGCAAGGAGATTGTCGATCTGGTGCTCGATCGTACTAGAAAACTGGCCGACCAGTGCACCGGTCTTCAGGGATTTTTCGTATTCCACTCTTTCGGTGGTGGTACCGGGTCTGGCTTCACATCCCTCCTTATGGAGCGCCTTAGCGTCGATTATGGCAAAAAGTCGAAACTTGAATTTTCAATCTACCCTGCACCTCAGATTTCGTCCACTGTTGTTGAACCCTACAACGCAATCCTGTGCACTCATACGACAATTGAACACTCTGATTGCGCGGCAATGTTCGACAATGAAGCGATCTACGACGTTTGCCGGTAAGATCATCGTGAACATTTATCACTCCTTACCCTGTTACGAGTTTTTCATTTGATTATGTTTAACCATAGCCGCAATCTTGACATTGAACGTCCGACCTACACCAACTTAAACAGACTCGTGGGCCAGATTGTTAGCTCAATGACAGCTTCTTTGCGCTTCGATGGAGCATTGAACGTCGACTTGACGGAATTCCAGACGAATCTTGTGCCCTACCCGAGGATTCACTTCCCTCTGGTCACCTACGCACCCACAGTGTCAGCAGAGAAGGCTTATCATGAACAACTGAGTGTTGCCGAAATCACCAACGCTTGTTTCGAACCGGCCAACCAGATGGTGAAGTGCGATCCACGCCACGGAAAGTACATGTCCTGCTGTCTCCTCTTCCGTGGGGATGTCGGGCCGAAGGAAGTCAATGCCGCAATTTCATCCATCAAAACTAAGCGCACCATCCAATTCGTTGACTGGTGCCCTACCGGTTTCAAGGTCGGCATTAATTACCAACCGCCCACTGTCGTTCCCGGTGGAGATTTGGCCAAGGTGCAAAGAGCCCTCGCAATGATCTCAAACACCACGGCAATATCCGAAGCCTGGGCTCGCCTGGACCACAAATTCGACCTAATGTATGCTAAGCGCTGCTTCGTCCACTGGTATGTGGGTGAGGGCATGGAGGAAGGCGAGTTTTCGGAGGCTCGTGAAGATCTTGCAGCGTTGGAGAAAGACTACGAGGAGGTTGGACAGGACAGTGTAGAAGGGGAGGGTGAAGAGGACGAGGAGTATTGAGGCTTATTTTCTACATCGTATTGCCATTGGAGGGATTTGGTTCCTTGTTCGTCAATGGTTGTCTTTTCATATATATATAGACACAGTATATACGTAACGTAGCTACCAATTATCGGCCTTTTTTGGAATGGCGTGGACCTTTGTCGGGGTTTTGGCTGCCGAGTCGGACGCCGAGGGCGAGTGCCTTCTCTCTGTGGAGAGCGGCCTCATAGCCTTGAAGTCGAGGAGAGTCTCTCGGGAACATTAGATGGGTAGTAGTGGCTGATGACTCAAGCAGCTTCTAATCGCTGTAAGATGATTTTCCGTTAATGACGAAACGAATTATAAATTATCAGTTCTAATTTCTACTGGAGTGACCCCATGGTTAGCCGAGAAACTATGCCATACGGTACTCATATGTATACATTTGTGACATCCCTAACTTCAGTGTTTTCTATCTTTCTCTCACTGGTTTGGATGATTCTGCGTAATAGACGGTTACTTCAGCTCTTGCAAGAATGGACTGCTTCAAGGTGTAATGACTTCTCAAGTGGGTTTTCTTGATAGAAACTGATTCCAATCTCTCCTCTCAGGGAGAACACAAATTCTTTATTATTCTTCACTAGCTACAATCAATAGGCGGGAGGTCTATTCTCATCAGTGTGTTACTCTAAAGACACTGAAACAATCACATCTTATTGCCGCCTCTGGTAGTTCATTTGAGAAGCGCCGGTGGCTGAGATTTTCCACTATAGCTCACCACGTAGGAAGTTTCGTGTACCTCGTTGTAAAGGCTTATAACCATTGTAGTCAATAGACCGCTTATTTGTTTAGTCGCACGCCAAAGAAGCGAGTTATTCTGACTCTTTTGCACACCTTACCGTATCATTCACGATTTTGGTAACTCGATTACCAGGTGCCTGGAGGGAAGAAAGTTATTCGCCCCCCCCCCTTCTCTTCTACCATTACACAACCACTGGATTTAACTCACCATGAACTCTACAACATTAGCTATTTCAGATACTTGCGCTCACAGGTGGTGCTTACGGGAAGGAAGAAGAGGGAAGGCGGTGAGCGTTGCGGCCACAAAATAGCCTTTGTTTATGGCTCGATGTAAACAGTCTTCCTCGGAAGGGTAAACTAAACCAATAGCAGAGCCAGGATTGAAAAACTTTTTGTGTTGGAAAGTCTGGTTTAAAACTCACCCAGGTGGTTAATTTTGGCGAGTATTTTCCTGGCGCATATAATGCACGATGGGTAACACTGTAACAGGCGATGTTAGGATAATCTGTTAAAGTACTCCAAATTTGTTCGGAATAGAAGGAGTAGTTTAAGAACTAGGTCAAAGGGACTAAACAACCATGTTAATAAGGTGTCGAGATAGATGCAGATACTTTCCAACTACCACAACATTCACTGATGATAATTATAAAAGGTAAAAAGAGACGGTCTTAAAATTGATAGACCGAGGGTGTGTTTGTGTTCACACACACGCTGTGATGACTAACCGCTTGGCAAGGGACCGTGGAGTAATGAATGAGCATTTCAGGACCATTGGCTGTACTCGAGATTAATAACCAATGAAATCGACGGAAGCAAATTTATCACGGAGGATTATGCCTGTATGTCTCTAAGCACCATCATTTGTGCAATTTCGCTTCCAGAGAAAGGAAATCATGCGGATTAGAATGTGGTGGATCTGTCTTATTGCGATGCTCACTCTTGTTGAGGAGATCCAATCTAAAAAGTGTGGTAGGTGGATTTGCTTCTACACATATTCCTCGCAAAAATGTTAAAAGCGACTTTTCTCTTAATATACTCACCCAGATTTCTCTTGCAACACTGTCATAAAGCTCGAAAATTCCAGATTTGATTGTTGAATTTATAACGATGTGAGCTTAGAGTAATCTAGACGCACAAGTTATTTACTCTTTTCCCAGCCATCACTTTCGTCGCGTGTACTTACAACTAACGCGTAGTTTAAACGCAAAAATATATTGAAGGGTATCTTGAACAAGTGCAGAAATTGGATAATCCCAGTAAACTACGCTGTTCCGCACCTCAAACTGGTTGCGGCTGGGAATGGGCTTTGCCCCGACAATTACTCTTTAACTGTTACCAAATATAAGTAAACTTATCACAATTCATTTGCCTGATTCGCTAAACTTCTTCACGTAAAAGTAGGTGTGAACGCAACTACACCATGAAGTCAAGAGCTTCGCGTCAGACTGCCTTTTTTGCAAATTTATCAGTTTTTGGGCATCCGGGGGCCTAAGTTTTTGTATTATTTAAACAAATAGGTTCAGTTTGTTTTGGGGCAGAATTGTTTTTAATTCCAAGAATATGTTATGGTATTTTGTTATAAAACGTTGATTTCTTTATTTTTATAAGATTTAGGACCTTGCCAAACTACGTGACCGTCGTGGGAAAAATACTAAAACCTTCCTATAAATTCAACACATCTGCATTTAATTCTAAAATAGTAAATACTGACTTGCAGGAACCAACAAATGCGAGGACAAAAGCAGTTTCTTTTGGGATGTTTCCTGCTGCAAACCCTCAGGCGATTCTTGCTGCTACGAGCGAAGGTACGTAATATTATTAGGTTGTCATTTGATATGCATTTTTCCTGATTATTCATGGTTGCCATCATTTGTGCACCTGATGATCTTTCATTACATGTAAATTTTCGAGGCAGTGCACAACATCTCCATTCTCTTGCTTCTAGGTGGTGGCCTCTAATCACAACTATCTGCCTCATCGTCGCTGCAATAGTAATTTTCTGTTGCAGTTGCTACTGTTGTGAATGTTGTTCATGTGTAGCAAACTGTTTCAAACGTATTTGTTGTTGCGACTGTTGGTGCTTCAAGAACCAAAGCAAAGATGGGGAAAAGAAACCTCTACGTCATTGACTTTTTCAATGCTTTATCGTGCTTTCCAAAATTCCAAAATTTCCTTTGTTATCAATGTGTTAAAAAACATCTTTATAATCATCTCTGATGTGCTATGGAAAGCAAGATGGTATAGTTTTCATTTTTCTAACAACATGGTGCTCGGGTATTCACATTGCTTTGAGGATTGCCAATTTCGTCCCCAGCTAGACATGTAGAAGATCACTTACCTTTTGCAAAATATACAGTGCCTATCAACACGAACATTAAAATGGACATTTATCTCTTGTTAATTCATTTATATGCGTTTCAAAACTACTTTCTTCACAAAATTTGTGTGACATTAATCCTAGTAAGTCATAATCATAAAAACACTATTTCGAGTTACCAAAAGTCTTTCATTTGTGCCGTATTTAAGTGAAAGTTTGTGTAAGGGGTTGGTTACCTTTATGTAGTGAGCAAGTTGTTTTAACGGTATCCGCAAACGTAAATGGATCTATTATGTAATTCAGAACGCCTGAAGAACTTAATAAAATTAAAATAAGCACGAGGATATTACAAACTTATAGGAACAAACATCTTCATGTTTGCACCCGCTTCAGGCTTTTCCTATGTTGTATTGGGACGACCCTCTCGAAGCTTCAGGTTCTATTTGTCGCAAGGACACTGCGAATGGATTGTAACACTCATTAATTTCTTACCTTAGTCAGAAATTTGTCCGATTTATCAGGAGTCAAGAAATGATCCCTTTAGGAAAACGTGCTTCCACGCACATCTGTAATTGTTTAAGCCAAAGTATAGATCGAGAAATCATTCCCCCAAGCTATTTAGGCGGGTCTGTTGAATGAAGTCTTATGAGGATGGTATGGCAAGTAGTGCAAGTACCATTTTTTGTTTTCCTTTATCTTCTCTACCACCCCCCGCCTCAAGGTCGAAAAGCAAAATTGACTTCATGCATCGTATGGATATCCGGAAGCCTTACTCTGTCGATTTTATTGAAGAGCTATTAGGCTATAGATGAATCGGTTTATGGGCCATTCCTGAGTAGCCACACAGTCCTAGAGACCAATGACCTCCTACCTCGTCTTCATATTCATCATATACTTCGCAAAACTTGGAGAAGAAACACCTACTGACAAATATCAGGTAACGCTTTTATAAAACAGCATGAAGTCAAAAGTAGTTAAATGTCTACGTCAAATGCGGGTCGCTAAATGCTAGTAAAATTAAAAGGGTAATTTCTAAGGGCCTATTTACCCTACAAAAAACCTCCATTTTAGGTCCCACCTCCAACACAGTTACAGCAACAACTTGTGCGGCGGTGGCGAAAAATAACCTCTCAAGAACCCGTGGAGAGTTTATTACGGAGGGTGCTGGCTCACGCGAGAGTAGATTAAAGGGGAAGAACAACGTTGAATTTCGCTTGGTGAGAGAGGAAGGGGCATGAAGGCCCATAAAGTGTCACAAGACGAGACTGCTTACCTCGCATTACGCTTGGAAGTAGTAAAGTGACGTTCTTGACAGTGCGAAAAAAACAAAAGTGGAGAGCGAGGTACTCTGTATGGCGGGGACAATTCGGCAGTTACCGTAAATGGATGTCGGAGGCCAGAGTACAAATGTACTATCATCTCAGCTCATCCAACCTGAGTCACAAAAGACTGCATTTAGCTAGCTTTCGTATGTGTGTGCACAGCCGGAATTCATGATTTGCGAAACGCCCTCATCACGTACGGTAATGATGATGACGCGTTATGTGCTTTCTGTTGATTGCACAGGCAATGTTATTACCTCAAAGATCTTCATCCACCATCGGGTTGCCCTACGGTGGCATGAACCGCATGCGTTGCAGTGAAGAGGCCGTACTAGAAGTTGTAATAGATTTCAACATTTTGGGAAAATTTCTCACTCCTTTTACTGGTATGATACGATGAGAAGGTGGGTAATTGCAGCCATGTTCCAAAAGACTGAGAGTGGGTGTGGCAAGTTAGGGAGGGAGAGAGGACGGAAGAGGCCACCTTTATAAAAGGCGCCGAAAATCGACTGTCAATGAACCCATCACGCGTTGTTATGGTGTTGGATTTTTGAAATGCCTCGGATTCGAATTTGTTTGGTTACGATTGACTTCACGAATTCGGTCCTTACATTTGTAGCTGATGAAAAGCCAATTAGGATAATTATCACCGGAGATAGCGTGGGAGGGCGTAGGCACCGGTGTGGAGTGGCCTCAACCCTTCTGTTTGCGTTCTTGGCCCACACACAACCTCCCATCGCCTGCTGGTCTTTTTGCATCCATCCCCCACGCATCACTCAACACGGCAGTGCAGCCGACACGCCTGCAGTAATTTACGACCAGGGAGAAAAAGCTGGGGAAGTGCTGAGAGCGCGCGAGAACGAGAGAGCGTGCGTGCGTGAGTGAGAGGGAGGGAGGGAGGGAAGGAGAGGGGGAGAGAGCACGCAGGAGCAAAGGAGGACGCGAGGGCGTTGGACAAGCGCTCGCGACACGCTTTCGTTGTTGCCTCGATTAGGGAGAGCAGGCAGATGTCGTTCATTTAAGCAGGAGAAAAAGAGAGCCGCCTAACATAGTGGCATCGCGAGCAAAGTATTCGTGGACAAAAAGCATACCAGTCGGACTTTCTCTCCGCCCAGCGTAGGGCAAACAGGCGGACGTGATTCACTTCCCGGTCGGGAAAGGGATGTGGTTGGCGTTTGGGTAATTGAGCAAGCGACGGGGGATGTACGACATTCTGACAGATGGGTCTTTTGCCCTCCAAAAGGCCGTCGTCCCGCTTTTCGTCCGGCAGTTATGGCCCCACGGCCTGGGCAGACCTTCACATGAATGCGCAACATCGAGTTCCCCCAATCTGTACATTATGACGGCATTGTGTGTGTGGTATTATGACGTTGGACTGGTCACTTACGCAAAAATGTCACGTAGCCGCCTAGACGCGGGTAAGCCTTGCGTGAGAGAGGCGTCACTACGCGCACAGACTTCGGACGTGGAGATGAACTTGATGTCGCTTCGACATGGTCGACCGCGTGAACCAGATGGTCGTTCATTTACACGAAAACTGAAGTCGCCGGTGTATCACGTAGACATGTCATAGCGCCCGGGCATTTGTCTACTGCGTCGATAGCCTACTTTGTTCCGACGCACCGTCGGAAAGGCGGAGATACGGGTTTTCTCCGGGCAACTAGAATCGCACCGTCTCGGCTTGAGAGCCAGGGCCTTTAAAGCCTCTCTTTCACCAGAGAGCGGCGCCAGCTTAGGTGAGCTTGGAGGCTGAAACCCGGGAGACTACAGCACAAAATAATCTACTTAAACATGACGACAAGGACACTCTAAATGCCGTCATTTGACATTTACCAATGGAAGGCCGACAATTTATTTGCTATTTCTAGAGGTTCCCGTTAGAAGATCAAACCATCTGAAATCTCGAGTAAGAAGAATTGCACCGGAGGAAGTGCAAGCGGCGGTCCACGCATAATATTTCTCTCGAAACTATGAAACGGAAGTTTAATTTAGGCAGTTTTTCGCATGATTTATAGCATTTATTCGAAATCACTTAAATTAGCATCTACGACTTTCTGCCGATGGATAGACAAAGTAACAAATAATACCATTTGAGTTAGCGTGTTTCGTTTTTGAAAATTCGTAACTACGAAGAATGTTATAATCCGCCGGTGAAATATCGGGAGAATAGGTGGGATATGGGACAATTTTCTGTGATGAAGAAATATATTTAATCTTCCAACAATAATAGATGTCTCATGTAGTCGCCGTGGGTTATCATTTAGGAACATTGCACCGTGCTGATTATGCAAATCGGGTTATTTTTCCTTCATAGGATTCTTCTCATGGTTGACGTCAGTCCCACAGCAGTAGGAATCCTCCGCTGCTAGGGTCTCGTCTGGTTGTAGGGAGGAATGATGGAGGATCACTCCTTCGCAACCATAATTTTTTGATGAAATTTCGGCTTAGGGATGTGTCGCTGGGGTGTCTTCTTATCTACCCGTTTGCCACATCGTTTTTGATTACCTTACAAAAGTCACTTATCATTACCAGTGAAAATTTGGCGCAAAAACGTCGACATTTGTACATTGCGAGACAGCGAAGCTGCGCATCTGCTCTTCCGATCGCTCGTTCATCTGCAGTTGCGTCAGTTCTCAGGGCCGGGCACTTAGGGGTCCCTTTTTTGCTTCTTATTTTACGCAGATGCTTTAACACAACCGTAACCGCGGACAATTGTTTGTGTGTGTGCATGTGTGTGTGTGGACCGTATTCCACAGTCGTCGTCCTTAATTCCTCCCCGTTATCGAGACGAGCGGGTGATCATCCCCGAGGCGTCTTGACAATACTCAAATCACCGGAACGGAATTTTTGGAACCAACATCGAGAGCTTTTTTCCCTAGTGGATCCACCTCCGAATGCCTCGCTCATGTTTCTTGAACTTAAGCTACGCTATGATTTAATTTGATCTCGTACAGTTGCGTTTTGTCACAATCTGGTATAAATGGAAAACAAACTCAAATTGGAATGCAAACATGGAAAAACTTTACTACACAGGTAAGGACACCTCTAAAATTTATAGACAAAAATATCGAGAGCAAGTTACGATGTATTTCCCTCTGCCGCAGCTGAATCCAGACTAAACAAAAACACCCGTTTCAAAGTTTCCAACTTGTTATTAGATAACTTAAGGATCTTCTCTCCAGCCACTATACCTAGCAACGATGGAGAATGACGTGTTCCAGACAAAGTGGGTTCTGGTCGAGAGGTCGGCGCCTACTGTGCCGAAAACAGCTGCCTTCGCCTGTCTCCACGACCTAGTGTGGTACACATTCGTAAATAAAGTGGGCGCTCTTAATGTTTTCGACCTCGATGACCCCAGGCGATGACTGTTTACCCAGGCCGCGACAAACACCAACCGGGCGTCGGATGCATACGTGAGCGAATGGAAGGTTGCCAAAGTGGCCAACTCAACAAGGGGAAAAGAGGGTAACCGGGGGTAGCTACGGCCTGGGAACAGATGCGATGGCGATTGAAGGACATGCTAGGTTTAGATTACGCATGAATGTCCGGAGTGCGTGATGAGTTGGACCGGCCAATAGGGAGTGGAAAACTCATGGTCGCGTCAACACACACACCCTCATTTTTATCACGATGCGGCTTTGTTTTTCGCGCTTGGCTTAGGTAATCGGCGAGGATGAAGAGATACCTGAGATTGTGGGACTAATTTCCCTCCGAAATACCATCGAACGGCGGATCCGGACTAGGCCACTGGTCACTGCAGATGGGGGTGGGACAGAACCCCTCTCTATGAGAGTTCTTGAGGATAAGTTGGAGAGGATTTTACGTGGGTAGGCAAACCCGAAGAGGCGTCTACCAAAACGAGAGTCTCTGTTAATGGCTGTCTAGGCGCGAGAAGGAATGTCAGGGGGATACACACCCGGATAAGGGTATTCCTTAATGCGGGAGCCTGATTTAATGTGCGAAAGTGGGTAGTTAAATGTGCCCACCACCATATTACGTAATTTTGTGGAAGTAGGAGTGATTCGTGGCGGAGAACCCGAAAGACCAGTCGTTTAGGGAGGATTAGAGTAAACGCAAAAATAATGAGGTAAGCCTATGAAAATCAGAAATTCGCGCATAGACGGGATGTACTCGCAATGCCTGAATGAAAATTTGAGCAAACTCAGCACTAAGCGACCACTACCGCTGTCTGTCGAAGCCTCCAGTGGCTTGGGCAGAGAGCAGCGAAGTGATATTTTTACTGACCGGCGAATTTAGTCTCAGGCGTGACAGTATCGCCTGGCTCACGCGGTAAGGGTTGCGACAACCAACGTAAGGGGACGAAGAGGGGCCTTGTGGCACACAACCGCACAGTAACAGCTCCTGTAGACTCGGCGCCACCCACAACTTGTATTTCTCCCTCCACATTAACCCATGATCAGCCGAGGAAAGGAGGCAACACCAGAGGCTACGAGAGACCATGAGAGACCACCAGAGGCCGGAACAGGGAGGCGGAAGTGAGGTGCGGCAGGTGCCCCCAGAGAGAGGCAGAGAGGAAGGCACGAGGGGAAGAGGAGATGTCCCACCACCTCGTCAGTCCTCGTGTCACACTCCACTCTCACAAGCTCTCCGTGCACACTCCACACACATCACGCCGCACGAGATGGGACAGCCCACACGACCCACCCGTCTCTCCTAATCGTCATCATCACACAACCAAATCGCATGACCGATCACCGCCACTCTCTCTCCCCTCCACCCTCTTCTCACCCATTCTCTCGTCTCCTACAACAGCATGTTTTGCGCTTCGTGGATCGTAAAGGGGAGGGGATGGCAGGGGATGGCAGGGGATGGCAGGGAGGGAGGTTGGCGTGGGCTGGTGCAGCAGAACGTGCCACAACGTGCCACGACGTGCCACGAAGTAGCACAGCGAGATGAAGTGCAGTGCAGTGTGGAGGTGCTCACTGTCGGTTCAGCGTGGGGCAGCACACCACTCGGGGCAGGGTAGAGCAGATGAGGACACGTTACAATGGTGCGACTCGGTGCAGTTCTGTGGGAGGTGACGTGACGTGACTTGACGTAACGTGTTTTGGTGTGATGTGATGTGATGTGATGTGTTGTGTTGTGTGGTGTGGTGTTGTGTGGTGTGGTGTGGTGTGGTGTGGTGTTGTGTGGTGTTGTGTGGTGTGGTGTGGTGTTGTGTGGTGCAGAGAGGCGTATCGTGGTAGTGGATGTCCAGGGTGGTCAACAATAGGGGTAGACGGGTAGAGGCACTTGGAACACAGCATCCACTCAGTTGCAGATGGGTCTGGCACCGTCCCAAGCGACTGGTGGTTCGTGGTGTCAGAGGCGGACCGAGTTGTGGAGAGGAGCGAGAGCGAGTTGAGAGAAGAGGGAAGTGAGTGAGTGCGAGTGCGAGTGTGAGTGAGTTTGAGGAGTTGAGAGACTCGAAGGAGGCGTGATGGCGATGTGTAGCGTGGGAATGCGTGGGTCGAGTTACCAAAAGCGGAGACGCGTGGTGTTGAGTTCGACAATTCAACTTCTCCGCAAGCACCTCGCTTCACCACGATTCATAGGATGAATGAGACATTTAGAAGCCGTTTCGCGGTTTTAAATAAGCCTCCTCTTCTTCACCAGTGCTTTCCTGACCTCCGCCCGCCTCTTACTACGTGAAACGATGACTCCCTCCCAGGGAAAAGTGCCATTTCGCGGCAGTAACCTTACGCGATCAAACATGACCTCCCCGCCTCAATCCCGACCACTCGTACCGACTTGGTACCATGGCAACCCAGATAGACCTGAGAATTTAGTACACTCTAACGCATGATAAAGGGGTACGTCAGGCGCCCCATTAAACCACCCGCACCCAATTTCGCCCCTCCCATCTCTCTCTCCTTCCAAAGCCTTCTCAACCGTCTCGTCACATGGATTTGAGGAGCAGCATCACTGGGCTTCAAATCAACGGATGGCGTACACGTTTCGTAATCACCGGCGATAGAGAATCGTTTGTCTGAGGTTGAGTGACCTCGCGCGGGCATGTTCAAAGACTAAACTGGGACGTAGAAGTTGCCATTCACGCCTTCGGCCGGCATGTGCCGCATGAAGGTGGCAAGTGTAGCACTTTGATTGGCGAGCAGAATTATGTGGGTGTTGTCTACGACCTTCAAAAGTGGCCTTGACATAATTTGTGGACAGTGAAACCCGACTGTGTAGCGCAGTTTTGGGGACAAAATAAAATACACACCCGCTCTCCCCCACACACACACAAACAAACAAAAGGGAGGGAGAAATGGGGCGTGAATCACGACACTGTGTCTGGTGCGCACTTTTTCAGCCTGCCATGGGTAAAAAAAGTCTTCCGTCGTACGTAAACAGAACTCTGAGGTTACCAAATCTCCGCTTTACCGGTAGCAGTTGGCCGCGTCTCAGACGTTCTCGCGCTAAGCCGGAGGGCGTCAAGATGGCCGGGGAAGGGTGAACTCGCTAGCTGCGTTGAACATATCTGGTGACGGTTTATTATTTTGGCTCATCTCGCTGAGGCTTATTCCCTCTACATGTCTTTGGAGTTGAAAATGACCATCACCTGCGCACCTTCCAATTGCCCTGCCCTCGCGACGGTCCACCACAACGACAGGTCTGCATCCACACAGACAAGCGGAGACGAAATGATCTTGGCTGCACCACTCTCGTCTCCGACCAACCACAGCCTCTGAGTGGACTTGCCTTGAGACGAGATGCACGCGAGAGGTTGGAGAGTGATTGAGTGGGCGGGTAGATGTTTGGAACGAGGTCCTATTCCCCCTTGAAATCCCTACGGACCAGCCGACATGCAACTTTTCGAAGGAATGTGACGTGCCATTTGTGCAAGTAGGCGGAAGCAAGCGGTGCCCACCCTTCCAATTGGCCATACATCTCGCTAGCGTCCTGGGATAACCAGCCCGGACGCCTTGATGTGTGGGCCCAGGCCGCCACCGCGGGTGAATGGGTGAGAATGGCATGGTCGTGTGAACTTTTCAACGCACAGCCATTGCCAGGCATCGCAATTCCACACAGCACCCGGCTATGCCTGAAGAAGGAGCCGAAAATACACAATGGTGGGCGTGGAAAGGGCCCGAAATATGGACGCAATTTTTTGTTTTAGTCCCCCAAGGTGTGATTGCGGCGAGAGATGGGCCATATCCCAATCTTCACAGTAGGGGAGCCAACTGAGGAGAGCGAGCGAGTTTGAGAGTAAAGCAGAAATGACAAAAGGGGAAAGAGGTGATTCAGTAGTTTCCTTACCTCGTCGGAAACAGTGGAGACTACTTACTCCGAGGCTTACATGGAGTGTTGGAAGGCACTGAGCCTTAGAAAAGACATACACACGCTCACTGGACCAGGTAGGCCATAACACGCTCCCAACTAATACAAAGTCAAAACGCCGCTAAACGACCACCGAGGACGAATGGCACGTCGGTCCAGATGACGCGGGAAGGAGACGGGGTGAGGAACGAATTTGGCGTTTGATGCCCCTCTTCCGTTGCCAATGAGTCACGCCTAAACGTCTGAAGGGGCGGGGGCGAGAACTGGTGAAGGCGACACCCCGTCGGCTGCACCCACACTCAGCCGGCAGTCGCTCGCTCGCTCGCTCGCTGACTCGCGTGGGCGTAGTCGGCGTGTGAAGGCGAGCGGTGCGCATGCTGGGCGCCTGCCAGATGGTTCGGTCGACTGGTCATCTCTTTGGCCATTTCCTTAATACATTCACGGAGGACGCCAGTAGCTGTCGTCGTCTTGACTCATTAACTCCTTTCCTCACATGTGGGTTGCTGATTTTACCGGGAAACGTCGTCGCTGTCGCCACTCACGTACAGTGGGCTTGTCAGATCAAATGCCGCCAAATCTCCTGCGATACGCAGGCGTTTAGAGTGATTAAATTGGCTCTGAACCCAACGGCCGCCCCACGTCACACCCAGAGGTAAGGAGAGGAGACTGCCACGAAACAGGTCAGAACCCGAGTCAACATGCCATCACACGCCAAGTAGGCCACAGTCTTGTGAATTATAAAGCACGCACAACCGCAGCACTCCCATTAGCTCGGCCACACTGCAGACCACCTGGTGATTCAGTTGATTCCTTTTGCACATAATGTTTTTAAATGGTGTCCATGAGGCAACCTTACGCCCTCCTGGGTGCATTCTCCGAGATGTCCAGTTCAGGCCATTGGCTACCTCGGCATCCTGACGCTCTGTCATGGTCTCCCCACGTCTTAACTCCATTCCGTCGACAAAAGTGGTTCAGCGACTCGGTTTCCTCGTGAATGTATTAAGGAAATGGCCAAAGAGATGACCAGTCGACCGAACCATCTGGCAGGCGCCCAGCATGCGCCCCGCTCGCCTTCACACGCCGACTACGCCCACGCCAGTCAGCGAGCGAGCGAGCGAGCGACTGCCGGCTGAGTGTGGGTGCAGCCGACGGGGTGTCGCCTTCACCAGTTCTCGCCCCCGCCCCTTCAGACGTTTAGGCGTGACTCATTGGCAACGGAAGAGGGGCATCAAACGCCAAATTCGTTCCTCACCCCGTCTCCTTCCCGCGTCATCTGGACCGACGTGCCATTCGTCCTCGGTGGTCGTTTAGCGGCGTTTTGACTTTGTGTTAATTGGGAACGTGTTATGACCTACGCGATCCAGTGCCCCTGTAGACGTCTCCTCGAGCGGAGAGTTCCAGTCGACACCCCTCTGACGTGTATAACCCCATGTAAGCCTCGAAGTAGGTGAAGTTTTTAAGCGTCTTTCTTTACGTGGTGGTAAGATGCGGAGCCTCCTCTTCCTCAAGGCAACTACTGCCTTGGATCTTCCTCCGCTACTCCGGGGAGAGGCTCTGCTTACCGTAGTGCGCCACTACTCTTGGCTCTGGATACCCACTCGCACATACACAGGCAGAGACGTGAATACACACCTAAGTACGCGCACCCTTACCGACACACGCTCGAACCCACAGGCCAAGTGATTTACGCAGCAACGCCTGTCTCGGATGCGACAGTCATGCAACAAGCGCGTGTGGTTTTCCTCCTCCTTTTGGCATTACCCCACCGCATTCACACACAAACACACATGTTCATGCACGTGCTCAGCGTGATAGTCGACCCTTTGTCTCTCTCTCTCTCTCTTCTCTCCGTTCTTCTCTTCTTCCTCTCTCTTTCACTCCACACCCCTAGTTTTTCTTATTGCGATAGTGACCTTGAGCGGCAAAAACGTCGAGCTCGTCAAAACACGACTTTAAGGTCACCATTGGTGTGGTCAACTGTGTGATACCGTGGCATCTTAATTCGGGGAAACTTGAATCACCTGGTGCTTTTTTCGCCGTTATATTCGAGTGATCTTCAAAACCCGCCTGCACGATTTCGTCGAGTCGGTGGGGTGTGGGGCGTGGCCGCGGGAGGAAAGGGGCTCTGGAGATCCAAGTTGTCTCCTTCTATGAATTACTACTTCACTGACGGCATTCGAAACCTTGCTTCTATGCATCTCTCCAGACCTCCTTTTACCGCACGTCCCCCTTCTCATCATCGAATTCCCGTTGGTTCACCACTTGTCTCTCCTTCGTCCACATGTTCTGCATTCCCAAAGGAGTGGCGGACCTCGACTGCCGCTTAAACCGGGTTTGGAGTGTAGGTGCTTGACAATTATATCCTATAAAGCTCTGAGAACTTTATCGCAACGAGCCAGTTGTCGCCTAGCACGGGGGTAGTGCATGCGAGTTTGAAGGCCGAGAGAGAGAGATTTTTGAATATTCCGATTGTGTAAAGAGGGGGACTCTAACATTTCGATTGTTTGTGCAATGGCTCCGTCAGCTGACTCCCTCTTCGTGCCTCCTCGTCGTCAACATTGTTAAGGTCGTGAAAAAGTTACTCTTCCGCCTTTGTAAATCACATTGCTCGTGCCCTCCATGGTCGGTGTCCGGTGACACCAACTTACCATTCCATGTTCTTGTCTAGCTCGAATCCGCGTTTCTGAGCGGTTGACTGGTCAGTCTTAGTGGGAGGGTTTCCGACCACCAGTCGCTTTCACAGGAGCGAAAATTTCCCACACTATCGAAGGCGATTTAACGCGGGTGAGACAGAAGGAGCAGTGTGGGAGCTGCGCGAAATAGGGCCTTAAGGTGGACGTCAGAGAGGCGTGTCTTGACAGTTGATTGAGTGCCGCCGGACATCTACGCGACAAGGACTGTGTAAATCAACAGAAAATCAGACGATGTAACTGGGATGGTGCGTTAAACCGTCCGACTTTCGCTCCTTTTCCTGCACACCCCTGTCCTATTGCCACAGTGGGACTGGCATGCGACCGCTTCCTCCTCCCCTTGGCCGGATGGGGCTCAGAGCCTCGTCCTGTGCTGTCAATTTCGTCTCAAGCGGACGCCCTACGCACAGGTCTAATTGAGACTTTTTCGGCGCGAAACCGTCTGTCTTCGCTCAGTAATATAAAAGCTTTGCCAAGTTCTTATTCCCACCGAGAAGAAAATTGGCTATGGAGAGGACGTACAAGAAACCTACTGGATCCAGTATCACCTCAGGTGAGCGCCTTATTTCTGTGGTCGATGTGATCTCGGAACTGACTTGTTCAGCTTACATTCTCCAATTGAAGCTCATTTCTCCCTCTCCCAGTTGAGAGCTACGAAGGCGAAGATAGATTATTTTGCCTGTCACTGTTCCTCGAGGCGCGGAAGCAATCGTGACAGAAGACGATGGATGAACAGCGAGTAAGTTAGTGTTAAACCACTATAAATTTCGTTGTAATTTGAGGTAGTGACGGAATTACACCAGTCTTGGAGCGGTGCACGCCTGTCACTGTTCAAACATGTAACTCGGCGTGAGAAGGTTGTGGCGTGTGAGATTCCCTCGCTCTAAATTAGTAAGTATGGAGGAAAACACTCCGATGAGATTGCGATGTGTTAAATGGAGGGCACCATTTTGGAGGATGCTATTTCCACCGTGGGCTGATTAATGCATGAGATTGTGCCTTTCTTGCATAAGAAGTAGGCCGCCTAGCGAATGCCCTTCCTATAGTTTCCTGGTTCTTCCATTTCGCTGTTGAGGAGTGTTAACCCCTTCGGGTCTGTCCAACTCTCGTCACCACACGCGTAGTCGCTACGTCGCGGAGGGGTCTCTGTGGCGGTGACCCGTGGCAGTATAAGTTAAAACGCTACGTGGCCCAGTCTTCTCTTCCACAGGCCACCATGGCGAGATAATTAGTACTACGAGTCTGTCCGCGCCTTTGGGACGTGGCGTTACTTAAACCTACCCTCTAAATGGGGGAGAAGGCGAAGACCGCGCCTCTCTTGTGCTGATCCCGAGATGGACTTTTGCAAAGGCGGGCGCTGAAAGCCCGCTTCGGCTTCACTTGCACGTGAGCAGCGGTATCCAATTCGTTTTGCATTCAATCCAGTTTTATTTTAATTCAAGAAGAACGCGTAATGATCCTTCCGCAGGTTCACCTACGGAAACCCTGTTACGACTTTTACTCCCTCCAAATAATCAAATTCGGTCCTCTTTACAGACCCTGCCAGACGATCCCCTCTCGGGGACGGTCACAATGGCACCTTCCAAGGATCTTACTAAACCATTCAATCGCAAGCTAATAACTAGGAGTTCCTCGTTCACGGGGGACAATTCCAAGCCTCGATCCCAATCAAGACGCGATTGACCAGTTTGCCCAGCCCGCTCAGGCCAGAAGGTCTCACTCGCTGACACCGTCAATGCGGCTTGAATCTGGGTGGAGATTAGCGGTGGACGTAACAAATACACACAAATATTCACAGCCCTGAGCGGTCAGCGTAGTCCTTATCAGGCCGGTTCGGCCGAAATGACAAATTGCTCTGTGTCGAGACTATTATTACCCCAGTGCCAGTAAAATGCGGCTGCCCTGCAGGACGCATTCAAAATATGAACGATTAAGGCGAGGGAGACAAAACACACAACTTCCTCCGGCCTGTGTAGCCCTCGAAAACTCCGATTTACTGATTGGGCTTAAATCCCTCACATAATTAACATCTTCCCTATCCGCCGGGTTGAGTTAGGTGGTGTAGATAGAGGAAGGAATCTACACCACCCCGAATGTCAAACCGCCACGTGCACCAAACTTCTCTGATGAATTTGCCCGAGATGCCTTGGTGCCCGTGAGGATAAATCACATACACTGGGGGATTTGACATCACTCATGTTGAGGTTGGCGGAGAAGGTCACTTTTCCAGTTTACAAATCAGAGTGGTGTATTTTAGGAGAGCGAATTGGGAGGTTAAACCTAAAGAGGAAAATCTTCTGAACCGGCGCCAGCCTTCGACGGCCTGGGGCTCCCATAACACAACCTCTCCATGCCTTTCCTATGGACGCCGCCGTAATCGAGAACAATTTTACTACGAACTGGTTTGGGCGTTTTCTCTGAGGCTGATCGTATGTCTTCCTGCCTCCCAAATCACACCTCCGCTCCCATCGTCCCCTCCTCCAACCTCCAGCCTAATAGGGTCTGCACATAGGTCTGCGGAAAAAGTTTTTGACATTTTCATCCGGCCTACAGTGGCTTGGAATGCGTTCGCCACGACCTTGAAGGCTGAAGTTTGTCGAAGGGGTGGGAATTTGAGGTGGTAGAAGAGCGGACGAACCGCGCGCAGTGGCGAAGGTGGAGGAGGAGGAGGAAGAAGAAGAGGAAGAGGAAGAGGAAGAGGAAGAGGAGAATTAGGAGCAATAATCGTATGCAGGATGTTGAGTGTGGTTGAAGGTAAGCAGAATAATGCCGACCTTATATCACCCTAGAAGTCCGAGATTTCTGCCTGAAAAGGCAAGATTCAGTTGGCGGGAGCCCCGACCCCTCACACTGACTAAGCTGAGGCAATGCGTTCACACGCACTCAGAAAAATACCACACCCAGAAGGGGTGAAAATTTATGCGTTCCCACCGAATTATGTGTGAGGTGAAGTAAATGAAATCGCACAAATCCGCCCTTCTTATGATGCCAATGCATTGCCACAAATCGGCAAAGCAGTTGACATCTACTTCAGCCCGATGTTTACTACATATAAAACAACCTTATTTACGCCTGGAGGGTCCGGGAAAAGCCTTGATTACGGGAAGATCGCATGGAAGTACTGCCCAACGCAAAAAGGGATGTACAGACAAATTGGTAGATTGAAAAACATTGAGAAGCAGAAGTGGACAGATTACCGGGCAGCAATAGGGGAGAGTTGAGTAGCAGCAAGGAAATCAACTGAGCGGAATTGTAAGCCAGCGGAAGAGACAGAAACAAGGTGAACCGTTGGTTAAGCTATGCCTTCGAGGTGTAGAAATCGCCCATAAATCGTGGTGAAGCGAGGTGCTTGCGGAGAAGTTGAATTGTCGAACTCAACACCACGCGTCTCCGCTTTTGGTAACTCGACCCACGCATTCCCACGCTACACATCGCCATCACGCCTTCTTCGAGTCTCTCAACTCCTCAAACTCACTCACACTCACACTCGCACTCACTCACTTCCCTCTTCTCTCAACTCGCTCTCGCTCCTCTCCACAACTCGGTCCGCCTCTGACACCACGAACCACCAGTCGCTTGGGACGGTGCCAGACCCATCTGCAACAGAGTGGATGCTGTGTTCCAAGTGCCTCTACCCGTCTACCCCTATTGTTGACCACCCTGGACATCCACTACCACGATACGCCTCTCTGCACCACACACACACACACACCACACAACACAACACATCACATCACATCACATCACACCAAAACACGTTACGTCAAGTCACGTCACGTCACCTCCCACAGAACTGCACCGAGTCGCACCATTGTAACGTGTCCTCATCTGCTCTACCCTGCCCCGAGTGGTGTGCTGCCCCACGCTGAACCGACAGTGAGCACCTCCACACTGCACTGCACTTCATCTCGCTGTGCTACTTCGTGGCACGTCGTGGCACGTTGTGGCACGTTGTGCTGCACCAGCCCACGCCAACCTCCCTCCCTGCCATCCCCTGCCATCCCCTGCCATCCCCTCCCCTTTACGATCCACGAAGCGCAAAACATGCTGTTGTAGGAGACGAGAGAATGGGTGAGAAGAGGGTGGAGGGGAGAGAGAGTGGCGGTGATCGGTCATGCGATTTGGTTGTGTGATGATGACGATTAGGAGAGACGGGTGGGTCGTGTGGGCTGTCCCATCTCGTGCGGCGTGATGTGTGTGGAGTGTGCACGGAGAGCTTGTGAGAGTGGAGTGTGACACGAGGACTGACGAGGTGGTGGGACATCTCCTCTTCCCCTCGTGCCTTCCTCTCTGCCTCTCTCTGGGGGCGCCTGCCGCACCTCACTTCCGCCTCCCTGTTCCGGCCTCTGGTGGTCTCTCATGGTCTCTCGTAGCCTCTGGTGTTGCCTCCTTTCCTCGACTGATCATGGGTTAATGTGGAGGGAGAAATACAAGTTGTGGGTGGCGCTGAGGCTACAGGAGCTGTTACTGTGTAGTTGTGTGCCACAAAGCCTTCCTTCGCCCCTTTTCGTCGCATGTCTTTTCCTCTTTTTAGCGTGAAGTAATGTGTGAAAGCCCCGCGCGCTTATTCCTTCTCTACTATCTGCGGATGCGGTACTTGCTTTTGTTCCAGTGTAATATTTGTTTGGCGTCAACGACTTTCTCTCATCTATTTGGCAAGTCATGCGCGCCTTTTTAAGGAAAATCTCTAATTTTAGTACTGGTAAATGATTGGATGCCCTTATTACTATCACTTTGTTTTCTCTTACGAATATTCTCTATTTACTCAAAAGGTAATAATCGGTCTGTTAAATATCGGTTGAATATGAAGAATATGGTAGAATTTTATAGCATAAAGAAGTTAATTCGTTTACAATTAGTGATGCAATGCGGATTGTTTTTCTGCCTAAGTTTCTTCCCATTCCTACCATCAATTTTACGAACGGTAGGACTCTCTATCGCTATTATGGTTTCGTCTAGTAGTAGGAAAAAAGGAATAATGAGTGGTTACGTCTTCACCATTCCACCATATGCCAACCGTAATTTTGATAATCGGGAAGGATCAAGTAATACACCTTCAGGACACGCCCCCAAGCCGAAATCTCATCAAAAGGAGTTATGGCCACCATATGGTCAAATGCCCAAGGAGTAATCCATTTTTCTTTCCTTCCTACAAGCAGAAGAAGGCTTAGCGTCCGCGGAGTCCCGCTGTGGTGAAACTGCGTCATCCATGAGAAGGAACTTTTGAAGGGAAAACAGCCAGTATTGTTCAATCCGCGCGGCGCAATGTTCCTTAACGATAATCCACGACGACCACATTAAGCTTCGATTAATGTCGACAAATTAAATAACTTCTCCACAGCTTGAAATTTTATTACGTATTCTATATTCTCTTGATATTTCACCGACCAGCTACGCAGTTACGCATTATTCTTAAGGGAACAAATTTACATCAACTAAAATGATACTCTAACGGACTTTGAATAGTTTACTAACTTAAAAACTACAAATACTGTCCAAAAATTCGTAGATGTCAATGAACGTTGTTTCGATTAATTGTAATAATGTGAAAAATTATGCTTTTAGTCTTCTAAGTACGTCCCACCATAGTTTCCAACGGAATAGCTTCTCCTAAGTGCTTAAAGCGCGGCTACTGTTGTCTACCCCAGACGGACGGTGACAAAACGCCTTGAAAAATCTCGATTTCACAAACTTTGTTTCACCCAAGGCCACCGTGTCTGCGGCCTACGGAGGTGGGCCACTTCGAGGCCGCCCTAGGGAGACAACCCTGATGGAGGAGAACGGAGGTCTGTCCTCTAGGCCCAACGTGGGATGGGTGTGTAACCTCACCAACCACCTTTCACTTATTGGAGTCTCATTCGGGGAGTCGATAAACGACACCGAGGCGTTTTCCGCTGTCATAACAATGACTGATTGCGGTGCGCTGCAGGCGTAGCCATGTATGTGTGTGTGCATGTGTGTGGTGCGATGCGATGCGGTGCGGTGCAGTACGGTGTGTTTGTTGCATCCCAACTCGCAACACCCATAAAAGTGTCTGTGAAAAGGCGGTGTCCACTGTAGCGTTGGTAGTGAAAACATTTCTATACGGATTAATCAATGGAACGGCCACGCCCCAATTAGGTAACCAGCCTTAAACAAGCTGTCCTGCAAACCCCTCCTCTGGAAACGCAGATAAACAAAGGAGGAAGTTGGGAAAGGATATTGATGAGGTCTGGGAGGGAGAGGTTACTTGATTGGTTGGCTGAGATTGATCCACTAGGCGAGATTTAGAAGGCCTTGAAGTGTTCACGGTCTCGGTCGCCTGGTGGTCTAAAGCAACCTTAGACGAAGAAGCGGGAACGACCCTCTACCAGTCTACATTAGCCCCTGCCCCCGACCCTCTCCCTACCCGAATTACTGGACTGCTGCCAAGGCTACCGTCCTCCAGTGACTCGGCTTTAGTAAAGCCTTATTTTGGGCGGATATTAATTCACGCCCTATTTGAGGTATCCATGGCCGCTACTCTTGCCAAACCCAAGAACTCAGTATATCATCCCCACGCCCCACGCCCCACGCCCCACGCCCCACGCCCCACGCCCCCACGCCCCCCATATCCTCCCTCTATAGGCCATCCCAATCATCTCCCCTTTACCCCCCTCAGTCGTCCTCAGCCCCACCACCGCCCCGCCCCCAGGTGTCCATTCTGTCACACCTAAACAATGCGTTTTCAAGGGCGTCGAGGGCATCTCGCTGCCTCCATCACGTGCGTGACTTTCTGAGGTGTTAGAATGTTGGAAATGCCGGGGTGTTGGGATTTTGAAAAAGGGAAGAAGGGGGGGGGTTCATCGGCCGCATTGTCTCCCCCTGCGAGAAAAAAAATTGCACTCGTATTTGTCTATTTGAAAATGACCTTTCGGTGTTTCTTTCTTCACATTGACATCCAAAGTTCTCCACCCGATTCTGTATCTACCAGCACTAACCTCCAGCGCATTAGTAGAATTTGCCAACTCGCTCTCTCAATCTCTTCCATTTTGTGTGAACCCCCCAAAAAAAGGGTGTGCCTCTTGCATTTTCTCTCACACTCGCGCACCCTTATACCTCCTCTCCATTCCTCTCTTTGTGTCGCCTGACAATCGTGGCGAAAAAAAGAAAAGGAGAATTAAAGTGGCGTGTGGTTTACTACACACGGCGACAAATGAATCTCGAGGAATTGGGGATCCACGCGCCAAGTGACATTTGACGGAGATTTACGCCAATGTGATTCAATTTTCAATCTGTCACTTTTAATTATCCCACACCAACTAAGCTCTCCAAGGAGTGGTAGCATATCTAATTCTCGGGTTAGTGAAAAGCCGAGCCTCCTGAAGGTTGCAGACATTGACGAGGCGGGAGGCGAGGGGGAGGGGCGCTACGAGCCATTTCGTATAAAAAGAAGCAAATGGTTGGAGAATTTCATGGAAAATGGGGACGCGGAGTCATTACTCCTGGGTGTGGTGCTCCAATCGCCTCCATTCTTCCCTTCACCCCCGGAGTGGAGGCGTTAGAATTGGGAGGCGGTGGAACGGAAGTGCCACCGCCCTTTCATATTTTTTGGAGCCCCGTTGGCTCAGGAAGCCAGAATTCATCTAAATGAAAGGCGAATCCCTGACCAGGTTTTTCGAGATCTGCTTAATGCACACTCAGATGTAATTCCGCTTATTCCTGAGGGGTTTTTAGCGATTCTAGGTAAGGCTATACTGCGGTGAGTGAGGTCCGGCTGGGGTTAAAGTAGCCACTAACACTTGTGTCAATAGAGAGACAGTTAACCATCGAAATGAATGGAATGAATTGGACCGTTGTGTGGGCAGATATAAGCGTTTGGGATAGATGGAGGTGTACGTGACAGTCTACATGAGAAAGATGGCAGGAAAATATATCAAACTTGAATTTTCTATCCAACACCAGCCTTGTCAGACCTCTAACAATCCCACGACGCCGACAAGAAACGGCATTTATGAGTAAAATACTCTTCAGCTTAGACACCATTGGTTCACAGGTCTTGTGACATCAAAAGGCTAAACTTGTGGAGAGACCTCTTCAAATATGTTTGTGGCGAATTATTCCCATCGAATTCTCGAGCCAAAAGCTCATGATCTCATTCTTCGATGTGATCTTAAATGTTTGGCTCCCCCGCGGCTCGCCCCGCTTTCCTACCTCCCGGAGAGGCACCACTCTTTCGTTTCGCTCCACATCCAACGGATAACCCGCAGGCAGACACTCTTTTACGAAGTGGAGGACAGTTTAGGACACTAATTTAGCCCTTTTGAAAACGAGGAAGGGATGACATACCCGATTTTACCTCCAGTCAACACCGTCGCGACGTTAGTCGTGAGGTCAGCAGGTCATCTTGTCTGAAAGTCTACCCCGGGTCCCTTTCCGGCTGCAGAGGTGACGGGGAGGTAGTTGTCATGTCTGTCATCTCGTCTCACCCTTGTGAAGTTTCTCAAATATCATTTTATCCTCAGACAGCTCTAGCGTCACGGCTGCTTAAAAATAGGACCGATGACAAGATTGTGTCAGTGGGAGAGGCTAGACGTCTATGTGGACATGAGAGGCCCATTGGCCAAAACACCCACCACGAGGCCTCCAGAGATGACGGTTTAAGGAGAGATCAGGGAAGGCTGACCTGGAGGGCAGCTTCCCTACATCCACAGACGCCATGCCCTTTCAACCGGTCTATTCAACAAGTCCGTCAGTTTCGTGGCCTCTAAGCGACGCTTAATCTCGCGACCTTTGAAGTAGTAGCTCTGTCGCGTCACGTCAGCTATTCCGCCGTTCCCTTTCCCAATTTATTTATGCAAGATAAGTTTCCTTCCTAGGTCCGATCAACACACCTCCATCCGATGACAGTGGGTGGCGGGAAAGGCGGCGGCGAGGGAGAAGGGCTGGTTGGGCGTTCTCGTCCAACCATTATCCCGTCACCCTTCCCGGTAGAATGCCAAAAATTTCGTACCGCCCGCCCCGGCCCCAGGGAGCAGAGGATGGCTTTGGGCGGGACAGGCATGTTGTCTAATAACCGGCAGTCTCCAGCCCTGCAGGCCCGATGACTCGACAGCAAATCGAGTTGCACCGCCACACCCAAAAAAGCTGGCTATTAAAAATCGTCGGACCCTCCAGCCACGAGGGGAATCATAGATTTGGGTTTCGTGCCACCCAACTGTTTGTGGAACCGCCCCACTTGAAGCGCCAGGCAAAGTCGCAGACATCCTTTTTTGATCGCGAGAGACTTGAGAGGTAATTAATACCAAACTGCACACGAGGCGCTGGCAACGCTGCGGCCATCGGGCATGGGGTGGCGGGTGACGGTGGCCTATACCTTGATTGGTGGTCCTCAAGGTCAAACGCGTGCTGTGTCTGCTAATGTCCACGCAGATTTTTGGCCGCAGCGAGGCAGTGACGCCGATGGCAGATGTGCCACACGTGACTCGGGCGCGGTTGTGTGTATGTGTGTGTGAATTTATGTGCGTGTGTGTGGGTGCAATGTGCACGTTTGCACCAGGTCTGTGCGTGAATCCGAGATCCACGCAGCCGTCATACTGACACACACGTCGCCTCGACCATATATGCAGTTAAAGGAGCGATAAAGCGTTGACTTCTGATTTAAAAAGCAACACTTCTTTCTATGAGTCCACTGCTTTCGTGAGAGCCTTAAACTCCACTCCCCTATTTCCAAGAGAAAAATAAAATATGTGAAGTTTTATTCAGCACTCGCGCGTGTGATTAATCCCGACTCTCACAGTAGCCGTGATAATCAATGCTAATATCATTCAGACGACAAAGAGTTGCGTCATCCGACGACTGGAGCCTCGGGGGGAAGGGGGAAGGGAGGAGAAGGGGCGGGATGACGAGGTGTGGGAAGGGGAGGCGCTCACCCCGAGGACCGAAGCCATCGACCATGGTGGGTCGAGATCGTGCCATCCAGCGTGATCGGATGGCATGGCCGCACCTGAGGTTATATTCTGTGCGTCGAGGTTTTATTAGTGCTCATGGGATGTGAGTGTAGAGGCGGCGGCGGCGGCGAGGGAGAAAGCCGAGGATGCAATGGGGAAGTTGTGGCGCTGGAAGAGGCGGTCTTACGAGATTGGGTATTCGTACGTGCTGGGCTTATATTATTCCTTCCTACTTGGCAAAGTTTGCGTGATCCTATTAATAAACACATAAGAATTAGAACCAGGGAATGTGTAGGATTTGTCGGGTGGGCTCGAAACATCCACCTCCCTCCCTCCGCCGCCGCTGTCCCCATTTCGTAATGTCAGTATCGGCCGGGTGCACGTAGTGCATGCCAGGCGGAGCATCTGTGGCATGACGCGTCGTGATGTGTAGCGACGGTGTGTCTCACTTCGTAGATTGCCGCCTCACCGTCAGATGCAGGGGGTCCCCGAAGCCCCAAGCGTATGGCACCTCGAGGCAACGCATTAAACAACCGAGAAGACAGGAGCCGATAAAGCACTCGGAGCGACCAAACTGACAGAGATTGGATCTGTGGGGGTGTGTGACTAAGACGCAATGTTTCGTCGACTTAGTCTCCCTTCAACTAGTTCCTTCACCCATAATTTAGTAGACAGGAAGATGGAGGGATGAATGAAGTTAGCTTCCGGTCCTCGGTATACCAAAATTCGTCTACCCTATCAATCATCGTTCAGGTCCTTAAATTTGCTCATGTAGTAGATTCTTCGATATTTGCATTTCATACCACAGAAGGCTCCTAACCCAAAACAGTGGTCATTTTGAAATAGTGTGAGTCTCAAATCCGTCTTTGTTGTCGATCCCCCCATTTGTCAGCTCAAGGCCGCGGATCAGCTATGGCCTTCGTGATTGTATAAGCCACGTTTGACACCGCATGACGTCATCGCATGGGAAACCAGCAAAGACAACGAATTCTCAGAAAATTTGCCATCGCCACTGTTGGAGTAGAACGGCGGTAGCAATCTGCGTTCTTACATTTCGGCGCGGATAACAGTTGGGGGACCTTGTCGATCGCTTCACATTGCCTTGGCGCAGCATCCCATTCGCCCATCCAACCACTGGCAGAAGGCGACTCGCACCCACCCAAGGGCATGAGAAACGACGACATATTTCGCAACGCACATCTACAACGCAAGTGCGCTCAAACTGCCCCAGCCACCCACAGATCGCGCGACACAGAATCCCTAACACGCTGATCACTCGCTAATACCACACATCGTCTCACGCCAAGTTCCACCGAGGAGAAGGGCCAAAGGAGGAGAATGTACAGCATTTATCAATGCAAAAAAATGAGTAGAAAGAAGCATTTTGGAAATCTGGAGGGATAAGGTAGCTTACTAGACCACAAGATCGGAAAAGCTGATCTCGCGGAAGAGGTGAGTGTGTATAGGTATATGTGGACGTGTGTGCATTTCGTGCGATTTTCGGGGATGAAGAGTAATGAAGGAGGAGATTATAGACAGCAGGTCCGTCGGATAACAGGCCTTAAAGTTCCTCCATTCAGTCCCCACCTCCCCTCACCTTCCAGGCAAAACGCATGGTCCGTAGACACGATGGAATGCCCGGATGGCTTTATGTCCATCCGTTTGTCAGTGGTCATTCTTCAGACCAGGGAAGAAGTCGTGTGCCAGTCTCCTGGGCGAATAGAGATGAGGACAATTCCATGGAGGTACGCTTCCCTCTATCTCCAACACCCAGGCCGCTACCATTTACGGCTGCAACTCCAGCTGCGGCCATGGCAGCGGCTGAAACGACCTCCAGTTGATGGCGTTTCATGTGCTTGTTGAGATGATCACTGCGACTGAATCGACGAGGACAAAAGCTGCAGGTGAATTTGCGCTCCCCAGTGTGAGCACGTTTATGCCTTGACAGCTCATCGGATCGAGCAAATTGGCGTCCGCACCCCTCCCAGTCGCAGACATAGGGCTTTTCACCTGAAAAGGCGGATGGGATAGCATGGTCAACTCGTCAAATAGCGAAGCGCTACGGTATTAGGCCGACGCGGGGTGGGACAGGAGAGGAGGGAGGAAAAGCTTACCCGTGTGGGTTCGGACGTGGGCTTTGAGGTGAGAACTCTTGAAGTAGGCCTTATCACAGCCTTGGAATGTGCAGTGGTGGGTTTTCACACGTCCAGCTGGAGCATTTCCAACAATCTGTACGGCTGTTTGTTTCTGCAGAGCGGCAAAGGAGGTGGGGCAGGGGTCGGACGCGCGACGTTCAGTGTACACAGGAGGCGTGGGATTTAAGGAAAGCGCGTGAAGGTCGGAGGGGCAACTGAAAGGCTTCGCCATAGAACAGGACGCTTCTTCATTCTCCGGTCCAGTGTGGTAAGATGAGGACTAGAAATGAGCACACGTTTGTTCGGTGAGTGGAGGAGCCAATCATCGTGGGAAGAAGAGGGAATTTTCAATTTCAACATCTCGCATAGAAAATTTACGGGAGTGGAGCTAGGAGAGGCACAATCTTCGGAAGACGGGATGGGCGAGATCACACTAAGCACGCCCGGTTCTTGAGGATTGAGGGAGTTTTGACGCTGTTGCGCCATTAGCCGTAGGAGCATGGAGGAGTCCACAAGATCTGTCGAACAGCGTCGAACAGGAATCCTCCCCTCGAGATTTTGCTCGCGGAGGATCTGCAAATACCAGGAGTGTATTGAAGGAAAGCAAAAAAATCCTTGGAGTCAAAAATGGAGAGGAACTCACTTCTGCTAGTCGTGAAGCCGGTTCAGCTCCAGCTGCCTTGTGTTTGAGATTGCTGGCGGCAGTCTCGTGGTGTTTGGTACGATGAAGTTTAAACTTTAATCTACGGTGTAATTCGCCCTCTGCCGTCTCCAGACTATCGTTGTTAGCATTGATGGGTGGGGTTTGAAAAGACCCAAGTTCCGAGGGGAGAGGAATGGACGGAGCACAAGATTGATTTTGGGGTGGTAACCCAAAACCGAGTCCCTCCGACATAGAGACTAGTATCTCCGCAGTCTTCAGCTGAAGCATCTACATGATATAATCGCAGGCTCGTCAGACCAAGCCAAATGGTGAGGAGAGGAAAAGCATCAATTAGGTGGTGGTCAACTTACATCAATGCCAGCCACAGGCTGCATCAAGAGGGTTGAGGCGATGTCCAGACTCATGGGAGCGCAAAATCCGCGTGGAGAAGGATCTGAAACACACTGTATACTCGATGGCGAAATCACTGGGGCTTTATATAGCAGCTGATACTGGTTGTACGGTCATGCGTCTAGTCACTACGACCTAGAAACGCACTGTAGATGTGCACACCTTGTTTAGCACAGTCCAGCCAATTAAAGCGCTAGATTTAGGTGCGTGAGTGTCACCCGCGAGAGGTTATTGGTGCATTGGGTCTGCATGCGTCCCAAGGCTACTCCATCTGCAAGTTTTGCGCGAGGCTAATCACGCAGCTTGGAAGTGACCATGAGAGCGCACTAATGGCTTGTGTGGGCTTTTGTGCACACGCGCACACACGCGTACACAATATTCACGTAGCTTTATTGCATGTAGTGGGTGTGTGCATGCGTGTGTGTGTGTGTATTTGTAGCTAACCCTGGCTACGCCCTACCACAGCCACCTCTTAGCGGATCGGATTGGTCTGAAGTTCACTTTCACTCGTTTCTGTTTGTTGAGGCATCCACATTGCGTTGGGACTTTTAGTAACAAACAGACGCGAGGTATTGCAACCGTCTCAGGACTTCCTCTTCCAGTGGCAGAAAGTCACACCCTTCGTTCCTCTCTTCGAGGTCTCGAGATAGCAGTCGTGAAGGGAGTTCTCTCCAGCACCACATCGTTAAAATCCCCAACTATGACTGCGTTCCAATGTTGGCTTTCTCCGTCTCCTACGCCTTCTGCCTAGACGGGCCCGGGGATCGTGAGGCACCGGTGACGGGGCCCGTTTTGTCTACGAGGTGGACAGGGAAAGGGGCCAATTTCTCTGGCCCCCCTTCTAGCCTCTCATTTCGTCGCTGAAACTACCTCCGTCCCCATAAAATCTTTGTTCACGCCAGTGCGCGGAATACACGTTAAAGGTAGTTTGGATGGGAGACTCGCAATGACAGTATAAATACCTTATCAACCGGTCAAAATTGTACGTTTAGGGGAAAGTGAACCAATTAACTGCGGCCCTTAACATGGACCAGCGTGATATCAAAAGCCGTTTTGGATTGGGCTCCCACCTCACTCACCTCTGGACCCGTTTGTGAGCGAGACAAAAGAGAATTGTGAACCCCTCTCCCTCCTCAAGCGCGATTCAAAACTAGAGACGGCAGGAAATGCTGAATTATCAGACGCACCATCGGGAGTTTATTGTCCTTGGTTCACTCCAGCACGTTAAAATCGGAGGTTTGCGCGGTCGCCATGTCACTCACTACGACATGGCAGCAAAACTGCGTAATACTTTCAGGTGAACTGCCGACAAATGCAACCCGAAGTTGCGACGAGGGACTCAAATTCTTGTGAAAGTGCTTTGGCAGCAGAGTTCGAGACCACCCGCAACGAAAACAAGAGACAATACTTTTCCACAACAGAGTTGAGATCATGTGTTGGCAAGGCGTAAAAGTCATTCGGTTCAGCCCCGCCCCCAATTGGATGGGAAAACGAAGATGAAGGGAGGAGTAAAGTCGACTATCTCATTGGCTGGTCGGAATTTCCTGTATTTCGCCATCACCCCACCCCCTGCCTTTTCCCTTTTTAAAATTCCTGATAATGTGGCCGCCTTGAAAATGACTGTCCCGCCGTGCCACCCATCTGTCCCCTACCCTCGCCACCATGCCTGGGCGAGAGGAAAGCGAGTGCCTCAGCTGTCTGGAAAGCATGCAAATGCAGTGCAGTTACCACGCAACCATGTTATTACTTTAACCGCAGCTGACCCCATGTGTGGTCAAGCCAGATCATAGTTTAATCGGTTATTGTAAACGAATGAAGAGCAAATGCCGCATATTCGTGACTTTTAGAACGAAGTGAGGTCAAAGCATGTTAGGTGGGGTGTTAGGGGTTAAGCCCATCGTGCCTTCTAGGCCCTGTTTTTGAATGCACGACCCCGCCCACATAAGAAACTTGCTCCCTGCTCCCCCATTGGTCACCTCCTCTAGGTCAAATGAAAGTTTCTGGACCGGCGATTTCCCCTCTTCTGATTGGTTGCCATGCCAACACTCTGCAAAGGACGGAAGCGGGTATTTCGCAGTGCAGCGTGTGTGTGTGTGCACTTGCATGGGTGTGTAGACGCCCGTGTTCACGTGACAGCTCGCAACGCACGTGACTGGTGCAAAACTGACTTTGCCTTGCCTGTGTTATTGTAGTATCGCGGTGCTAGCAGTTTACGTGTAGAGACATGAAGGCGAGGCCATGGTTTTGTTCGTCCACTGGAGCCTCTCGCCCCGTACTCTAAATTATCTGCGTCCTAGTTAAATATAAAATACTTTTTCGCCCTTACACTATGCGGCACACCATGCTGCGTCTGATTTTGCGAATAATGACCGCCCATCTATCGCTCGCTTAGGTCCGTGTACCGCACGCCATGACTGCTGTCTCTGTCTGTCCTCGTCTCCCCCGTTGAACAGCCGACATAAAACTAGTGAGTTGCGCGGGTTGACCTCGTTCTTCTGGGTGCTACATCATCGGCTCCAGTATTCTTATAGTCTCGTACATCGCATGATAAAATTGACGCCGTGGACGTCTTCGCGTCGACCGACCGCCTTCCAGACTTGCGCCAATCCCACCAGTTGCCAAATGCCTAAAGTGATGTGAGCTCGACCTTTATCGGAGCCATCAATGATGTCACACCGATTACCTTAAGGCAGCCGGTGAACTCAGCATCATCAGAAAGGTAAATGATACGATAGCGCTTCATCCACATCTAAATGAAAACGGAGGGCAACCGTGGATATACTTTCCTTTCACAGTCGTTAGTCAACACAAGAAAACGTTTTAATCATCACCTCCACTTCCTTCCCTGTCTCGAAATTTCATAAACACTCGACACGGCAGGATACAGGCCTTGGTTACGAGAATTCGTTTCCTGCTGATGCCCTACTTCTCCGCCCTAAATCAGGTTGACGAAAGAGAGAGCGAGAGAGAGGTGTAGGGTGCGTGCAATGACATTACCGCAAAGCTTGCTAGCTGACAGATCATGCCCCCTGACTGGCAATCAGGCCATGTGTTGCCTGAGGGTCAGGCCACTGATGCTAAACCGGTGCCCTCGTCTGTAACAACTGCATTCACACTCGGGTGTCTCAACAACGCCCTCGGAGGCGACCGAGTTCTGCCTCCTGTTCATGCATCGGATTTGGGCACGAGAGTAGAGCGAGCAGATAACACGGGCTTTGCATAGGCTTGTGACGCCGCCTCAACATCTTATTTGCCGCTGTTGCAGTTAACATCGGAGTGGAACGGTATGAGGGCGAAGGAGAAAGTGGGTGGGTGGAATGTTAATTAGCTGTTTTGTTGCCCGAGCCTAAGGGTGTTGAGGGGCTTTGCCAATTTTCCAAGATCTTTCATCACTCCACTGATCAAATTTCCTGTGCCTAGACCAGAGTTTGAGTGTTTCGGTGTGTCGAGCCTAACATTTCCTAAGACGAACGGGAATAAGTACGCTGAATATCCTAAAAAAAGAGGACTTGTGGGAAAACTCATCCGATACCCACCATTGCCCCTGATGCATCTCGCCACCATTTAATAGATCGCCTGACAACCCAGGCCTGGGGGCATTAATGCAGAAGATTTTCGGGAGAGCATGGGAAACAAGGGTAGGCGGACTTCACAAAATCCATGTTGAAATGAACAACTCTAATCACGTCCTCTCACGCCGCTGTTGCAATCCACCGGACGGAATTCACGTCTAAATACGAATTCACTGGTGAAGCTAATCGGAATGAGCTCAACGCGGCCTAGGAAATAGACATGACATCTGCGAGGAATTTACCGGCCATCAAGGTTGGCTTTAGAAGCTGATTAACGCACAACCGAAGTTGTCTCTCTGTGTGGGTGTCGATACAACGATGGGATTAGTAGATGTGATGACGAGTTCCAGTGATCACCAGATTGGTTTAGGCTGCGAGAACATACAACTGAGATGTTTACCCTCGACATGCAAAAAGTAACCCAGGTGACAACTGGGTGACGTACGTATCACAGTGCAAATAACTATCACGAGGACGGCTGGGGGTTTCTGCGGCGGTTCTGATCCTTGCCAGCAGCGCGCCCTAGTGGCCTGGCAGCTGCCAGTGGCGACAGGTTTGAAGGCATGTCAGATATCTGGTTCTCTCCATAAATTCCCCACCAAGAGGAGCATTGTCGACTTTCCTTCGGCAAGGTCGGGCTCCCGAGGCCCCGGAACACTAATATGTTCTCGCGTTTCGTCACTTCCCGGACCTTATGATCTCAAACACAGCACTCGACTGTGCCTGTATATACACACACTTGAATGGGAGTAGCAAAGTGCAAACAACTCTCACAGCACAGTTACACCCAAGTTTACACTAAAAGGCGTCATCAGACACACGAGTCCGTGTGCAACTCCAAGCCAGCAGTGAGATGATTTGACGATGGAGAGAGGGAGTGACTATGCTGACGGATAGCGATGCCATCGTGATTAGAGCAGAGACCGAAGTGGGATGCCACACGATGACTAGTACCAGTCACAAATGTGTCACCTGTCTGGTACCTCGCCCATTTCGAGCTGGTTTTTGTGCTTGTACATACTATCCGAGGGACTTCAAACACTCAATCGTATAACCTCGTGCAACAGCTTTGAAAAAGCACACCACAGAGGCGTGATCTGCTACAAGTAGGTAATGACGTACCGCCGGAACAAGATCTACAAGTTCTTCCGCAGACTATTTCGTCATCTCCACTTTCTTTTTCAAGTCCCTGACGACAAAACCGAAACCCAAGTGCGATGAAAATATCAGACTATCAGACCGTACCGGAGGTTCCAATGCCTTTACAACACCTCGGATGGCCCAGGTGTGAAAACAGCTTATTCCCATTGCGAAGATGAACCATTATCAATGTCATGTGAAAGGCCCCAAGCAACGGGTACAAGACGTGAAATTTGGCAAACCACTAGATCCATAAACTTAGGCAGCACAAAGACTTGAGAGCAGAAAATGGTAAAAATCACGGCCTATTCGAAGAGACATGATGGTTATAAACACTAGCAACATGAGAATGCGCCGTAGGGTACGTTGACCGGGATGGATTTTTCGTCTCACCGACCAGCATCCTGCCATGACCTCAATAAGAACAAAATCGACTGGGATGAAATGACTGAACACGTCCGCAGACAATGCAAATCTCGCGATGGATATTATACTGCTCGAAGTGCACCAGGCCAATCAACAATTCGTGAAAATGGATAAAGGGAGGAAAAGTTCAAGGCGAAGAGGCCTTCAATCAGGAATCTGGTTAGACGCAGGCTTGATCAGTCTCTTCCTCCAATGGGCAGTTCCCCTTTTTGGTACCATTAAAAATAGGCTTACTTCGCGCACTTTAAGTACCATTACGTATGAGCCGATGACGTCGTTCCTGTAGGGCTCCCGCAAATGTGGTGATACTGTGCGGAATAGTTAGCCACCCTCAATGTAGGGAGGCTTCAACTATAGGCACACCCTGCCATCACTGAGATTGTAACGAAAAGGAGGCCACTACAAGTCTGTTACTACAAAGAGACTGCTGTAACAAAACACTGGCCTCCGGATGTGGGGAAAAGAACAAGAACTAAGCAGTGATGGAGGAATACATCCCAAGACCGTGAATAAAGGGCGCTAAAGAACAGATATACAGGAAAATTCTTGTATTATCTTAAACTGTACATGTGTAAAGACGATGTGATGAGGTTGTTCATATATCTGTCGACGATGGCAACACAAAATGAAGCATTTTTGTTGCCCGATCAATTACAGTGGATGGGTCTAAAAGTTTAAAATATATTTGCTACTGAAAATTTAACAGTAAATATGTTGTCACTATCGAAAAAGGCAACCCACCGGCAGACGAGGGGATGGAAAGGGGAAATGGAGTCGTCTCGGGTGCAACACCTCCACTCCCTATTATTTGTTCGCACATCAATCGAAGACGATCGGCCGCAACGCCTTGAATACCAGCCAAATAGTGCAATAGGAGCTCAAAAGTCTCCTCATCGATCTACCATAAAGTAAATGTAGAAACGGAAGTTAAATACCAATCTTACTTTCAAGAGAAATCCATATAACGTCATAAAAATTTAGCGAACAGACTAACAATATGTGCTAGCGACCTTGGTGTTAACACACTGAAGCTGCACAAGGACTGTGGCTATGTCACGCGGTAGATTAAGGATCAAAGATCACGATTCTGTTGAACAAGTTTCGCACAAATCCCAATTCCAAAGACTCTCTAATTAACGGAGAGAGTAATGAAGTTTCTCCACTTGCGTTTTAAGTAATCTTTGGAAAAGAGGGCTAAAATGCGTTAAAGTGTTTTAGGCCAAGGTTTACATACAGCTCCTACTTATATTCGCTCTGCTTCACGACTCCTCACGGTAAATCATCCATATCATTAACGAAATTGATAAGTATACAGAAAACAGTTGCCGTAGCACGTACAAGCGCCTGATTGAAGGCGTGTTTGATAAGATTCAACTGCGGGACCTTTTTGTACTTCCACGTCACTGGACTAGAATACCAGGCGTTTAGGTAATCCACCGCCTCTGCCGCGTGCTCCTGCTCGCTACGAGGTGGTCGCGACAGAGCTAAATTACGATTGGCGCGTCGTCGACGGCGAGAGAGGGTCTTTTTTCGATGTCTTTTTACCCACTTGATGCGCTTTATGGCATTTTTGCTTTTTTTAGGCCTTTGTGTCTCCTTTCCACCGTCTTTCTGGGCAGCGTCGTCGGCTTCCGTGTTTTCTGAAAGGAGAAACAATGCAGATTTAATTATCCCGGCATGGAGACAGCACAACTGCCAAAAAGTCAAATACAATAAGAAAAAGGAGAGTAACCGCGGTATTTGATTATATTCATGGTTCCTCACCGTGAACGCATTAAATTAGAATATTTAGTTAACAGTGGACCCAGCATAGCGTTGCATCTTTAACAGCCTTGTATAGTATGTTTAGGTACAAGAAAAAGACAATACTAGAATGTCGATTGTAAATGGAACAGGAAACTTCGTTTATGGGAACTTTCTGCCAAAAATGCGGCGGAAAGGAATGCCTACTTAAATTATATTAGCTTTCGGTTCTTTAAGCGCTGATATCATCCTTGCTTTGCCCTATGGAGGCGTGACCTTGCGTCAGTAGTATCGACATGCAGATAAGGGGTGCCAGGTTAAAACGTTGGAGAAGCTAATTGTCAAAACGAGAAATCATTTGTCTCCGAGTTCCCAGAGGTTTCGGAAAAGAAAGCAGAGAGAAAGCACGGAGTGAAAGTGATAATGGTACCATTTGGGTGGAAAGTGGATGATGACGATAAAGGAATTAAGACGACAGCTTGTATGTAAGCAGTAATAAAGTGGGTGCACTTATAGGTTTGTCGAAAATGAGGCGATGAAGTAAGGAAAAACATACGTTCAAGAGAGAATGAAATATGTAGCCCTGTGACTTATTCACGATATTGGCACTAGTCTTGATTACCAGCAAAAACTTGATCTTCGATAAAATTACATGAATCAAATCGTAACTCAGTCGGGATTTTACAATTTTCTTCTATCAAAAAGCACCAAATATAATGATGGAAAAGTGTTAGATGTCAAATGATAGAAAACATGTATGCATTTGGACAGTTGGCGTTAAACAAAGTTCACATAAAATAAGATCTCACCAGAGGTCTCTTGGTGAGTCGCTACGGGGATTTTGGTCGACTTCAATATTGAAACTTTGGGTTTGCGCTGAGGTTCCGCGGGTTGACTGAGTGGTGTTACTAGTACTTCAGCAAATTTCACGGTCTTCTTCGGTGGTGTCAAAGGATCTTTCTCGGATGTATGGGTTTATTTTTAGAATAGAAGCATGACAATCGGTGAAAAAATCACTACTTTGCAAGTATATCACAGAAATGTCTTTACTTTACAAAAACACAACACTAGTTCATTACCAAAGTGTCAACAATTCATCGACACAGATTCGACGATGCACCCAGTACAGGCAAGTAGAAATAAAAAAATTCACCTGAGACTGCGGCTTCAACAGAAATGTGTTCTTTTACTAGCTTTAGTTTTGGCGAAGATTCCGTCGACGTTTTCCGCTTCTTTGCAGTCTTGTGAGATTCCAAAACAGCGTCAAGCTCATTCTCCTCTAAACGACAGTGAGAAATACTTGTAGATAATTTTAAGACAAGCTGAATTAGGTACATATATCATGCCAAATTTCGGTTAAAAGAATCCAAGAGAAATCAATTTGAGAAAGTGACTTACGAGAACTCAGATCTTCGGAATGCGCTTTGCGCTTCCGTCTTGAGGGTTGGCTTTTCCTTACAACGACCTGTCCCTCACCTTCGGCAAGGCATCGCAACTCTAATTTTTTATGTTTCCCGAGGGACCCCATTGCCTTAATTGTCATCTAGAATGAGATGACATACGATATTACCCATATAACAGATTATTCTGGAAAATTTATAACGTCCATACAGATGTTTCCTTATTCTAGCATGCATAAGACGCCGATGCCGGTACAGACATTCATTTCAGGAAAAATACGAAAATTATAAAAAAGGAAAGAAGAACTAAGAGTTAGAGAGGACAGTTTTATATTTAACACTCTGCTATACATTCAGGGTATTACAAAAAGGACAAATTAAGTAACTGGAGAAGGCCCAAGCGCTGAAGATCTGAAGGAGAATGTAAACATGAAGCAGGCAAGAGATCTGGCCCCAAATACCTCTTCTTCAAGCAGAGAAGATAGAAAAGGAAAGTTATAATGTGGGACCGCAAATTGGCGGATGGAGCTGCACCGCGTGTCTAAAAAAGGCAGCAGTTTGGATAGACCGCGTTTGAACATATCATGTAGAGGGGCCCATTTAGTTACACTGCCAATATTTCCCAATTTTAGTTGGATATAGCTGCAAATCAGGCGTTTGTGTCGGAGAACCCAGACCGGTTTTCATCGAAACTTTTGTGTTAAATAATTCCCTTTTTATTCCTCTCTATATTTTAAGCAGCCACCCATGGATTGAGTAATGTTCAAGGAAAGCACCGGTCTGCCATAATGACGTCACTTCCGTTAACTTTAAGCCCGATCAAAGTCAGTCATCAAAATAAACATTCGTTAAACTGGATGCAGCAAACAAACAGAGAAGCTGCTTCGGAATCATACATTTTAGTTCCCCACTGTGTCAACAATGAAGTTTAGTACGATCTTTGTGCCGCCTAGGCCAGACGCCCTAGCCGGCAGCTAGGCACCTTTGGTTAGAGATGAGATAAAAAGTAACAAGCATTCGTGAGTGCACGCACTGTGGGGCGATGAACAAAGCTCCTTGTGATAGTATCTGTTGATTAAAGCGTCGGTTCACAAGTCCCGTTCGTCTAGTATGAAATAATTAGGGTGTCTTAATCAGACCCCCGCTAACTTACAATATTTCAGCATGCACCACCATACAAATGATGGGATCAACAGAAGCACAAACTTCAGTCAAGTTACTTTTCCACAAGCAGTAAAACCCGTGGCGCATATAAAATTGGAAGGATAAAAGGGGACATCTCAACAATATATATATATATTTGGAAAATAGTATAGAAATAGACGAATTTCCCTTCCTATGATATCATTTACGTCACCTTATGCCAAACAACACTTGCTAATATGATAGGGCATGTACATACACACCTTTTCGTCCGATCGTTAAAAATTAGTTCCCATACCTCATCAAACCGAGTTTTTCCCCCGTCAGGACTATCATTTACACTTTAACTTAGTATCACGATACACCGCCGCAGATGATGGAGATGACGAATAAATGGGAGGAGAGTACGAGTCATCGAAAGGTGTCATAAACTAGAGACAAAAGCTTTTATATTCGACCAACCGCATAGTCTTGTGCAAGACCGGGTCCTAATCATAGAGATACGGATGTTGCAATGTCAAAAATGCACCTGTCGGTAAAACTAAATGATTAAAATTGGCTTTCCCATCATTTTAAAGTGCTTAGTTAAAATTACCAAAGAGACAAAACGCCAGTTAGATGAATGATTATAACGTAAAATAGACTGAGTTAAATTACACAAATTAGACTTACTTCTAAAGACGAGTATCAAAAACAAATTCCGGTACTTTGATTACAGTGCCATCCATTTCCTCGGAAACTATAATCTGGCAGCCGAGGCGAGATCTGTTGTGTAGAGCAGATAATTTAGACGTCAAGTAAAAATACATGATTACCAGACGTATCAAACGGTCTTGAAATTTTCCAGGACAGTTTACTAGAAACTTCAATAGCCTTGATGTATGAATCATTTTCGGACTAGGTAAACAAGTGAATATGAGAGTAGTGGGCAAAAACTTCAACTCGAATTCCAGGAAACAGGATGTAAGTTCATATTTTAATATATGTGAACGATATGGAAATTAAGGCAGCTCACGTGTCCGTTATGGATGGGGCTGTATCGAGTAAATCCAATTCTTCTTCAGAAGGTGGGTTAGGAAGTCTGTTATAAACATCATCACTTAAGATTAAGTGACATGTTGAACAAGCGAGTTCGCCTTCACACGCACCTAGGGGAAATAAAAAAATTAAGGACAAATATTACCAAATCCATCAATATCAAGTTCATTACACAAAACGACGTCGAGTAGAGTGTCTCCAATATTAGCGGCAACTGTTTTTTTGGACCCATCGCCCAGAGACTCGAAAGTCAACTGCACTCTAGGTCTAAGATAATTCCTGAAACCGAACTTACGTTTTTAAAGATTCAGTTGAATACTTCATAGATGCACTCAACAAAGGAGAATGCAGACTTAAATGGTTTATTAAAAGACGCGAGACACGCCACATATGACACGCAAACATGCCCACAGGGAAACAAGACTATTTAAAAGAGTGCACGTGCTGAACTTCAAATTTTAGTAAGTGTAAAGTACAACTAAGGTTATGTAAATGTTCATTTGACAAGTTACTTTCGAACCCTCATCAGTCAAGAAAATAATAGCGTTGAATTATTCGTTGGGTATAAAATCATTGAAACCAGGGGGTTTGCTAAAACGATGAAACTAAATAAGACTATCTTAACATCTGCACATCCATTGCAAAATGTGGAACTTTCTCGTCGTCCGGCTTATTCTTAGAATCAAAAAGATTTTATTGTCTCTTAATTGAAGTTATTAAAACCATAGGATTGAGTAGCAGTTGTTGGTAGGTGAGATTCATCTTAATCCTGGTTGCCTAAACTTATTGTTTAGGAGGATATATTTAATAGCCACCGAAAAGGCAAGCTTCTCATGACATATTCGAGAAGTTTTGAAGTTGCTAGTACCTAGTGATAATGCACTCATTAGTCGTTATTCAGACGTAGAAAAATAATTTTAACTAAGAATGTCGTTATCAATTTAATGCTTTTAGCAGGCGCCTGGGGGTTGTACAGCAACCGGTACCAGGAATAACGTTATGGCAGAAAAAAAATGGAACAATTTGAAATTGTCAATTTTTTCCAAGATATATTAAACAATGAAATTTCCGTTGTCATGTCGTTTTGTGAAATATTCTCGTCTTCCTTTCAACCTTGGAAAATAATGAGAGAACACTGTCGCAAAGAGTTGACATTGATGGATATTTGAAAAGCATATACATCAATTTACAAAATTTAATAATCCTTAACCATAAACACCATACGTACTCAGGATATTATTCTAGGAAAGAATAAAATTTAGCCATCGCGAAGTTAAAAGTCATTTTGTACAAAGACATTTATATATAAATTCAGACCGAATGACCCTTGTGAGATGCGCAAAGCTACGAATCGAAGAGATCAAGCATAAATGAGGAACGCAATGACCGTGTCTGGTTATGGTAGCTTCAGTTCGCTAAAAAACTCGGCTGGAATGTGACGTATGGATTTGATTGCGTAAATATTCCTCTTTTACCGTGAGGATTTATCTCCCCTAATGAAATTGTCGGTAAAGCGTTATGAGTTACATTTATCCCCATATAATTTGGTAAATTGGTAGTGTTGCGCATTTGTACCTGTTGTACCACACAAATATGGTGTTTAGGGAGATTTTAGAGGTATTTGGAGGCTGCAATAGGCTTCGTAATCAGACCACATGCTTTTGAAAGGGAACTCAAATTAAATTGTTAAGGCAAGTGATGTAAATGGAGGAGGCGAAATTTAGCTTCCGGAAATGCTATCGTTTGTTTCATTGGCGACCCTTTTTCACAAAAACGCATCGGACATGAGTAATGATATTTTCACTGATTAAATTTATAATGATAATCGTCAAATTCATGATGGTAACCAATATCTTTTGAAAGTAGTATTCAGACGCAATCCACACATGAATATTATAGAAGGACTGATACGCTTATCCTATTGAGTTGTTTGATTCGACAATGATCGAGGGCGTACTTCACACCCCTTCGATCTTCGTGCATGACCCCAAGCGGTCCCGGTATCATTTCTAGATTCGCGTCAGCTTTCAAACAATGCATTAGTTTCGCAAATACGGAACTACGAGGTGTCAACTGGGAGTTTTCGTCAGTATCAAACTTAAGCAATAAATTGGGACGCTCTATTCCAGCCAGATTAGACTCTTCAATCGGCAAATTCTCTCTAGCATACGACAAAATATCCGGAAGAGATATTGTCAGAAAAACAGGGACTGAAGTGTTGCAGGTTCAATTTCCTTACTCACTAACCCTTTAGGCCGAACAAAATTTTGTAGCCGCGCAGTTGCGTAGACAGGAGTTACAACAAGCTTTGTTTGCGGTACAGAATAAATTAAGAGAGGTGAACAAACAACTAGACGTCGTTACCCGTACAGATGAAGCCTTCATTCCATTAATTACTCAGGAACATCAAGTGTGTGCCATTTCTCTTTTATTACTATACATCGCCTGTTTGTAAAGGAAAAAACTTTTTCAGTTGGCTAGAGAGGAATTCCGACTAAGATCGCAACATCAAGAGGCCGACCTGTTGGAACGCGCTGCCTATGAAAATTTCACTAGCCTTTTACGATATTTACATAGTGAAGAGAGAAATTACGAAGCAAGGATGCGCCAGTGGGCATTATTTGGATCAATAACCGTGGGGTTCTTATCAGCCTTTGTGACATGGCTTCGATTTCGCAACTCTCAGTACGTAAGTCTTAAATTTATCGCTTACGTTATAATGCATTTTTTAAACTGTGTTGTCATATTTTACTCTTCTTGTACGTTACAGAACTCTGCGGTTCTGGTTTCGGCGGAAATCACGGACATGCATAAAACTCTGGTTGGTACTTGTTATAAATATGTTTTAATGAACTCCATATTAACCCTTATTTCTTTCATTTGTTACTAGTTAGAGCTAAAGCCTACAATAGAAGATCTCCAACATGTTTCTGAAGCTGTTGTAAGTTTGTAATCTTCTTGTACTTCGTGAGTTTTGTACCTACCCAAAGAATACTTATTTTAAAACCCGGTATTTCTCTGTTTTGTAGAAACACTTGGCCGGAGTGCTTGGTACAGTCGAAAAAGTGTATAAGACTCAGGTTGTTCTTAATTTTATTCTCATTACATAATGGAATGTTTAAGTGTTCATTATTTATCCTCTTTTTTAGGAGGGGATCAAAACAATCTTGATTTGGCTTTGTCAAAAATATGGGGCTTTGGTAAGTGTACTTGTTTTAAATAGATTAAAATACCCATAGATGACATTTAACTTACCTCTGAGTTCCTAGAAAGGTGACAATTATGTTGATCAATCTCAACACAAGGGACTTCAAAACGAGAGACCTCAGACACACCAAATACCTTCTCAAGATGTGAAAACGATGGGCTACTCATCTTGGATCACAGTTGCCTCATTCTGCATTGCGGCCTGCGTGCTTTGCCGCTTTCTATAGCAATTTGTACAGTCGATTTAGACAAAATATAATTTATCTATAACAGTACATTCTGATATGTATGTTAAATACCGCCAATTACTACCAAATTTACTTGGAACATTTGTTAGACAAGAACGGTAACTTTGTAAATTATAAAATTCAGTCACAAGTACATTTTCTTGGAATGGAATTCTGAAAACTGTCTCTGAGGCAATTGCGTTGTCGTTGTGTCGTATGTTGAATAGACACAAGGCAGTTTTTTTTGCCTTAGACAGTATTTCGGGACTGATCTACTCTTAGTTTCTCGACCCGGCAACTACGGGTAGGTTTGGAGTCGACTAACATCTCATCACCTGGAGTGAAGTATTCCGAAACTGCCTTTGTACTTTAGTGCTATGCACATGTAGTCATATTTATAAATTGGAGACAGGGGCGGAAGGCTCGGCGAGAGGCGCCACTTTCGTTAAACTGCGTAACGTGCTTTAACACTCGTCGTTTGTGCCGGGCTAAAAAAGACATTGGCAGCAGGAATCAGCTGTGCCCAGTCAATATTGCCGTGTGTAACCGCAATGAGCTTTCGAAATATCGATTTTTTTGCCTGCTAAGTTGTCATTTTGGCACTTTTGTTGTCTAATCGACTGGGCAGACAAGTTCTCTATCGAACCTTTTAACAATGGTAAGTATATTGTTCTTTTTGATCCGAGACCGGGTATTCTGTAACAAGTCTGCGTCTTTTAACATCCCCTCTTCAGCGTGAATGTATCAGCATCCACATTGGACAGGGCGGTTGTCAGATAGGAAACGCTTGTTGGGAACTCTACTGTCTCGAACATGGCATCCAACCCGATGGTCAGATGCCTAGTGACAAGACTATCGGAGGCGGTGATGACTCATACTCTACATTCTTCAGTGAAACTGGGGCTGGTAAACACGTTCCTCGAGCAATTTTTGTCGACTTGGAACCCACCGTTGTGGGTATGTCAATGCAGATTAATCTCCTGGTTGCCTTGGCGTAGATTCGTTCTTCTTCTTTACGTTCCTGACATTTTTATACCTGTAGATGAAGTTAGAACCGGTACATACCGTCAATTATTCCATCCCGACCAACTTATCACCGGTAAGGAGGACGCGGCCAACAATTATGCTCGTGGACATTATACTGTGGGCAAGGAGATGGTGGATTTAGTTCTCGACAGAACTCGCAAGGTTGCAGACCAATGTACTGGTCTCCAGGGCTTTCTCATATTCCATTCCTATGGGGGTGGTACGGGATCTGGATTTACCTCTCTCCTCATGGAACGACTCAGTGTAGATTATGGGAAGAAGTCGAAACTCGAATATTCTATCTATCCTGCACCTCAGATCTCTACTGCTGTGGTTGAACCTTACAATGGCATCCTTTGTACACATTCAACCATTGAGCACTCAGATTGTTGCTTCACCTTTGACAATGAAGCGTGCTATGACATTTGTCGGTATGTTTTGATTTTCTAGCCTATACCACTGGTTCTGCCATGCGCCTTAACTTATGCCCATTTAGACGGAATCTCGACATTGAACGACCAACCTACACCAATTTGAATCGCATCATTGCACAGGTGTGCAGTTCACTTACATCATCATTGCGGTTTGATGGTGCACTCAATGTGGACGTTACAGAATTCCAGACAAATCTGGTGCCCTATCCGAGGATACACTTTCCTTTGGTCACCTATGCGCCTACTGTGTCGGCAGAGAAGGCCTATCATGAACAACTCACTGTTCCAGAACTCACCAACGCCTGTTTCGAGCCTGCTAACCAGATGGTAAAGTGCGATCCACGCCACGGAAAGTATATGGCCTGTTGTATGCTATATCGCGGAGATGTAGCACCTAAAGAAGTAAATGCCTCCATCTCCACCGTCAAGACTAAGAGGACCATCCAGTTCGTTGACTGGTGTCCCACCGGTTTCAAGGTTGGCATTAACTACCAACCACCTACTGTCGTTCCCGGTGGGGATTTGGCCAAGGTTCAGCGAGCGCTCTGTATGATATCCAACACGACAGCAATTGCCGAGGCCTGGGCCCGACTGGACCACAAATTTGACCTAATGTATGCCAAGCGCTGCTTTGTTCACTGGTATGTGGGTGAGGGCATGGAGGAGGGCGAGTTTTCGGAGGCTCGTGAAGATCTTGCAGCGTTGGAGAAAGACTACGAGGAGGTTGGACAGGACAGTGTGGAGGGCGAGGGCGAAGAAGAAGAAGAGTATTAATATGGAATCAAACACCAAAGAACGCTTTTTGAGGAATCCATGCACAATTTTCCAGTCTTCTATGCAAAAGACTTGCTTTTGTAGCTAATTTACACGAAGCCATGATATAAATAAGGACAAGAAAAATTTAGCAAAATGAGACGCTCTCGTGCTCTTCTACCAGATAGCTGGTGGTGCGGATCTTCTGCTGGGCGACGGAGCGTTGGTGGGGGGGGGGGCTGAGCGGAGTTCTCTTTCGAGTGCTTTTGTCCGTGAACCATACCGAAGTCGTCATTGGCGTGTGATTTTTTCACTGAGCGCATAATTGGATAAAAATAGTGAGTAGTTATGGAGTAGGATGCTTACTAATTTTCGATTTGAGAGGTGACGTGAGACTAATTGCTACCACCGATGAACTGCGAAATCTTATGGTAAGAACTCTTTAGTGCCGTAGAAGGTGGCACGCGTTTAAATAGGATGTAGACCATCATCAATCAGTGGAAATTCTGAAGGACTCAAGAGAAGCCTAGTAAGATGCTGCGTTTGCGATGTGACACGTGCCACAGATGGCAGAGGCTGATAAGCATTGTCAACCTCTGGTCACCAACGAAGAGTCAACATTTTGGTAAAGACGAATCAGTGTCGAAGAAACCATGACGTCGCAGGGCTGGGGGTTGGCCGTCAAGACAGTTAATGACGCTTCTTTAATGGGTGCTGGCTTCCCCTTCAGCCGTTTATCCGTTTTACCAAGCCGAAAGCTAACACAGACCTGGTTACAACAGTCCACACTATAGTCGAAGTGAAGGCGACAAGCTGAACTCTTCTGTCCTAATTAGGAAGTTAGCTTCCTCGACAAATATGGCTGGAGGGTATAGCTGACATGCGTCAACGAGTTGACCATCAAGATGTCCAGTGGGCTAAGGGCCAACACACCCTTCCCCCTACTTTAACACGAGGGACGTCACGGCGCGTCCACTCGCATGGATGTCGCGTGACGGATCAATGACGGTCCACGCAAATTAATTGATCGGGTGTTCAAAGGAGGACATCAGACAGAGTACGGCTGAAGGCGCTCTGCTCCAGGACTTGACATCGGTAGAGAATGCGCGAAATAGTTCACATACAGATTGGCCAATGCGGCAACCAGATGGGTGCCAAGGTAAGCTCCTCTCTTCTCCTTTCGCCTAACCTCCTCTTCCCTCCTTCCGCGTCTCGGTAGTTTTGGGAGGTGGTCTCCGACGAGCACGGCCTCAGCGCCGACGGGTTGTACAACGGGGATAGCGATCTTCAGCTAGAACGAATCGGTGTGTACTACAATGAAGCTACAGGTGCTGGCCTCTTTGAGATAATGACCGCATTTAGGTGGGAAATTTGTGCCCAGAGCTATACTCTCTGACTTGGAACCTGGAACCATGGATGCCATTAGATCTGGTCCTGTTGGGAATCTCTTTCGCCCCGATAATTACGTGTTTGGAACTACGGGAGCTGGAAATAACTGGGCGAAAGGTCATTACACCGACGGTGCAGAGCTAATCGACAATATCATTGATGTGGTTCGCAAGGAGGCTGAGTACAGTGAATGTCTTCAAGGATTCCAGGTAGTTCACGCACTCGGAGGTGGTACTGGGGCTGGTCTGGGAACCCTCCTGGTTAATAAGATTCGTGAAGAGTATCCGGATCGCATTATCTGCTGCTTTTCAACAGTGCCTTCGCCTAAGGTCTCCGATGTGGTCGTGGAGCCTTATAATGCCACCCTCTCCTTCCATCACCTAATTGAAGGCACGGACGAGACTTTTTGCATTGATAATGAAGCCCTCTATGACATTTGCAATAGGACCTTGAAATTGGTCACTCCCACCTACGGTGATTTGAATCACCTAGTCAGTGCCACCATGTCAGGTGTGACTACGTGTCTTCGGTTCCCCGGTCAGTTGAATGCGGACTTGAGGAAGCTGGCAACCAATATGATTCCCTTTCCGCGACTACACTTCTTCATGCCCGGCTTTTCTCCGCTCACTAGCCGTCATTCTCAAGCCTACCGAAGTTACTCCGTTCAAGATTTGACCTTACAGATGTTTGACAGCAAGAATATGATGGCAGCGTGTGATCCGAGGCACGGGAAGTACCTCACTGTTGCAGCCATGTTTCGAGGTCGCATCTCCATGAAGGATGTCGACGAGAATATGCTGAATGTGCAAAACAAGAATTCGGCCTATTTTGTGGAGTGGATACCAAATAATGTGAAAACTGCTGTCTGTGATATTCCACCGCGTGGTTTGAAAATGGCGGTGACATTTATCGGCAATAATACGGCTATTCAGGAGATTTTCAAACGGGTTAGAGAGCAATTCATGGCAATGTTTAGACGACGGGCTTTCTTGCATTGGTATACCGGTGAAGGCATGGACGAAACGGAGTTCCACGAGGCTCAGACAAATATGGACGACTTGAATAGTGAATACCAACAATTTCAGGACGCCGCCATGGATGACGAAGTGCAAATGGAGGCGCCCGCTGTATCGTGTGTCTAAGAGGTAGTTGGAAGAATACACGATTCACGGCCAAGAGACACGCCAACGCACTGGACTGTGACAGTGCAGGTACACAGTGACTTCGAGTGTTTCATTTTGTATGGCAGTATGATTTGAGAAAGATGTTATATCTTTCTTTTTGTGCCAAAAATACATTTTGCGCCTGTGCAACCAAGGCTTCTCCATCACGTAGGAGTTGTCGGTTCTGACCCTACTTTTCCCCTCACGTAGTTTTCTAGTCTAGCCAATGTGAGAGTATGCTAACTTGCTTTAGGTCGTAATAGAACTTGAAGTGTTGGAGGAGAGTTGAACTCTTCACAATTATCAACCATTAATTACAGCATTGAGGTTTGATGTAAATCTCCGTGAAGAAACCCTTTAGAGATAACATTTTTAATGTGATTAGAACTACTTAATTAATAAATCAGTAGGCACAAAAGTTAAATAGAACTACAGACGCGGGAGGTAATGTGGAAAATGAGTTCAGCCTAAATTCACTGAGCACCGAGGAGACGGACAAGGAGTTTCTCGTAGTCGCCAGACGTGTCGCTTTTGATGTCCTCAACGAGATCTCTATTAAATCTAGTGAGATAGCAGTTTTTGATTTCTTTCATGTCAACCTATCGAAGGAACAAAGGAATGAATTAAACCAGCGAGAAATAAATAGGCTTGAGAATAAGCCTTTTAAAGATCGCACCTCAGAGCGCCACACAATGATACGCATGATTTGGTCGTCATTGGTGCCAGGACCGTGCAGGCCATCGTAGAGCTGTTCGGCGAAAGCCATTGGTGTGTTGATGTTGGCGAGCACTGTAAAGAGCCATGACATCGCATCAGAAGTTCGAGTCTCATTCAGGTCACTAGAACTGAACCTTAGACTGTACTGTTTTATATCACTACGACCCAATGCATCCAAAAACGCAGACAGAGTAGAAAGGCTCAAAATGGCGATTTACATGCCTAAAGGAGTAAATCGATGGATGGCGACTCACCGGTAGTTATGAGGGCTCGTCTGAAATCCCCACTTGTCTCACTTGCAATGGCTTCAACAAGTCTTAGATTGCTGATCTGTTGAACGAAAATATGAGAAAGTTCGTTGTTAAGGGGGAGAAGAGAAAGTGACTAGACCACCGAAGTATTTACGTCAATGATTGGTTTGAATCTCATATAAACTATTAACGGGAACCACACAGACAGATATTTGTACGGCTTTCTTGAGAGGCATCCTATATGAACTTAAGGCATCCTTGCTACTCAGATGTCTGGTAATTGTTCTGGGAGTTGCTGCGAGTAGACGTGCATGGATCATCGGAAGAAGTAGAATGTCGCTTAGCAACCACGGAAATAGCTCAACTGGTCGACCTGAGTCCAGAAAATCACACTAATCAGGAGGTGTAGAGTGGGAGACAGCGCTCAACATGCAGTTGTGAGGCAGGAGGCCAGGGAGACATTAATTAGCTACCTTTTCGTAAGCCTTGCTGATTGCGTACAGTTGCCACGGACTTCTGGTACAAAGGATGTTGATAAACGTCTCCTCGTCTGTTCCAAGCCTCCTGAAGTTTGAACAAGTAAAAATTACAAAGGCGAGCGAAGTAAACTGTTGACGTCTAAAACAACAGCTTAATGCTCTCTTCCACCGAAGCTGCTTTTGCACGATAGCTTGATCCGACAGCTGACTTATCTACTCCATATAGCACCTTGCTAACGTTGGTAGTCAGCCTCATTGAAATCGGAGAAGTTTTTTTTAACCCAAGGTAAAAGGCTATTACTTTCACAAACGGCCGCCTAAACGCCCTTGGGAATCGACTAGCAAATAAATGAATAGGTGCTAAAAAGTCTCTAAGTGGAGTACTTTTCACCCGCATCGTAGAGTTTCTGAGCGTCGGCCTCAGCAGCCCTCTTGTCGATGACAGCATCGATGCCTCGGCTTTCAAGGTCCTTCAGCTGCTGTTGTGTGGGTTCATAACGTTTGGCAGCCAGCAGAGCCACGAGGAGGCGTTTGAAGTACCCACTCGTATCGTCCGCCACATGTTCTTCCAAAGTATTCTCCGTTGCTACACAAAGAAAAAACGAAAACAGCAATTACAAACCCTAGTTTTGGCAAAAGTTCAAAATTACCAGGATGGTAGCTAGAAAAGCTTAGTTAAGAGTTCGAATGAAGTGTTTTCAGCTGCGACTGTGAAATACATTCTAGTGTGCTTTTGATATTTGTATCTATAAATGTTATGTGTATTATTCTTCAGATGGAAACAAAACGTGATTTAGATCGAAGTTTCGTGTACGAGTTCAAAGTGGGGCATAGCGCAGCTTAAGCTTTGAGAAACATTAATTAAGCATTCGGTAGCGGATCCACTCCTAATGAGAAAAAACTGCTTTCTGGTGACATGAGTATCGTATAGGCGCCTCAAGGGAGACCACCGGCACATGCTAATCACGAGGAGGAAGTAAAGACGATGACTGTGGAATCCGGTGCACACGCTGAACTTTTCGAGGACGTGGGTCTAAACTAGGAATTAGACATACATCTATGGTTGTTTTAAAACATCTCCTTACAACAAAGCAACAATTGGTCTCATATGTGCCGGTCGAACGAAGTGACACAGCTGTTGATGATCAAGCCGCCGCAAGAGCAAGTGCGCACCTTTGTTGCTTCCTTAACAAAGCACGATTGCCGTGATGAAAAGGTAAAAATATGCCCCAGAACAGACTTCTAAGGTGAAACATCATGAAAAAATTCTGATTGTCATACGTGAGAAGAAACTTATAAATAAAAATAGTCAACATTGCTTCAAATACAGTTAACAAATTGACTTCGCCGCAATATGAAATTTTACAATAATCAAGATGAATTGTATACTAGGTCTAAGAATAAGAATTCTTCGAAAAGGCATATATACTTTGCGAAACCATCGGCAGAGATTTGTAGGTGTCATACAATTGAAAGTTATTTCGATTAAATATAAAAAACAGTGCGAAGAATTACTTCATTTGTTTTATACTTATTTTCAACGCCAGAAAAAATGATTGTTTTGAAGTCCCTCATTTTGGTTCACAGTCTATTAGCTGTATCAATTAGGTCGCCCGTTTAATTAGTAGATCCATGAAATTATGGGTCTGAGTATGTATAGGCATTAGTTCGACCCAGAGTTGCTTGAGCGATTTCTACATGGATTCCACTCTCTTTTCACTACCTTGTTTGCACCAAAAGTGGGAAGCAGTCTAATCTGGAAAAGTGTCATTTAACTTACCTTGTTTGCCATGTCCGTGGCACACTAAAGAGGATGAAAAAAGGTCTTGTTTGAGTGGTAGAAAGGAAGATTGTATTGTAAATGTAGAAGTAGCAAGGACACACCGTTGGCGTAGTCACGTTTGAGTTGTTCAATTTCTGAGTTGGTCGACGTGCAGATGACTTCGATTAGAGCCAACTCGTCTGTCCCAACTCCCCGGATCGCTTCGTAGCAAATTTGGGCCTTCAGCTCGGGAATTGTGAAGAACATGAGGTCCACCAATTCGCCGAAATCCCCACTAAGCTCCTTCTGAAGCTTCTCTCTCAAATCCTAAGTGTAAATAATGAGAAAGAATTTGTTAGTTCAGGAGAACATATTGGAAATTTTATTCACTAGAGTGCCATTAGACATTTAATTATTTGAGGCCGTAGAGCAACATCGAGCCATATTTTATTCGAATGTCATCTCTAGAATGGGGAAGGGTGTATGAATCGAGAACAGAACCATGCCAAAACCGCGTAACTTAACACTTAAGACGGTATAGGGGAATTATTGTTCTTGTTTTCCATTCAAATAATCGTCGTGTCGAATCGTATGCCAGTGCAACGTGGATTTTTTGGCTTGTATCGCGACAAATCCTGCTTGTTTTCCAATTATGCTGCCTAACAGCAAAAACATTCATGGTCATTTTCTTTAGCATGTGATGAGCAGTTTTTTCTGCTGAAGCTTACACCAGCCAATTCCGCCTAGTATTTGATGTAACCTCTTAGTACATAACCGTCAGAAACGCATGTCAAGCTTACGTTATACCGGAAGCGACGCCAATTTAGGATTTGAATGAGTATTGTAGTTTGGTAAAAGCAATCTTAAACGTAAAAGACATACCTCGCCATAGGAGCCCTTGTAGGCTTCTGCGATTGCAACACGCTGCTGACTTGTGCGATTTCCCAAGATTTCAATTATCATGGCCTCATCGGTGCCTGTAATGTAAGTGAAACTATAAGAGTTAGTTGACGTGCGGCTACATTCTGCAGGTTATTGGCATTAAACTACCTTTTACCAGCTCCATGCATTATTAAATCGAATTTTTTAAGGATAAGATATTTTGAACTGTAAGACGTTAACCCATCAACAATAAATATGGTGCCGGTTGCAAATGTTCTTTCAACGGGAATACAATTAAGTTGTCTTTACTATGGTCCACCAATAATGACAAGGTTCTCTTAGTTAAAGTATTAGAGTAAGCATAAGTTTCACGTGGCTAGACTTTGGACTAGACAAGACTGAGAATTGAATGTAGTTGAAGTATTTTACACATGAAGGACGCCTCAACTACGTTAGGACCTTTCGCATGTGCACAGATGTAATTTAATTACCTCCAAAATCTTCAGTGACGTGGAATACGCTGGTTTTGTAAATCACAAAGTTGAAAAATTCTGTTTGGTATTAAATATGGGCAATTGACAATTTACTCGGGGCGCTTGCATCGGTAATGCATCACAATATTACTGCCTGACTTCCGTCTGGCAAATTGGGGGATAATGTTCTTCCACTTAAGTAATTTGTTGATCGACATTTCATTTGACTTCGGGACTTTCAGTCTGCAATAGGTTTACTTATGGTATTTTGAATTAGAGGCTAATAGCATTGGATGTCAAGGTTGCTAAGGGTTCATTCAAAGTGGCTTACTTGGTACTAATTTTCACAAATCTAGAGTAGAACTTAGCCTCATATTTTCTACTACGAAGGAAGACTTTGTAATATAGAGGGTAAGTGGCCAGCTTTAAACTCTTATTCGTAAAAGGTTATACAAATAAAAGCATTTTTAAAACCACATCCAATAATTCATCAACTGATGATCCAATACGCCAAAATGAAAGTAGTCAGTACCCGTTGCGGTTAAGGTAAAATGTAACGACTTCCTGTCGGTAACGTAGCCACCCTGCTTTAATCATTATTAGCTCACCCATGCCTTCCATGGCCTTTTTCAGAAGTTCCACATCAGTTTGTGCGTTGAAGTTTGGGTAGGGTCTGAGTGTAGGGTTACAAACCTGTCCGGAGGTGTTAATCCTGAATTGTGCCATTGTGTCTGCGATTTAGGGTAAAACAGAAAAAGGTTCTTTATTTATAGGCGATCGACATGTTTACGAGGGCCATCGGATTACACTCCGCAGTGGATAAGTGACAAAAAGAGTTTTCCCATAATTTCTAGCAAATTTGAAGTAAATCTGTGATGAACTCAACATCAAAATAATATGACTTTTGAACAGACGGAGTCATTAGATACTCCACTCCTTTGCCAGAAATAATGGTGGGCTGAATAGTGACCTGCGACTCTGATAATGAAGTGAATAGTGGGCTTAGTCGCGAGCTGCGGGGTAAACAAATATACTTCATGTCGGAATATTTGGGAGGTGAAGAAGCCGAGAGAGTGAGCGAAAGGGAAATCAGCTTTAAAACCATGTCTCACTTGGAAGCAGAATGCCGAGCGACGAGACGATGCGCTAATACGGCTCTCCACGAAGATTGTGAGAAGTGTGTGTGCTCTACAAGTACTACTGCCTGCCCGCATCTTAATCAACAACGCACCAATCGCAGTTGGAAGGTAGATGGCTGAAATTTCAGTACTACACAGATTCATGTTGACATAAATGCGACATTGATCTCATATGAACATACATCATCGTGTAAGACTAACTTCAAAAATAAGTATACACAATGAAATTCTAATAGTTTCCGTCATTTTTGCAAGATAGATAATAACCAGTGAAGTGAACATATTGCTCGATAGAAAGCGATTTTCTTAACGGATCCGCACAAAAATCGACTGATTTACGTGATTTTCAGGTGGAGACTCTAAAATGGTAACTATCTCATTATTATGAAGATAGCTTGGCTTGTGCTTTATTCTACATAACTTATCCCGTTAAACAGTTTTCTATCAAATAAATATAAGAATTGTTAATTTTGGGGCTTTAGTTATGCAAGGTTTTTCTTAAGTGAAATCATGTATGATCGTCTCGTAGTAAAATAGTGAAATTTTGTTAATGGTAAACTGCTCATTTCTACTATCATCGAGCCAGAGATACTGCGTTTCCTACCTTTTCCAGCTGTTGTCTGTGCTGACATCGTATTCCGCTACGGAAATGGAAAAGTTTCGTATTTCTGGGAAAATGAGACTGAGCACTGGAAGGCAATTAGGAGAAAAGAAATAATTGTTTCCCACATTCCTCACCTACCCACCATTCGATTAATAGAATTAATAATCGTAGTCTTGTTGTCATAGAGGGTGAGCAGAAAGCGTTTCTGTTGAGGTTCCTTTTAGTCAGATTATTCTGAAAGGCTGTGTATCACTATCCTATGGGACAAAGTTAAATCCTTGAAATTGACTATTAGATGACGTCATTGGAGGGCTTTTATTTCAATCGGATTTACAAGTGTGCTTGTCATTTCATTCAATTGGCAGCGCATCATTGATACGAGTTTTTTCAAAAGGGAAGCTTTTGACGTGGGTTCTTACATTTAAGCCTTTTGTGATTGCTTTAATTGATGTTTAATTAGAAAAAAGATGCCAAAAGCCCTTTCAGTTCGTTGTGAATAATGCATACCATCTTCAAAACCAAATTTAAATTCACCAAATTAAAAGCCTTCATTTTTGCACCTTCATGTATCCCAATAAAGTGACATTCAAGATATGCATTTCACTACTGTTTAAACTAACACTGGCTTCACTGCATCACGAGACTATTTGAGAAAATTTACGAGTTCTAAATGGTGGAGAAGAGGGTCCACAATTCTGTGTACAGTCTCTCGAAATGTACATTTCCAACATTTCTTGTTCACCAGTGTATCTATCCCTGCATGTGTGCATATATGTGAATGGGTGAGTGAATCAGACTCTTTATGGTCAGTGAATAGCTTTACCTCTCCCTATGTGTATGATCGTTTCCATTGATCATTCAAGAACCTGCCTTTGTAAATAACATACTTTAACCTATGCACACATAAATACATAGAGAGTGTAATCGGCACAATGCCAAAGTGTCAACCAGTGAATATATTCACACGATGAACAACCGAACCCCTAACCCGACGCATTTTCCGGCACATAGTGTCAAGGAAGTAACCATAAATTGGCACTGGCTTATGATTTCTTATAGCCACGCTAACTACTCTAATTAAAAATTACATCCGGTTGCATCTTATTCTTTCAGCCATTTTTGTGTGCTTGAGACATGTGGTAACCTTGGGATTAGCATGTTAGCCTAAAGTACATTGACTTTTACACTTCCTGCAGTCCCATTGGTCAGAACTCAACCATTAAAATCGATTGGTTTGCAACCAATGACGTCCAAGACTAATCTGTAACCGTTTATAAATTTATAGATCCACCACTCGGTGTTAAAAACTCTCTCGTTATGATCTCATGAGTCTAGGTTATTTTATCTCAATGTAGTTTTAGTGACAGCTGCTGTTTTCGAAAATAATCACAGTTCAGCTCTGTAGACTAGGAATGCTTATTTTTTTGAAGTGAGATTTCATACCTACAAACATTCTCGAAGGTCTAATTGAATTATATGGAAATGTGTGGACTGTATATTGCCAACTGTCATATTTCATGCAGCTTATACCGCACTCAAATGTTGACCGTCTGTAGTAATTAACCTATATAGTGTTAATCTCAGATAAACCACAATTATTTGGAACCCAAATAACGCCTGCACGGGCGAAGAATAGCAAATGTTTTAGCAACAAATTGCTCACCAGACGAAAAATAAATTTGTAAGAGTAAAATACCAGTATTAAAAAAATTATCTGTGAGAAAGGCCGGAAACGTTGACGGAAAAAGTCATTAATCACAGCTTAGGACATCATGCCTAACAGAAGTTGGGGGAAGGCACGATATTAGACATTCACACAAGTTCTTGGCACTACTATTAAGCTTCTCACGCTTTTAGAGAAGACGGTGGAATTAGCGTGGTCTGTTAGAATAAAGCTTTTCCCAGTGGCTCACGCCCTTTACTCGGTAGACGTGCAAATGACTCCTTCAGTTGCGAGGATATTCAACCCGTTACCTTATATTCCAGACGAGGAGAAGTGAAAGACGATAGACCGTTTAAAGAAAGATAGTGGATGCCGCACTATGAGGCTAATTTATAAACTATTACTTGAACCTGACTAGAGTGTTCACATTAACGTTCCCTTGAGGTTGTCACCGTAATTAAAACAAATAGAAATGGTCTCGCGGATCCAAAATTGGATGGATGTACAGGCCAGTGTAATGAGAGTGAATTTAAAGTTCTTCCGTTTCAATAACCTCTTTTGAGAATCATGCTACTGATAATTGATAGTAATGAAGGCGCCCCAATTGCCACATCATTGAAGTAGTAAAGTTAGTATTTGAAGCATGGTTTTCAAAGGATTTTGTGAAAGGTATGAAGAAAGAAAGTGGATGGAAATGATCAGATTTCATCAACAGTTTTGTACAAGTTTACCGGAAAGGAAAGTGACTCACTACTTTACCGACTCAAAGTAGAGGCGTAAGGGCTTCCCCTTGAATAATTAGAATTACTCTACTCCGATCTCAATTGTGGCAGAATACCGGCATTCCCTTTTAGAGTGAAAAAGAAGACCAATCACAAAATCCGTCATATAAATCAAGAACGGATTGTGTATTTGTTTGTCAGACCATGCAAAACACAAAAAACACCTCATTTTGAGTTTATAACTCGATGGAGACGTCGTAAATTTTCCCCAGTTATCACATTATTTCTCGCCCAGAAGTGTCAACAGAAGCGATCGGTAGTCGCCGCTTGTATCGCTCTTTACCATTTCGGACAGTGAGCGGTCAATCTTCTGTCGGTAGAGTTCTTTCAGGTTTTGAAGGTCGATCTAGGAGGTAAATAAATAAAACTCGAGTCGTAAGGCAGCAAAAGATGCATTACAATAGTAGAGAGAGAGAGAGAGAAAGCTCGAGTGTATTTCTAAGTGTGCGCTAGGCCAGAGGAAATACCTCGGAACGGATAATGATGATTCTGGACAGAGCTCGCTCATCGGTACCCAAGCCATGCATTGAGTTGTAGAGTTGAGCCACCAGTAAGAGACGGAGATCCACGGCTGCCATGACTATGGTAAATAAAAGCGTTGACTAATCATGCCAGCATACGTGTTGAAATTACTTTCGAAGGGGATGATAATGAAGGTTCACACTTACTGACTGTATTGTAAGCATCGCGGAGAGGATTTTTGAAGGCTTTACTGATACAGTCGACCAGAGAAACTTTGTAGACCTGTGGGAATTCCAAAAGAATTACAGGTTAAATTGGTTTGTGACAGATTCCCACTCTGACAAGCTTCTGTGCTGTCTACTCAACATATTTGAGAACCGATAAATTACTGAGGGAGAAAACCAAAGATGGAGGCAGACGTACATCTTTAAAGTGGTCGTAGATGGCTCGGATATCCAGAACACTTGCGGAACACAGAATCCGTGTCACTTCAGTCTCATTTCCTTTTCCGGACTTTCTGCAAAATAAGCACAGACAACTAATAGTTTATCCTCCCCTGTTTAAGGTAAAGAGGTGACTAAAAATGCATCTAAAAGCTGCTTGAGCCCGCATTTAGTAGTTTCATCTACACATTGTCTCGAATGAGTAAGGAGACATGGGAGCAATTTGAAACGACGACATCTGGCACTTGTTTTTCAAGGTGAAACCCCTGTAATTAAATGATTAATGAGAAGTGATTAAGCTGGTTGTAGTACTGGAGAAGCATGAAATCCTTCAAATGAAAGAATCACGATGGGACTCACAATGTCCCCTCCTAGTACTTTTAAACAGAACCCATCAAAAATTTGCATTATCCAAATTTTGAGGCATTCAATTGGAGTTATGGAGACTCCAATGTAGACACGCAGCCAAGACTTTTGATTTGTTCAAGGTCGTTCTCAAATCGACGCCAATCACCCTGAGAATAATTATATCTAATGTTTTATTTTTCAGATAACCAGAATTATGTACAGTGAAATTAGGTGGCGCAAATGCTCGAGACCGTGATATCGCACACGACACTAACCCTTCACAGGCGTTATGAATTGCGGCTGCACTGCGTTCAACCTCTTGCGTGTTGATGAGGTTTTCCCAGCGACCGGTAGAGGAAGCAGATTTGACCTCTTCGGCCGAGAATTCGCGTCGGCGAGTACTAATGAATTTGAGCAAGAAGTCACGGTGAGCGCCCTTGGTCTCCTTCTCAATGTCCTTCTCCAGGTTACGCGTTTTATCTGAAAAATATAAATAGCCGCGGTCGTTGCTTTGTACCTCATTTCAACACTAACTACTGAGTTGCAACTACTTTTCGAAAGTGATGTTAAGGAGGTAAGAAGATAAACAGGAAGAGATAGTTAGTAATCAACGGACGTACCCTTCACGCCCTCGTATTGCAAAACTAAAAGGTAGGAAAATCTTGACTGAGATAAATGAACACACGACTGAGTAGAGTCTATAGTGAGTCGTGTAACAGTCGCTCAAAGAACTTATTCTTCGTGTTTTTCCCAAGTCGGGGACTCAATAAATGAAATTCTAGTCAAGATGGGTTGGAGAGGCCTCATGTCATTGCTTAAGTTGGCCTCTACTCGCTGGCGCAGATGAAACCCCGTTGAGCGATTGATGAGACTGTGCTGCTAAAAGCACACGTTGAAGAAAGAACCAGAGGACAAAATGTGGGATAATTGCAGGAGAGGTGATCTACAGTTTTAAGTCGGTAATGGTGTCGTGAGAGCGACTGACATTCTGAACTGGTAGTGCTGAAGAGTGGTTCACATCAACAAACAAGTCCATAGCCTCTCACGATTTCTGGTGTTGGGTAAAATCGCATAATCGTGGAATTTCGATTCTCTTTTGGTGACAGATGAGTGGTAGTGAGTGGAAATTTGAGGTGAGGATGATTGTCTAGAAAAAATGGAATCTCCCAAATGTCTCACCTTCCAGATAAGCAGATTTAAGTGCCGTGATTTCGGTTGGGCTGAGGCAGCAGATAATATCGTTCACATCACCGCCTGCCGAGCCGGTCTTCTTGAAAATTTTATACAACTCGGAAGCCAGAACTTGGATGGGACCGAGAAAGAGATTTCGTGCCAGTTCTCCGAAATCACCACTCAATTCGCTATCCAACAAGTCCAAGATATCCTATCAGGAAAGCAAACAAAAAGGAAGACTGGGATCATTTTCGATGCCATCGGCGCTGCATTCAACTTTTTTTCAGAATTTTGTACCCATTGAAAAAACCTCTTCGAATTTTAACAAAAAAACCTTATTGAACCCCTCAAAATAGACAATTCTTACCTTCTTGTACCTTTCATAGTAGGCCAATCGGATTTGATGTCTTTCAGCCAACCGGCGCTTGCCAATAACCTGAATTAAATCTTCTTCCTTAGTGCCTACAAAGGAACGAAATAGTGAAAACTAGAACGCAGCTCAGAATAAAGCATATGCCGGATCATGAAAGCGATATACTCCAAAAGCTCTTTCGTCTGTTTGTAACCCCTCCCTCCTTTCACTAAGGCCACAGTAGGAGTGTCGTCCACTACTCGTCTCTCGTACGTGTGCTTTCGACGCCTGAGGCAATGCATTCTGCACCAACGTGCCTAACTTAATCTCATGATGGCAGTGTGTTCCACCTCAATAAGAAGTGAGTCTCACGCGAGGATAGTTGGTCGACACATATAGCAAAATATGCGCATCTTTAGCCAAAAGTAAGGCGAGTGAGGGGCAAGTCGACATACCTGCGCCTTTACAAGCTTTGTAAATTCGTTCCGCATCAGCACTGTAGTCGAAATTCATGATTCCTATTGCTCAGAGAGCCCAAGTTTCTGCCAATAGCAAAAAAGGAGACATCACAAATTTATCCATCGCTTTCAGACTTTGGGTGAATGGTTAGTGAACTGGCGGCGGACAAAGACACAGTTCAACCTAACCAGAAGACGAAGAAATTTAGCGAATGTAACTTTATTTGTCTGTACAATTCAGAGTCATTTGACTTCACGAATGCCGTCGTCACTTCATCGTTATGTAACCTATTAGAGAATAAGAAAGATGCATGAATAAATTGGCAGAAAGCCAAATACGGTCTAGTAGCATCAATCAGTATTAAAATTTGAGGCGGGAGTGAATGCTCGACGCGTGCGATTTAACAATCAACTCAACTTTTGCCCTCAATGCACACACGAAGGCTTGTCAAAAGCCCCTAAATGGACAAGTAAGAACGCTCGATTGCTCACGGCGTCGTTGATAGTTACTCAACTGTCAAGCCAACGAATTTCAGGCGTCTGTAATTGTTAATGCTGCTACATTATCTTCTACCTCGAAACAGTTAATAGTATCCTCAGGGTGACGTGGCACACAGCGTCACATATATGTGATGCTCAATTTTTTTATATACTACTAATTTTGGCCAGCCTCTTAATTGTGTGGTTTGAGTAACCCGCATTGTTGTTATTGATACGACAGAAGCGGAAAATTCAGAGGATCAGTACTCATTTTACAAGGTGCCCCCTCGAAGCATTTTCAAGGGCCGATGCTGATGTGGTTAGATTGACAAGGAGAATGAAGAGATAGAGGAAAGCACACAGAGCGAGGGGAATTTCCTACACTACATTTTTCGTGCGGCAACAGGATTTATACTTCTCTCAACTGGAAGATTGAAGTACTGAAGTCTGTGAGCCAAAATGTAAGAGGCACTAGAGTGAATCCACCTTGAAAATCTTCACTAGGCGGAGGTACTCGCGTGTCTCCTTCTTCATCATCCTCCTGACAAACTCATTCTTAGTTGCGTTTGGCATATGCTATTGGAGGAAAAAACAGGAGATTTTGGAGCGTAGAACTGACAAAAACAGTAAACAAATTCCATATGATATCCATTTCCCTTAATCACGCAAAAGTCAGCCTACATGGCGATAAAAGTAAGTCGACTTGCTTCTGCCACTCATTTACACAAGTAAAAACAGAGAATACGACTGGGGCTTCCTACGCCTGCCAAGCACGGCGGAGTGCTTGAGGAAGGCGAGAGAGAGAGAGAGAGAGAGAGAGGGTGAGAACTGGCTCGAGGTAAATTACATCAGAACAACTTACCGCACACATCTTGTTAAGCCCTAACATCAGTGTTGTAAATTGAGAGAGAGACTTGCCAACTCATTGCACTGACTACTCTGAGCTCAGGTTCAAAGTTACGCGATAATTTATTGCTGTGCATTTTGGCAACAGTCAAAGCCCTCTTCCAATTGGCTGAAATGCGGTGTGTGCGATCGCACGTGTGTGTGTGTGTGTGTACTTACGTACGTATGTACGTGCTTATATGGGAAAGACACGAGTATTCAATGACAACGCCACTTCGCGTGGGTGATTAGAATTGCCATTTTAACATGGCTCACAGATTCATCATCACAGAGCAAAACGACCTTCATTGTGGAGTTGTGTGCTCTCCGTCGGGGTTTAACAACATTTCCTCAATTGTTATTGGACAACTGATTGATTTTGCATCGCGCGTTAACTTTGTACCACCTCCCCCTCCCGCCACATAGGCTGGAATGGAAGAACTACACCAATCGCCTCTAATTCGGGTACGTCTGAAATAAAGTTTTACTTTAGCTCTGTCCTAACTACAGCCCGTGGCTGCTGACAAAGCTCGTGAAAAATTGGAACACCTTGTCTAAGTCCTCTGACTTCAGTCTGCTTTGATTCTCCACAAGTCCTCTAAATTAAACTAAGCTGGTGACCAGGAGTGAGGCGGTGGTGGCCGATGGTATCTTCACTTTGAGGAAAAAAAAGCCTTAGTGCGCCTCGTAGTTGAGCCTCGTGAAGGTGGACCTCGCTCACTTACACCGTCAGCCCACCTAATTACGTGGCGTGTGACCGAGGTCACCTTCACCCCCTCACTTAAACAACCTGCACATCCGATTGGCCACGTGTCCCACATAATTATCTTTTAGATTTCCAAGTGAAGGGCACTTCTGATCACGAAGTCCATTAGCTTACGGTAAGCTTCACATTACCTCACTCCGCTCCAGCAAAAAAAGTGCTTCCGGCATTGCAGCTGTGTGTAAACTTCGGGATGCACAAAAATATGTGGTCACCTTGGTGCAACGAGCCCTAATTTACTGACACAAGTGCCTTTAGAGTAAAACTGCACAAATTCTATGGTGAGGTGAACAGTATAATCCCTCAATGTTCTGAAGAACCAGCACTGGCATCATTGATGCTTTCCCCACGGTGGGGTACACTTCGATGGCCCACTAAGAATGGCAACCTTTGGGGGAGGAGAACGATGGAATAGACTATTTTGAGGAGGCGGAGGACGGGGCTTTGTCAACTCTCCTGTCTATATTAAGCGAGTGTGGTAGCCAGTCGAAGAGTGGATTGACCTAAATGCCGCAGGACTCAAGCATGGCCCCAACCATTTTACGACAAAAATGACAATGATTAAATGGTACAGAAGATGAGGACAAAAGAGAATTAGTTCCGATTGGAATGGAATTTATCGCCTTGACCCCAGCGAGATTGTAGTCTGAACATCCTCTTCGCACTAAGTACTTTCGGTGCAGGAACATTGTGAAAAGAACACCACGTCCTCCTTCGCCCTCTTCTTTGTTCAGTTAACACAAAAGAATTAAAATGCGGTCATCAGGGCGAGTGGAGAACCATTTTAATTATGGGCTTTCGAGGCTACTTAAAGGTGAAAAATTTGGCTCTTTTCCGTCGAAGGACCTAGTCAACGTCGGAAGCACATGCGATACAATTGAAAGTGGCGAAATTTATTGCATTCCCTTGGAGAATTTTAAGCAGATTTGCATTCTTGCCCAGAAGTTTACTCGTGGCGAGGCGAGTATACGCTCACTGGGGGACCAGATTAATTTTCCTGAGTGTGATTGGAGGAGACAGGACGTGGAAAAAGACCACACCCGGGACAATGCGAGGCTAAGAAGTGAAAGATTCATCCGTCCTGTTGGAGGCGGAAACAAGCCCGCCCCAACTAGCTGGCAATACGACTGTAAGTGGCGTATTGCGCCCAGTCAAGAACTGTGACGTCGGACGGGTAGCGTTTGGCAGGCTAGTTCGATTCAGAAAAGAAGATACATGGCTGTCAGGGCAGTCATCGAGGTATGATAAGAGAGTAGCATTCAAGATGCCAAGTGGCGATACTCACCTCGACAATGCTGCATCATAGGGCGGCGGGGGCGGTCAGGTAAGTCCCACCTGTCACCTGACCCAAGTCGAGACTCCGATTGACTCATCACCATGATCAGCACCACCCAGTCAACACTACTGCTTACGTCAACTCATCCGAGTGATAAGGGCCCTCCACAGCCCCACAAGGCGTCTAAAATGCTCAGGGACACGCTATTAATGGCCTGCCCATCAATCCTGCTGATACAACGCGACGGATATCCGACGAACGCCACCCCCTGCCGTGAGGACATCCCGAAGCTCTACACACAGTCATAGTAGAGCCTCGACTCCAGGAGGATTAAGACAACCTAAGCGGAAAAGTTAGACTGCGAACGCTAGATACTAAACTTGATAGCTTAATCCCAATAAAAAAAAATTAAAAAATTTAATTAAACTAAGTAAATCTACTCCTAAACAAGTGCTTTGTACGGGAGCCGATTGTTGCGAAGCGAATTTCACATATTCGACAAAGTATTAGTAGTATCGGCACTTGGCATTTCATGAGAAGTAGAGAGAAGCAAGAAAGTACAGTGAACATTGTAGGAGTGATTGTATCCCCAAGAGAAAAAAACAGGCACAAAATCTCATTATTTTCAAGTAGATGGTGTAGTAGGCAAATGCCAGGTGACAGGTAAGAGAGATGGGAGGTGCCTGGTGGAATCCGGAGGCTGCACGGAATCTGAGGGAACCAGATATTCGTCCCATCGAGATCTGGAAGAGGGAGAACAGCGTACTAATACAAATTTCACGCATCGTTGTGTTGTCCATATTTGAAATTAAGACCGAATATGTGGTGCGGAAACAACTGCAAAGTTCCGCGGTCTCGCAGACGGTCAGGCTCAGTATAACAGCCGAATGTCTACATGTGTGATTACCAAGACTTTGGCTACGGAGAGGAAACACACGAGACGGACCCGTCAGTAAAAGGTGTACGGTCAGTTAAAAAGTACTACACTAGCTAGAGGGTTAGGTGGTTAGAGCTCGTCGTCTGAAAATAACCCCAAGAATAATTTATTGTACTTCGGAAACTCAATGTCACTAAGTTTAACATTCACTCAACTGTTTCTGCCAGTCTCCACTTACCTATCATGATTAAAGGCATTAAAACCGTTCGAGCACTACATTACCTGTGGCTAGTCATTTGAGCGGATTAAGTAAGCCTCCTCCAATGTTCTTCTCACACACCGTGATGTTTTAAGAAAAGTAGACTTGGTGTTTTCACACTATCATCAGTCTGCATTTCAAATGAATGATAGCGGTGTCACAATCCATTTAACGGATCGGTTCGGAGATGCGTGAATCAGGGGATAACTGCCTCACCCATGACTACGTACCGTATGCGTACGAAATCGGAGAAGTTTCGGTTGGCTTGGCAGTAGAATTTGTTCCACCGAGTATTGATATCTGGTGGGAGAGGCAAAAGGCGGGATTGAAGGCAGAATTGTAATTCAAACCACAAGCGGTGCTCAAGTGTAATATTTCAAAGGTGGTGTAGAGAACTCAGATCTTGAAAAAAAAATAATAGAAGACAGGTGGTTCCGATACCAACAGTGCTTCCGCTAATTTATGGAAAGTTTTAAATGCGTGTATGTACTTCAGCCAATAAATTTACTGAAACTTAGTGACAAGATAGACCTTCTCGAGGTAGAAAAGAAAACTTCACAAAGTACAAAATTCCTCTAATTACTCCGCCATGCATAGGGAAAATTTGCCCAAAAGGGTACTCAACTTTGCTGTGAAATCAACTGAACAAAAAAAATCCAACTGTCAATGTGACAGGGACAGAAAACCATAGGGAAGAGAGATTTTAGGTGACGTCACAATCCTTCAATTTAGCTAAAAAAGAACGAGTCCTCAATAGATTTAGAGCGTCGAATAATTCTCAAGACAAAAACACTGGCTTCCGAAGATGATTGATAAAATTGGCCAAAGCCAAGCAAATTTGATTTCAACACAGCATTATCTGCCGCCTGAGTCGTGACTCAACTCGATTGCCTTCACATATGGATTGGCGCAGGTTCGCTTTTCTAAAAGAGTACAATGATTGTTACTCAGAAATGGTGCCACCGTTACGTAAAAAAAATTATTGTTATAAAGTGGTCGCACAAGGGGAGGCACAAGACCGGCATGACTGAAGAAATGAGGCCATGGGATCTTCAGAGTTACGTGTCTGGGAAAATTCAGTCCAAAAGAGCCAAGACGAGCGATATATAAGACTACATGAGTGATCATATCAAAAAAACAAGAAAACGCCCGGAAAGCTAAGATTCAACTTAGGATATAACAGTTGAGTGTGGTTACTATCACTACTTGGATAGAACTTTTACCCCAGCAACGAACTGCAGCGGGGTGCTAGACACTATTTAACCTATTTCAATCGTATATCGCCAAATGACTCACCGACACCCCGTGAACCAAAGAGGAGGTAATGCACATCTTCTGGAAGATCCTTTGACGTAACGGTGTCATCATCACCGGTAATCAATTTATCCTTCTTCAAAGTCGACTCTCGTTTCGTACTTTCAAGTCTCCGTATGACTTTATTAAGCTTCTTTTGCATCATTTCAATGTCCAATTTTAGTGAATATCTTCGTTTCTCAAAAGCCTCATCCATTTCTTCCGGAATGAGCTTCCCTAGTTAGAGGATAGCATTAAGTTAGCAAATAGGTCACACCTTGACCCCTGGCCTGGGAGAGACGCGCCTCACGTAATTGCTTTAGTTTATCCAAGATCCTCAAGTTCGCCTGACAAAAAGCAGATGCCTCTCTCAAATCAACAAGGCACTTCTTTATCGGCTGATCTTCATCCTCCTCTACTGTTTCCGGAGTAATGCGATGCTGCTTAGCATGCATGGATGCGTAAACAGTCTCGTTTCTACTTATGGCATTTGAGTGAAGTCGATTTTATTACCTCGAGGGTGTTTGCGATGACGACCCAGGTTCATTTGCCAACGGTAAGCGCGATAGGACTTCTGCAACACCAGTTCGCTTCACAAGTAGCATTTCTTGATGCTACAAAAGGGAGAATTGAGCAGTGACCTATCTTTAAACCACATACTGATCCTTTTCTGCGCTCACTGCGTTTAATTCTCCGCTTCATAAGCTGTATGGTTTCGGGATCAGAGCATTGTCGCTGGAGGCATTCTAACTCCGCCTAAAAATTAAAAACAAAAAATCATACTTTTAATAAAACAAGCAAGAATTGACAGACACTTTGAGTTGCATAGCAAAAACTAATCTATACAGCGAAAACTACTGGTTGAAACAAGTACGTACTTGAGCGCCAGGATCATCAGGGTTTTGTAGCAATTCTTTCCATCTGATGAGTTTTCTTTTAAAGTCGGGGAGAAAAATCTTTTTCTTGACATTAAGCTCTTCACGTCGCTTCTCCACGGCTGGAGAGATTTCAGCCTCCCACTCGGCAATTAACGTTAGAGTGTTATCATGAATTGGAGAAAAGGAAGATGGGGGCGGTGGTGTGAAGAGGAAAGGAGGTGGAGGTCCAAATGTCACACCATGGGGACCTAACTGCCGATAGGGGAACGGTGGAGGTGGTCGATTGAAAAACATGCGCTTTTACGATAAGGTCGGGGCAAGACACCTGCTCGAAAAGGAGCAAAGACTTGGTAGTCTCGAATAGTTATGCAAGAGTTAAGTAAAAAACAATTCCTTTGAAGTTTTTGAGAACAGGACTAGGAAGACGCGATAGCGATATCAAGGTTACCTGGACCAGAAAAATAACATAACAGATCACATTTTGGCGCCTAACCTAAAGTCCAGCGCTTAATCGCGAAGACAAAGAACCGCAATACTAGAAACTTATTCTCGACATAATTCTAGACCGGCAAAGGCAGACTGGATTTAAACGAGGTAAATCAAATCGACCTAAAATAAACCGCTCACATAAACCCTGATTTGAGAGAAACAAGGCCCGGACAACAAAGGCGTTCAGGCCAAGGACAAAAAAAGTAAAAATAAATCAAGACTTTTCATACATGGGTAATCTTTATTATTGACACGAGACTTCGACGGCAATAGCAATATACATGAACCACAAAAAACGTGTTGTCGAAGCCTATCTAAAAACATCGTAAATTCTTTGAGAAAACATTAACAGGGGTAAATTAGGAAAAGAAAAAGAGAAAAAAGTAGCAAAAAGAGACGCAAACAACCTTGTCACCATGCTCCGATTGTACTACTAGTCGTCGTCGTTGAATGTTTGCATTACTGTCACAAAAGGCATATTAATTACAAGAAAAATGCGACATTCGCAAGAAAGAGAAATGATTGATCCAAATCAATCCCAAAGAACTGCAAAGTTGCCTGAAAAGGCGGAGCCAATGGGACCACCCGCAGTGAACAATCTTAATCCGCTGGGATCATACTCATGGGTATAGACGGCTTTGTTAGTACCCACGGAATGCCAATTGCTTTCAACCCAGTTCAGATTTTCCAAAGTCAAGTTCTCCAAAAGGACTGAATCACCAGGCGGGGGTGATCGATGTCCTTGACTTAGGGTCTCGTTCACCGTCCCCCCATTATCTCCATCCTCTTCTTCTTCATCACTGGAAACCTGTACGACTGGGTTCTCCGAATCTGTACCTTCCAATGTCAGACGAAGATTATTTCTTGAGATTCTGCGCCGAAGGTCTGATGTGACACGACGAAGTTGCTGCAGAGCCTGTTCACGAACCTGCGGACGAATTGCGATTGAACTAATAAAATTGATCAGATGAAAATCGATTTCACTAAATCCATCAGAATTTGTGGGTAGAGAGGAACCATCGGCTGAAAATTCAAAGGAGAGTTCCGCTTCATTACGATCGTCTTCTCGATGTTCTAAGACGTTATCTGTGCTAGATGACTCGATATTCGCAGCCAGGTCTGGAAGGCCATCATCTGAAGAACCAAGATGGCTTCCGTGTCTACACAGAGGGGAAGTGGTCTTTTTGGATACACTCTCAATATCTAAGTGATTAGCCAAGTGTTTGTCGGCTACCAGATCGTAAAAATGCACCTTCCCTAAGGAGGTGCCGTAGGAGAGAATGTTACCGGAAAAATTGAGCGAGCGAACACAGGAACGGCAGGAAGCGGGTGGTTCAACAATGCGGGGAACTGTTCTTCGTATCTGTGATCGACAACGAATATCGAACAGAAGTACAGACCGATGGGTCGCCAATGAAACAACGTGTGGGTTACTTGGCCATCGTCGTAGAGCCACCGCTTCCTGAATTTGAAACACGAAAAAGAAAACAGTTAAAGCGCATATTATTATTAACTTGATAGAAAATGAAAACCATTTTTACCTTGTCGGATGAAAGAAGAGGCATTTTGAAAAATGGTTGTTGATCGCCTGCAGTGGATAAGAAAGAGAATCGAGGTCATAGAGGTAAAAGAAATGCGACATGGAGACCACCGTCAGCATGTTGCGAGTTGGAAGATACTCAAGGGCTCTGAATCGATCGTCAGGAGTTCGAGAAAGGGTAAAAGCAATGGGTGTACTTAGGGAGGAATGACGGGGGATGGGCTGAGGATGGGTTATAAAAGACCCAGGATCATGTGAAAATAATAAAGAAGAATGCATATCACGTTGTGGTAACCGCCACAATGCTAGACAAGAATCACGTGAACAGGAGGCCAGAATTTCCTCTTGGATCCAGCGCAAATCAAATATACAATTTTTGTGCCGCTTCTAAAATTGAAGGTTTTTATCGTTAAGACGAGTTCAATAACAAAGCTAAAAAATTTAATAACTACAATCGAAAAGTAAACTTTTGACCACAATTAGAGGGTTTTAATTTGAGGTTAACTAGAATGTTAAGGACAATACTTAGGAAAAGGAATCGGTATGAGGCTGATGACATTAAACAGTCTTCTATTGCTTGAAAGCCAACGAACCATGCGGTACTAGTTGCAGAAAAATAAAACGAAAAACATGATGGACACCTCAAATACACAAAGAGGCGAGAGGTCTGGGAGGTTGTAGACACCGATATCGTTCACATTTTCACCACCAGTAGCGATAAGCGTCCCGCTGGAGTTTTTTTGTATAGCATGAATTCCACACCCACAACGTTCTTCATGACGTGTGATCCTAAGGAAAATCAGTTGTTTGGTTGAGAGGATACCTTTTTGAACCCTCCAGGAGTGGAATGTCGTAGATTCGATGCGTTTTTACATTAACCACACCCAGATGATTACATTTCGTACCAACCAATATTTCTTCGTTTGACAACCATTGGCTGGCGAAAACCTTATCGGGATAACGTATAGGTATTAATCGGCCATCCCACATAAAAGGGAAACGATGGGAATGAGCAGAAATGTCGACATCAATGCGTCTTCGTTTATGGTCGTATTCGCGTGCGGTCAGGGAGAAGAGGTAGGAATTATTTGACTATGTATAATGCTACAATAAATATGGCAAAACGCACCTTGTTTAAGGCTAATCTCGCGTTGCGCTTACGGACGTTCATAGCAGGGCCCGCCACCTTTGAATCCGCCGCATATCCGGTCTAAGGGGAGGGGGCGAAAAAATAATACGAAATAATTGCAGTGTAAGACGACATAGAAACCTGTCAAACAAAGCTGTCCTGCAGTTACTAACAATAAATCATTTTTAAGTGAGTCATGAAGGATATCCATAGAGCAGAATTTAAGGCGGGCTAACGCGCAAATTAAACAATTTCGGGAGAGTATTTTTATGTATAAAGCCACTTTTAATATTGCGTCTTTCAGTGCTTGCTTGGAAGTTTACAAGCGTTACGAAAGAATTAGTAAATCGGTGCCGGAGAAAGCGGAATCATCGGAAATTCATCTCGGATAATTTTTGTTCTGATTTTAATGTGCTTCGCAAGAGGACAAGTAATTTATTTACAGTGGCTTAGATCTCTACACTGCGACTTTACTGCAAGAGGCTTTACTGCGGCACTTTCGGAGACGGTGGGTATACAAAACGATTAATAAAAGTGACCCTGGCGAAAAAATGGGACATTTTGCGCTTTCACGACGCTACCAAAATATTACGAATACTTTAAGGCAAGGTTATTGCCATTGGGTCGCAGAAAGTTCTCAGGCTTATTTGATTCAAGAGTAACTCGCGCTTCCATTAAAGAAGAACTGATCATAGGACTTCCGCAAATTACTCGTATAAGCTCAATTTTCTGTTGTAATCCATACACCTATGCGAAGGTTAATGTCAAGCGCTTGGAGACTGTGGCTTTCAAGAATTATTAAAATCTTCTAATACAATCGTTCCACATGTACTATTACATCAATTGCATAGGGAATGTAAGAGATAATTTCTCTTCTAACTGGTCCTAGCTGCACAGGTGATAACTAATTTGGATTTGTCATTTGAATGCGAAAATTATAAATGATAAGCGTCAAGTCATTTTCACAAAGTCCCGTAAACATGTAATTTACAAATCCACTGATGATTTGGCTACATAATATTTTCATAGTCAGAAAATTTTTTCCAAAATGACTCCACTAGGTAGCGACACGATTTTGCCTCAAGGGGATTGGGTATTCCTACCACGTGTTGAAGAACCAAGCCGGGTTACACGTTCGTTAATTTGGGCTCGGTCAAACTTAGATGTTCTCGCTTGCTCGTAGTTACTTACCCGAAATTTTAGGTGTTATTGATCATAGTTCGAGCTGTTTTTCGAGCCGTCCCTTTCACGCTTACTTTACGTTTATCCGTCATAAAAATTAGTCTTTGCGCCTCCGTACCTATTATCTGAAATTTGGTTATCCATGTTTGCCTTTGCTCTACTGGCTTCTTGAAACCCATTTGCGGACACTTTCGACACTTTTTCTATCTAATCGTTCGTTTTTTTCACTTGTTTTCTTGTCTTCTTATATGATAATTGTGAAAATTGGAAAGCAGAACCTCGATATTTCTTTGTAGTTTTTTTCTGCAACTTTGATCCTATCATACGTCCATTTAAAAACTCTGTTTTTGTTGATAGATAATTATTAGTTTTTCGGTCTTTAGTTTCCAGTATGCTGAAAAACCTACGCAAACGCACTTTTGAAGATATCACTTTCATAGCCGCCATTGCCACACCTGAAAATGTATTGTCCTGTTGCCTTGAGGACCACTTAGCAATCTTTGACTTTCATTCTCTCAAAAGATCATCCTACCGCTTTAAAGGTTCATCTAGATGCGTCGCCATGGACTACGCTCGTTCAAATACAAATTGTTTTCTCTCCGCTGACTTTGACGGCATAGTTCGTCTCTGGGATCTCCGAAATCCTCGGTTTCCTGTACATATCGGTCTATTTGAAAATTAGCACACACAAATCAGTTCCAGACTTACAGTATTCTTATTTAATTCAGAGTAGTGCCTCCGAAGCAGGTAGTAATTTTCTGCCACAGGGAGCTACCTTCAATACCGCAGCAGTTAGCCCTAACGCACAATTTATTTGTGCTGGATCATGCGTGGTAAAGGGCAAGCGAAGACGAAGTGATAGACTTTTGGAAAGTACGAACCAACACAGTGATCTCACTGGAATTGTCAGCTTAAATTATGATGACGATGAGTCGGAATCTGCGGCCTATGTGATCTGTTGGGACACAAGAATGTTGGAACAGCCTTTTCTGATTCTAAATGACCTTCATTCAGATGATATAAACCATATGTGTTTTGATCCAAGCCCTTCAGTCTCGGACAATCTTCTGAGCTGTGCAGATGACGGTCTAGTATGTTTAACAGACCTCACTGCTCCTCCTGACGATCGTTTACTCATGGTGAGATTACATTTTGCCTTCATCATAATTACGTCCCACATTTTTTTTATCACTGGTAATTGAATGATGGAAAAGAAGACGATCTTTTTAAATGCATATTCAACGCTACCTTAGTTTTTTTCGAAGGCGCAGCTTTTTTACTATTATTAAGTAATGAGAATTATACTCGACGTCGAAGCCCTATGAATCTATGTGGCTCAAGCTTTCGTTTCTATTGTGTATGTTGACAGTTTCAGCCGTCCATAGGGTATGCACTCCTCGCGTGAAGCTTAAATATTTCCCAAAGAGCGGGATGTAGAATGCCTCCCTTTTAAACCATTAATTTTTCTTAACTCGAGGTATGGACTTTAACTAGGCCATGTGATAGGTAGTTATGTGGCAGTTGTATTCTAAACCATCAGAGGGAGTAAGGTTATAACCGTGTGCAGAAAGAAATCAAAAGCTTATAGGTTTTCACACTAACGTACATGTGCCAGGAAATATTTAGCTGAGCTCTTGAACTCTCATGAGCTTTGCCACTTTCAATAAAGCCAGTCACCTAACACTGACTTCCATTGATACGAGGTGTTCAACGCGGAGCGTCAGGTGAACTACTGTGGTTTCCTCTATCCTCCCGCCCCCAGTGTGGCCAGTAAAGGTATTTACTCCATCGACAATATGCGTTCGCATTTCACCGCCTGGCCGTTGAGTTCCGAGGAAGATGGTCTTAGTTGGAAGAAATTGAGAACACCTGCACAGTCACGCTTTCTTCTTTCTGCTGCCCGCCTACCAACTTCCCAACCTGCTGTCTGTCTATTAAGCACTTCATATGTGAGGCGGGATCTCCGTTTGGCATTGGTGGATATAGAAAATACGAAGATAGTTGCCAAACGGCGTTTGTTTCAGAAGGGAGTTATATTGGACTCGGATGCTTTTTACGCCGATGTACTCAATCTGCAGACGCTGGAAGAAGCCTTTGAGGTCCTGGTAATGACACGGCACTCTATCCATCGGTTTCAGGCCAAGCTGATTGAATGAAATTAAGAGGTGTGTGATATTAATGTGTGCTACTGACTATTCGTATGTGCTAGAATGGAGTTTCATAGTTGTTTATAGATAAGAATATAGTATACCCTCCACTGTTTTCATTTAGAATTGTTTTGTACCACCAAATGTGGGTGACTGTACACCGTATTTTAGTCCTTTGTATTTTAGTCCTTTTTATTTTGCTATTGTTCTCTTGACGCTGTTCGTTCTGCAGGTCAAGTACAAAAATCCCTCCACTCACCCATTAGGCTGGCAAGGTGAAAGTCAGTTACCCTTTTTCGCAATTTCTAATTGTTAAGATTGCACGAAATATAGGAATATTTCTCTTTTGAATACCGCAGGTCAATTTAGCCGAAATTGAGATTTTGGGATTAGTCGGATACAGTGTGACTTCGGTGTTGGTTCTCAAATAGTTCCAATCTTGATATCCTCTAGCCGTTATGAAGCCGAGTGTTGGGGACCGTCCTTTTTTGCCGAAATTCCCTCCTAATTGACGCAGTTTCCTTTACACAGCCGTTTTAGTCGCTGGTACTGTGCGGTTACGTTTAACAACACAGTAGTGGGTTCAGTTTCACGGGATACCCGACCCTTCGTCTAAAATGCAACGGGGGAAAGCCTGACACCTCAATTAACTAACTCACTTTACTCTCAACATTCAATCCAAATAGAACTCCCCCGTACGTCCGAAGCTTACTTGTTGATTTGAATTGGATTCAAACAACTTCCATCCCATATAATGGCTTCGGACGTTTCAACTCCGCATGGCTTCCCTCATTTACAACTACCTGACAAATGCAGTTGGCTTGCCAACGGTTCACCAGTGCGTTGCGACGAAACAACTGAAACCCCAATTCCCCCTTCCATCAAATTAATCATTCTCTCCTACTCCTCCTAGTTTTTCTATAACCGATAATATGCTTTTATCCTTTTTGTCTTCACCTTGAACTTGTAAATATCCCTAAGAACCTTTAGAGCCTATCAGCTAATAGCCTTACAGGCATTAAGCATTTTTACCAAACTGCAATGAAGATTTGATCATGATCGACCTTTCTCATACTGAATATCAACAGACGATGTGGATGTATGGTTAACACTAACCCATAAAAGTAGCACCATACAAAATTCAATCCAAGATGGCCGCACTCCACTTTATGTAAGGGGAGCGCTATTTATTCCCTGAAGCATTTTAGTTGTTCACATTGGTTTTGAGCTGCTGGTCAATGTATATTGATATCCGTTTATTAAATGTAGTGGTTTACCGTTGATACCAATGGTCTATTTTTGATAAAAGCATAGCGAAGAAGTGCGTTCATTGGTGCCAGTGTCGACAAATATCCAAGAGAAAGTGCAAAGAAGGAATGAGACGGATATCTATCGTGCGACGGGGTGATTTTGATCCTCGTCATCTTGCTGACCATGCATGATCATTTTCGTGAACTCGCGATAGTTGAAGGCCCCCTTCTTGATAGGTGCACCGTGAAACAGTTCGTCCACTTTTTCGTCCGTCCACCGATCTCCCATTGTGGTCATTAGCTCGCGTAATCGCTCCTCGCTGATTGTGCCTGACGGCAAAAACGGAAAATACCTTGACGTCAGATATTTAATTGCTTGGGATGAGTGGGGCAGCATGAGTTTACGATTTAGCGCAAATAAGGAGACGCCACGATGGCAATACAATGTAATAAAGTGACAAGCCGGTAACTCCCAACCTGGTCGGTTAGAAAAAAATTTGGACGGATCGACATTTATGGAAGATTTCGTTCGCAAAAGGAATGTTAACGACGGAACTCGTATAAAAAATTTATCTTAGATCATAAATATAATTCCAATGTAACAGCTCTGACAACTTAGAGGAATTATAACGCAGAAAAGCAGGCAACTCGCCGGACGATGATTTAAGGCGAATGCAAATGAAGGGATAGTGTAACAGAGTTGAAAAGCTTCGACAAGAAAGGTTTTCCATTCAGGCGCTCAACTGATGAGAGGGCGCGACAGAGTTTTTATTGTGTTATTATCTAAGATGTCACGGCAAAAATGCATTTCAGAAAATATCAGCGGATTCAGTTATATCCACTTAAGCATAATGAAGGTCAACAATTATTTTCCAAATAGAAGCAGGTCGGCTTAAGAAACAACTCAAGCTACGAATAAATGCATTGAGAAAATAATTTTCAATACGAGAACATAAATGACAGAAATTAGTTCGTTGCCTTGAAACACCGGATTTGTGATATCAATATCCACAGATTTGTGGCAAATATCTCTAAACATGACACAAGGGGAGAGATCCAGAAGGTCACGAAAACAAAGTGAGATCATTGCTAAAAGTCTAACTGGGGTTCAGGACCACTGAAGAAATTGATCCGACGCACTCACGTCTACCACGACCTCAAGATCGCTGTCCCAGTCGAGACGCCGACTCAAAAGTCTAAGTCCAGTAGTTACGTAAAACGCTCAATGAGAAAAGATTATTTCAAGTTAAATAAGAAATACAAGGTAATGCACACAACACATTCACTAAATTCCGCCGTTATAATCGACAAGGGGTAACATTTTGAGGTGATAGTAACTTCATGACACTTCCCATTAAAATAAAGAAAGCAAGGGTTTTTCTCCATCTGCTTTGCATAATGCAAATGCACGTGTGTGAGTAAAGATGAGGCATGCAACACTTTTTTGCATGTGTATGTGTGAATCAACGGAACGAGTCCGCATCCGAGGTAGCATGTGCTATAAACCGCATCTGCAACAAGTTGTACCCAGCACGCAAAGTATACACACATTTAATTCAACTTTGGTTACCACACGGAAGCAATGAAAACCTAAAATATCCGTGGATGGCTCATTTAAAACCCTCGGTAATACCAAAATCTTATGTATCTGTGGCGTCATGGTTCAGCAAGGTAAAAAATGTGCGTCACTGACCCTTGTTGTCTGGATCAAACTGGGCAAATGCATTGAGAATGGCCTCCTCCGGATCGCAACCCATCATTTTCTCACCGAACAATGTAAGAAACATCGTGAAATTGATACAACCGGTAGCTTGCTTAAGCATCTCATCGAGGTATTCTTCAGATGGGTTTTTCCCCATGGAACGAAAGATATCCTCCAGATCGCCTTGGTCTATAATTCCGTCCTTCGAAACATCGATTAGCGAAAATGCTTCCTTGAAACAAAAAAAAAAACAAATAAAAAATGGTAGTGAGAAAACCCGGGAAAAAATTCGTCGAATAAACAAAATAGTCTTGCCAGAAGACAAATCAAGCGCTGAAAGTACAACGGCTTAACAGTTAAATACTGATTAATATACAAAGGCTATTGCGGGCAACGAAACACCCAGTTCTTTAATAAATCCATAAATCCGAAACAGGATATAGAGCAGATAGCAAAGGTTTCATGGCCGTATTCGGGATCTGGGGAGAATAACCATGATCTTAAGTGGGTTATTAAAAGGAGGAAGGAGAAATTAATAACCCGCAGAAAATAGTAAGTTTTAAGAATATAAAAACAGAGATGTATGGGCACATCACGTTTTCAGTTGGGCAAAGCTTTTACCTTGAATTCATTTATTTGAGCCTCGGTGAACATGGAAAACACATTACTTGTGTAGCGCTGAGTTCTTGTACGGACTCTTTTTCTAGATTTCGCCCCCGACATGCTGCAACGACCAGCCACAAAAAAGGAAGTGACAGGCTTTATAAAGGGTGGGGTTGTGATAACTTATAGTTGATTCAGTTGAACAAGCGGAATAATTTGTTAACAGTTTGTTCGTTGAAAAAGATATTTGCACGAATATAAATTCATCTGTATGCTTGTTAGATTGCATTGTTGCTTCGTTTCACGGTAAATTACTGGGTGATTAAAGGACGAGGAAATGAGTGAAGCTAAAAATTAATAAAATTGATTCGCATTAAATGGTATGCAATTTTCATGTGAAAACACCTACCATTTATCATTAAATCAAGTGGTGCGCAATCATGCCAAGGCGATCACTCACAAAAGCTACGTCGTCAGGACTCAAGCTAGAGTTTAAGCGAGCCTACTATTAAGCGGATGGTCTTCAATATCTGGAATAACAGTAAAGGCATGTAATTTGTCAATAGGATCGGAGGATTAGCAATATTGACTTCCATGGCAAGCCTAGCCAAAATTTGATGAGGGACAACAACGAGACGATAACAGAAATAAAAAAATATATTAAGCTCAAAAGATCTATTGCTGCGTTCAATTTATTCAAGAGGACATCTATTAGCCCTTATGTGGTCGCATAATGAAAAGCCGAAGAAATATTGAGTTTTCAGTCATACTCGAAAATAAGTTTTATCAATGATTGTACATGTAGTTAACAACTTACCCATGTTAACTTCCAGCAAAATGGAAAACGCTGTTTACCTTCTACAAATGGCAAGGCAATAATAGGTTTTACTTTAAAACGAGAGGTAATTTGCGAGTTCTTGTACTTTTGTTTTTCAAAAATGTGTACTCCATTACCTGATATCATTTTAGTCGAGGACCCATGGTAGTCCTCACGACATTTTAATATGCATTGACATTAACTATATATCCAATAATCTGATTTGATTACTAATAACACTAAGGTCTAAGGTATCAACCTGAAGCAAAATATTCTTCAAACGCGTTACAACCGTATCGTGATTATCAGAGGGCTATTTTTAAACTTCTAAGGAAGTAATGTTTTCCAACGGAAGGACAGTGACATACATCCCAAAAATTATGATAACCAAAATCTGGGAAGGCATTGGTTTCGAATAAAGTCAATAACGTTGGATCAAAACTACCTCCCTCGTTACTTTCCTTGTAGGAAATCAAGTAATGAGTTTGTTACACAAGAGTTCATAAAATTTTCCTGGCTAACCTCAAACAGGCAATTCACATGGACGATAACAGACTCATTGATAATTGATTGTACTCACTGTGCGAGGACAACGGAGGGTATATTCGTGTTAGCAAGCTGTCCTGAACGATTAATATGGCTTTCTATCTACATTTTCTGCAATGTTACCAGGTCACTAAAATGCTTCTCTGACTTCTAAGAAGTTTATTCGTCAATTGAACGCTAGATTAAGGATCTCGGCCCAATTTGCTGCAGCGAGTGATTACAATTATTGAAAGCGTATACAGTAAGGCGGCGTGAAAGGTTTCGCTATATAAGTTCTGATTACTTTAGCCGGATATCGGTTTCGCTGTATGATGTCGTTTTTGCGGCGAAGTCATCAGTTAGCATTATTAATCAGTGCGTTCGCTCTGTAATACTACAGCCGTTTAAGGGCGTCACTTATAGCCCACCTATTCTCATTCACGCGGCTAGATATCCCGGACAAATTATATAATTCAAATTTTGTCCAAAAATCCTTTGGTTTTCTGAGCCAATCAATATTTTTACCAATATTATAAGGTTAATGTTATTTTACTGCACGCACATGTCGTAACAACAAGCGTAGTAACCTCAGCGGTCAAATGGAAACTGGAGGTACATCAGTTTGGAAAACTAGTTCAGATAAATTGCCCTATTCTTCGTCAATCAGTCAATACGATGAGGATTTTCAAGACATCGTGTCGTATGAGGAAAAATATGTTCATGATATTTCCTTAAGAGATGACAATCTTGAAACCGAATTTGACAAAACTTTGGGATTACTTGAAGAGATCTTGATCAGTAACAATTAATCCTTTTATATTTCGGGTGACGAATTTAAAAATCTTCAGGCTAAATTTGTCGAAGATAACTGTGACCTCTTTAATGAGTGTGATGTCGAAGAATCTTCGACTGTTTTAATCCATGATAAATACGTATGACTGCATACTCTTGTCTGTATTAATATTTTACATCTACGCCGTACAAATTGTTTATAAGACTGTTGCATTCGATTGCTTGCCCCATTTTGTATGTTGTTTAGATAATATTTATTTTCAACTCTCCTCTTACGCGTTTTTAGAACGAATTATTGTGCAATTATCTAGATCAGAAACTTTTTGAAAATAGGTCAACTTCATGCATACGAGACATTCTCGGTTACTTCAGGTATTTTTTGGGTGCCTTTGTTATTTTTATTGACTAACAGAGCTATATTTACTCACCACCAGAACGTGCATTTTTTGTGGCTATGCTGACGTGTTATTTATTTTTGTTGTAAAAAGACGACTTGATGAGTTGTTAATTGGTTGTTTTACTAATTATGTTAAATTCTTTCATCAGTTCCAATGCTCTCTCATATGAAGGGGAGGTTTTCGAATTGTTCAACACTCTCATCGACTACGAAGACTTCAAAGGATTGATGTTAGATTACAGTAAGGTGAGCGATACGCCGTTCTAAAATCACCTCTTTAGTCGAAAGAGATGATTAGAAGTGGCTTGTCACTGAGCAACGCAATCATCTGTCGTGCAGGCGTTGTTGATCCTGTTCCGGTTGGCGACACAGTTGATCCTACACTGACCACACAACCACATGATTTATAGTACGGGGCATTTGTCAACTTTATTTTGGGATTGTGCCTATATTGATTTGTTGAGGTGTTCCTCGGTAAAAGAGCGGATATAAACAAAATACACATCATTGGTCTCATATTTTTGTGTCATAAGTCTTGCCATTCAGTATCCTTTCTGTACAATTTCTGGTGAAAACCGTTCAAACCTTAAATCACCCGTTCCTTCGAAAACCTTTTACAATACAAATATCACTTGATAAAAGTGGATCAGTGCAGTAAATTACAACTTTATTTCTTACTGATAAGCTGTTTGTGGTAGCAGTTTGCAAGATTTAAACAGTCTCTGACTCCTCAGGAGAATAAATAACGGCCTAAAGCGATGCTGCGATTTACATTTGCGATAGGCAATACTGGAAAGGAAGCTTATAAAATTGATGCTACTACATCTTGATTACGATGTAATTAATGAGGTGCGCCTTCGAGGGAGGGGGGGGGAAAGGATTATTCCGGTAAATCTGACTTCCAGGTCAGTACCACGATCCGGAGATTTTGCTCATCTGTTAGAGAAGGCGAGAGCTTTCTGTACTACCTTACTTTAAGCAGATGCTGGGTTTCATGGCATTTCGAATATCTGTGACTAAATGTATCTCATAACCTCGTTGGTTGGCAGAAAACATCTTTTGGCCGAATTTCACCTTATAACGTGCCACTGACTTGCAACTCAATATGGTGATGTTAAATGCTAACTTCCTATATGAACGTAACAGAAGTTATGTATTTTTCCACTTAAAAGTAAGACGATGTTACATTATGTCTTATTTATGCAAGTGGCTTATGCAACGCAGGTTCTAAAGCCACCAATTTTTTTGATTGGCACAGAAATAAAAATTTATAATTGTGAAAAGCATTCAATCGTAACGGGTACATTTTTTCATTTTGTTTGAAGTACTGTGTAGGTTGCCGCCTGAAACAAGCCACTCTGGTTTGGAATGTGCACACCCTTCTATTAAGTATTTTGCAAACTATTTTGAACAGCATTTCGCTTACGTACCAACATACTTTCGTCGATTCTACTCCGGCTTGGTTGTCTCCGTATCTCAGCTGTTTTTTGGCCCGTGTAATTAAACTGAATGTAGACCATGCAATTTTTTAGTGCTCTACTCCGTTTATATTTTATTGGTACGGGTATGGTGTGGTACTCTATCAATCGTCATTGGTAACTGCATTTGATATACGCAGCTGGAATCATTTATCACATTATGGAATCGGGCAAATTAGTGATCATCTCTATATAGACTAGTCTTTGTCGACTTTTCTAAAATGGTCACTTGGGTCGATTCTCGTTGGACGTTAATTTTGTTAGCGATGTTTGTTTTCAATCAATAGGTATCAATTTAAGAATATTTGGCTCATCAATATCTTTCTACGAATTCTGCCACTGAGTTATTTTGCCTTTATTAGGAGCGTTCTACATATATTTACGTAGAAGTATATTGACTAATCATCTCTTTTTTGAGCATTGTGGGGGTGAATTTCCCTGTTCAATTGGTATAAACCCTTGTTAACGCTACTTTAGTCTAATTCTTCTGAGATGCGCCTTTACAACTACCCCGATTTCTTACGCGACCACAGCGCTGCTTTAATTTCAATGAATGTACCTGAGGTTTATTGGCCTTCGGTGCACAACAAATTGCTTGGCAAGGTCTTCGATGCTTCGGAGAAGTTTGAATTGGGAATGCTCAAGTATACCAGCGAGAGCACACAGGAAGTAGTTGAAAAAAGAACTCTTTGTTTCCGTCAAAGCAGGCGAAATTTCTGCCTTGGATCCGGACAAGTTTGCATTTTCGTTCCTTCATCCTCATCCTCTAGCATATTCCTCTCCGATCACGCATGGACGTTTGAGCTGGCCGACGTACGCCCTACACTTGAATCAAACGCCACGTTGTTACCGAGACTGAAGACTATGATGTGCATTGATGAGGAGGACAAAGATGCGGCTATTGAAGCAGTTATGCGGAAAATGTGGAAGTAAGTTTGCACTCCTCTTAGCCAATTTCACCGACATCTCAAAATCTGATTTAATTTTTGTATAAATTTGCCGGTTTTGTGGAGGTTAATGTGAATTCCGGACTTGACAACGAAAATTATACGAATGACAGTTATATTATACATTTTCCCGTCATTTCATTTGGATTAACCCTCGCCATCTAAAATATCCATCGGACCATCGGATCTCCTCTCCTTATTCGTTTCTGCAAGCGAGCAGTGCTACTACTTAAAATTTTAGATTTTGTCGTTTCTACCAACTTTTAAATCCATCTGATAAGGATGAGTCTGGAATTGTCTTAAAGAAAGATGTCTGGTACCTACTCGATGAATTCGGTTCCAGTCTCAAGCAGTCAACGGTGCCGAACGGTAACCACCTAAATCATCTTTTGGGAATCTTGTCAATTAATTTGCTATCTTAATTTCTTCTGCTAAATGTTTACCTGAGTGGTTTCGTAAAATAGCTTGGTTTTTAAAATAGCCGAATGATTATACAAATAGTTGCATAATTGACAAGTCATTTAGTCTAGTTTCGTATTATACTGCATACGTCTCCTTTGGTCTAATATGAGCTTGATTTTGCCTTCTTTTTATAGTTCGCATAGCCTCTTTATTCTACATTCCTGAACAGGTCTGCTACTCCTTCTTTTGGCCTATTAAAAACTTATACAAGGAAGGTGAATTGGTATCTTTTTATCCTCTAAATAGCTCTTCTACTGATTCATGACGGTCTTTATTCCTTACAGATACTCTCTATGTTGATTGGTTGTCTGGGATGACTGATGAGAAGAAGCCCCTCCTCCTAATTCCATGGGAGGGCAGAGATTTCTCGGATAGATCTTCTGCCCACACTTTTATACTGACTGACGAGTTCTTTACGGTACGTCCGTTTTCGTCGTTTCCACAGGACATGACCTTTTTTCGTTCAATCAATGTCTGATTTACAGAGTCACAAAATCGCTGAAACTTTGCCCGACCCTAGTGCCAAATTAGCAAATTCCACAGCAACACCTTACCTCGTCTACACAGAATGTTGATCTGGTTGCTAAAAACGCTGACTAGCCCTAATTCCAGATTACGTCGGACCGTGATAGGGCCGACATTGTTTGGCTTCGTAGACACATTCGCGATTATGAGTGAGTGCATCTGCTTTGTTTGCTATACTCCACTAAATTGGAGTGATGGAGACTGTTGGTTGCTAGTTTCTACCAGATTAAATAATTGAGAGTCATAGCCGTTTGATATATCGTCCACCATTAGGGCGTTCATGTTAACGATGTCTTTTTAGAGCTTCATTTAAATCTTCCTATAACCACTGTTTTACACAGTTTATTCCTTTTTGTTTACCTTGAAAATCGACTTCAACTTTAAAGTTTTACGAAACTACTCTCAACCATCCCGTTACACCCGAATCAATACTTGTTCTAGAACGAGGGGTCTTTTAAACTAGCTTTTAGTTATTATCACTGTTCAAATTCTTTCATTTATATTCTTGTTGACACCGGGTTCGCATTGAGAGTGTCCCTCATTTCACCATGTCAGTATTTAAATGATGGAAGAGTAGAAAGTCTCCTTGACGTTCAGGATTAATGGTTTATTTTGTAGGTGGTTGTCCCAAAACCAAAGTCATGTATGGCTGAATCAGTTTCCCAACGAGTCGGTTTCTCACAGTGAAGGACATGCTAGCCGCTCTCGCTGCCTCCGATCGCGCTATTGAACTTAGCGGTCCTGGTGATGCATTGATTTTGGTGAAGATAACCGTAGTGATGGTGACGGGGACCAGACCAAACGAGCTCTAACCTCAACCTGGTATCCTGTAACCTTTAATCTCTACTACGAATTGGTGCAGTTTGTGGCCTTCTTCCAGCGAAGGGCTGAAGAGATTTCGGAATCCGCAGAGGATGTGGGACAAAAGAAAAAGAGGTTAGTTTCTTCGTGTCTCTGAGGTAATCTAATTGAGGCGTTCTGCGGTAAGGGGCTTGATTCAGTTGGTTCACTGTCAAATTTTTGCCCTATTCTCGTTAGAACTAGGATTCCGGCTCCCAACTACGATAGGTAAAAGATTTGTATTTTTCTCATTTCCTGTTTGCTTGAAATGAAATTTGATACGGAAATGCCTCATTCTTGAACAGTGAACGATAACCTTCGTTCCTCTGTGCATTGACTTAATCGCAACGGTATGGGCATAGGTAAATTGCAAATCAACCGAATTTTTGACGATTTTGGCTAATGTTTAGCACTCTTATATGTTTCTCTCACCACTGCTGTCACGCACTTTGTAGGCATCCACGCACTATTTGTTGTCCATTTAATGAAGACTATTTTTTATGTTTGAGGATCGGGTTATGTTTTGCCCGTCAGTTTTTTCAAAGAAGGCGTTTGATCGTCGAATCCATATCTTAAGCATAAAGTACCCAATAGACTTCTAAAGACTTTATTGGTTTACGTTAGGATGTTGTGAAAAGCCCTTCATTTTCTTTTCACTTCTCTAGACAACATCCGACTTGTCACAGTGTGTGGATGTCGAGAATTGCCTCCGTTTATGATGGAAAAGGTGGCCATGTGTCCGTCGACATCGAGCGGACATCAGCAAAACATAACATTTGGATCGTGAAACCCTGGAACCTGGGTCGGGGTTGGCATCTGCATTTCCGATAATCTCAACCAAATCCTGCTCTCAATGAGACGGGGCCAATGGTGTGTTTCTTTTTCTTATGGAACGGTTTCCAATCACTGCACAGATTAGTGTGCAATGCCCTTTAATGCATGTTTATTGATATAACTTGCACAATTTCTGCCTCATAATATTACCCTTGCCTATTTGTTCACTGGTTTTCGTCTACTTCATATTCATGACCTCTGAAGGGTAAGGGTTCGTTTACTTTAAATGGGACCATTTTTTTCTTTTGATCATTGTCAACCTTTGAGACTACTTACGGTTCTTGGTAATGAAAGATAAGTATTTGTTATGGGTGTAAATTTTTTGTTCAGGTTCGAAAATGACTCACAAATTGGACTAACTTTTGTTTCTTACACATTTCTGACTTTATTTCCTTGGAATTGGCAGTTTCACCTCTATGTAACTCGATTATATGACCATCTTGGCAAACACTTATATTTTGCGATTATTCTCACGAAGATAATGACCGAACCCGCGTGAGAGTTGAAGCGAGAACTTAAAATCGTGGTAATAGAAACGAGAACATCAGCTGCCATCGTGCACCTCAGTCGAAAATGATCATGAACGTAGAGTTAATTTCGTTTTTCGTTTTTGTTTTTCTCATTTTCCCATTGGAAGTTTTAATTTGACTGGGCCTTAAGCACTGCCGACCGCTACTTTTATTTAACCATAATCCACAAATGTCCGGTCCAGAGATTGGTGACAGTACAGCTGAGTCCTTCAGATGACCTGCAAATCCTGTTGTTTGCTGTCTCTGAGAAGTATCTATTTGTGAGCCTTGCAAATGATCAAGTCACTATTGGCGAATGCGAGCTACAATCTCCTCCTCCTTAAAAATCATACTATTTTTACCTCAAAACTTGTAAAAAAATACCCCCATCGATGTTGCCCCGTTGATTGTCATTCAAAGATGGTGTTTGCACGACATCCCTAATTCGAGCAAAAGAGGGATGGGGTGGGGGGGGGAGCTACTGCTCCCCCATTAGCAGTGCGTAGCGATCGGAGATGTTTTGGTGTTGACTTTGTATTATTTTACGGTGGAAGATTGCCAGTCATTCGGTATATCACCGATCCTGTGCTTTTCTACCGGACTCCCGAGGACATCTACCGACTGGGTGAAATTTGATGTGCGTTTGTCGTCCTCCTAAAATTTCCGTCCTTTCCCCTCCGTCTCTACGACCCACAAGGTTTTTGTGTTACGCTTCGCCAATAATAAGTTTTGTTGAACCACTTTTGTCGATGAAACAAACGTGACGGGCGTACGGGTTCGTATGTTGAATGTCCATGTATTCATTTCCATTTACCCTCTTTGATAACTGGCTACATCAACCCATTTTCGACCCACGTGGTTACGGTTGGAAGTTTAGAATTGGTTGTTGCATCATCTGATCTTTCAAATCCCTTCTTGAAAAACCTCGTATTTAAGTACAGAATTGTTTGACTATCCCGAAATTCCGGTAAGACTTTTGCTGAAATATCTTTCTGTTTTTATACCTGTACGGTTTGCATTCACTTATCTTTCACTTATAGTAGATAGCCGATCTCATTTATTGCTCAAACCTTGGCCGTAATGCCTTTGACTTCTTCATCCATGTTTCCCACTCACTTAGCAAGCTTCGAGGGGAAGTTTCCCACATATCCCTCGATTTATTTACGGTGTGTAGATTTAGACTTCACTCTCCATTGCTAGTTGTTGACCCTGCCATTTTCATGACAATGGATATGTGGAGCCTGCCCCTGATGTAACATTGCGGTGACAGACCAGACAGACTCCTTTATATCTCCACTGTGTAGTTTTTTGTCTACCCGAATGGGTACGGACACGTCTGTGAGTCCTGCATCAACCACTCTTGCTTGATGGCAGGCCACATATTTGACCGCTTTGTGTCGAAGCCTCTTAACTACATATCGACGACTCTGCGACTTGGCCGCTGAAAATGCCGAGTTGGCGCTTTGTGGTATATTCGGATGAGGCGCGCGAGTCTGGATGCGGCCTCATGTCAACCCTGCAAACCTCATTTGAGGTTTACGAATCGTGAGATCGAGTCCTTGTCGTCTAAAGCTGTAATCTCCGGAGAAAGAGACGGGATTAGCAAAACTCCGGTAGAACGCATGGTTTCATGATCGCCTTAAGAGAAGAAATAGGTTTTATCTGCACCTAAACTCAATTCATACCTCGGTTTTGTAACCTATTTCATATAATCACTTTGTGGAAGGCGATTTTCCTGCCCGAACCACCGTAGTGAAACCATACTTTTTATCCGAGCTTACACATGTTGTATGAACGCTGCAACAAATGTCCGGAGTCTTCTGCCCCTACACTCGTCCTTCCATTCACGATGTCTTAACTCTGCCAACCCACGCGTTACGTCTGTACGCGATCGGCCAGCAGATCTCCTAACGTGTCACGAATTTTCGCAGCAAGTGCATGTGGGAGGTGATAATTGAGTTGAGACTTTCTGTGTTATTCGACCCCACGTGTTTAGACTAGTTTTACGGATTATTTCGGTGAAGGCATAGTAAAAGCCTTACTTATTGCCTCTTGCAATTACAGACAATTTTCGCTGGATCATTTCGATGACTACGCGAAACACTTCACTGTGATGAATTACCGCACAGAGGATGAACTTTTGCAGGTTCATCACACCGACTTCATTCAAGCCTTTGAGAAACAATATCCCAATTCCCGATGGAAGGATATTGAGGTGTTTGTTCTGCTCTCTGGCTAAGTCAAAAGCGTTAATTTTGTTCACTTGTAATCTTAATGGCTACAATAAGCGTATTTCTCTACTCATTGCCTCAGAATGGGCGGTTGCTACCGCATGATGTCTACTTTTTTGGGACATAACTGTCCTCTTAGTTAAACGTTTATTAAAACGAACACCAATCTTGAACGAGGTTCTAGTACAACGTAATGCGAGTCCATACAAGCGAGGCAGGAGAAATTATTACATCGAGGCGTAGTGAGTATCAAATGGATATAATTGTACACTCGTCACCTAATACATAGCAGTCGCCTGAGTACCTGTGAACCACAAAGGTATTCACTTATTGCATCCTCAGTTGATACATCTTTCAATTGTGAGGTAGCCGCTAAGGCTGAATTGAGTCCTTGTTATCGAAATCACCTCCTGCTGTGTCAGTCTGAGCCGTTGGAAGGGAAATACACCTGTACTCTCATGCATGTTTTACGTAGAGCCGTTTAGGTTAATTTTCCGTCTGCGCAGCACGGTGACACGGCTAATGGTGATTACATGAAGGGGCGAGGTTATTTTCTTACTTCACATGGAGTTTCTGCCTTTAAAAGTAGTAATAACGGCATAGAAATGCGGTGGATGGGGCTATAACACGAGGTGTAACGATGATTGCATTAAGTGCCTCCGCTTCAGAGCCCCGCGCACTGCCCTAGCGAATGGTATTATTTGAGATCCTTCAGATATTTCATATTTTGTAGACTATTATTTCAATAGATAAATGAGTATGTTGGGAATTTTTACTTGATACAAAGCATGTGCAAATTTAGTTCCCATGTAGAGTGGTAAGATTGAATCAGCCCACTTATTTAAGTTTCAGACAAAAGTGGGACGTGTAGTTTTTTTAGAGAGAGGGGTGTTTGTGCTGCTCTCCTTTATCTCACACGGTGAATTTCGCCAGCATCTCTTTCACCAGTGGTCCGAGTAACATTATGCTTTCTTCTCTACACAGGCAAATATCCACAAAACATTGGTGAAGGTCTTCCAGACGGCCACTGCCTATGGACCACCAAGAGGTGTGGGTACCTATGGCAAGTCGCGTGCAATGTATGCGGTGGATGTACTGCTCGAATGGCGGCGGCGGTGGGAGCTTCCGGAGGAAACTCACTCCTGTGGCTTCCAAGTGGAACCACAGATATGTGAAGTAAATTTCATTCCCGACTGCACGCGAGCTTGCCACTACTATCCTGATTTTCACAACGAAATTTTTGACTTCCTCTTTCTGGACCGCGAATCTGAGAACATCATTCGACTCATGTAGTTTACTGTGATCCTTTTTTCACGGCCTGTGTAGTCACAGCTTTATTAGGAAATATGCGATAAAACGAATCCCAATTTTAGGCAATCGGTAGGGTGGGGCGGGGTCGGGCAGATTGAAAGTGGGAAGGTTACTTGAAGACTGAATGGTAGGTAAATGGGACGTAAAGTAGTGAGGCGTTGTGGTCTTCTCTTCAGCTGATATTCCTGTTTTCTGTCTAACACAATGAAGTCTATACAGTGATTTTCATGATGGCACCTGAAGGGGAGGTGGTGGGTCTTGGCGTTAGAATGCATCGGACTTCACCCTTGAACGAAAAATCCGCTGTTTTTCATTCGCATTCTTTAAAGTGGAGTGAAGAAAACGGTCGTAACTGTGTGATAACTCGACATTTGTATTTTGTGCGTTGTCAATGTGGACGGCGGCTTTAAATCCAGGGAACGTTCGCTACTAGTACAAAGCTAAGACTGTGGTTCTGGTCTCCGTTCGGAGACAACACCCACCCTCAAGTTTGATCAGAATGAAGCAATGGGGTTTAACAGATATCAGAATCTTTCATGTACATTCGCACGCAATTTTGCCAATGTGATATACATACCATTTTTAAGCTACTACTTCGTTTAACGGTTCGTCATTGTTTGAGACGTAAAGAATTCCAATCCCCAAAGAAGCATTAAGTGACCTTCGCACAAGTGCGCCCTTTTTGAGGCTGCAAATACGTGGTTTATATTATTATTTCAACACATTCTTTATAAACACAAAACTTATAAGCATAACATTATAAAATTATTTTTACCAAAATAAGTATTATTTTGTAACTGTTCACTTAAATAGATATTTTCTAACCAAACTTGACGTTGTAACGAATTGTGTTACCCGACAATTAACGCGCCTATTTACAACCGGGTTGATACTCAGGTTATCATGAAAATTTCTTCATACATTGCCTGTTAAAATTCAAAACAGTAACCATATGATTTACAACCGGTTGATACTCAGGTTATCATGAAAATTTCTTCATACATTGCCTGTTAAAATTCAAAACAGCAACCATATGAAAATTTCTTCATACATTGCCTGTTAAAATTCAAAACAGTAACCATATGATTTACAACCGGTTGATACTCAGGTTATCATGAAAATTTCTTCATACATTGCCTGTTAAAATTCAAAACAGTAACCATATGAACATTTCTTCATACATTGCCTGTTAAAATTCAAAACAGTAACCATATGATTAGTACGCTTAAGTTCAACAATTTGTCTATTGTTAGGGCGTGAATAGCATTATTGTATTTAACCCTTGCGCTCCAAAACGGAAGGTACATCTTAAAACCAGTTAGCATTCGGCGAAATTCAAAAATAATCTTTTGCAGATAGCAACTGAGTTTATAACTAGAACTAAGAGTATCTTTGAGTTAATGCTAAATTCTATCGTCCTTAAAATACCTTCCCAGCCTCAACGATTATTCCGCAGTGATTCCCTTTATACTCCCACAATTAAGGAATTTCCCCTTGTGCTTCCCTTCGTGCATGGAGTTTATTCTGTCCATAAGTCATTTTGAATGCGCGTGGTTGTTTACCTTGTCTGTTGCGTAGCAAACTGCCGGGGCTTATCTCCCCCATAACAAACATCAAAACCTGGGTATGGATAACGGCAAAATGCTCCATTGGAATCATCTAACTGGGGGCGACATTCGTCGGCCTCCATCAGTTTTGAAGATCCACCAGTCTTATCCACTGTTTATGGAACAGTCACTTTCTCCTCAGCATCAGCGACCAACTAAGTATACTGACTTAAACGTACTAACAAACCAGGGTAGACCACGTTACCACGTACCTCTAACTTCCATTGGGGTAGGGGAGGGGTATGTCTGAATATCGAACATCTCACTTGATTAAGCTGTCACTTAGTGAACCATTGACTATAGTTCAAAAACCAACTTGGTTTATTAACAGGAGGGACGAACATCAAGCGTACTGTGGATAACATCACCGCCGTCAACTATGTGACCTCTCTCAGTTCTCCCTGAATTCCCTTATTTCGAACATAGCCCCGTTCACGATAATGACATTTGCGTGTCATTTCGCCTTATTGCTCGACCAGTGGACGTATCATGCTGATGAACACACGTTAGAGGTGTATGAATGCGCCACAGTGGTGTAAATCCGGTAAATTGAAGTCCTGTTTGGAGCCATGTTAACTAAGTCAGCTGGTAACTTCGAACCACAGAGCTTCCGCCTTGGCGCTCTCCATCGCAACCTTCACGTTTCTCCAACCGTGGCACGCCTGTGCTCTTAAGCAATGCAACAAACGATAATGCATGACGTTGCAGCTCAGAGAAAGAGTTATTAAGTGGGAGGAATGTGTGCGAGAAGAGTAAGCGTTTGTGGTGGTGGTGGTGGTGGTGGTGGTGGTTGTGGTGGTAGCAGTGACAGCTGAAGAAATATGTCTTGTTGCCGACTCTTAGGCGAAGAAATGGAGGCAAAGGGATGTGAGAGCGCAACGCCTACCCTCTGGTCATAGTACTGCCACGAGCAAATCGACTCAGTTAAGTTTGTTCCTGAATGGGTGTTAGGAGACGCGCTTTTGCATACGAAACAGGTTCGTCCTGCACTCCGCTCAATAGTGGCTTATAGTGTTTGTCATTTACCTCATGTTGAGCCCTCGGTGCAAATACAGAGTTCTTTTTACCAAAAATGGTGGAGAGGTAGAGCACGCACGAAGAACAGAGATTTTCTAATTAGATGACCAGAATGCGACATGCAGGATGGTGTAATGCGGTTGTATTTGAGAGAAGCACTATGTCATTTGTGCATATATCTCGCGACCGACCATCCCAGAAGGCCCACTACTTTGATGACTTACTAATTACTTGCGTGTACGATTTCAAGCAATCTGTTAGAGATCCATGTTTTCTTTCTTTGGAATTGTGACCTTCCACAACAGAAACGGTACCACAGTTGACAGTATGGGTTAGTCCACTCTTTCACTGACTGCATCAATTACTTACAATGGAACTCACGACAAACCTGTCTTTGAAGGGTAAACGAAGTTTAGCACCAACAGACCATTGTGCCGCAGTCATTGCCGCATTGACAACGGTGCATGATGCAGGTTGTCTAACGTAGTGGTGATGTGCCTCAGCCTAATCGTTGCTGAGAAAGCCTGAGATGGTCTCCACTTCATCCAATATAATCTCTCAAAACTGCACCATGATGGCGTAGTCAGGCCATAACAAGAAACAGAGGAGTCTAAGGGAAAGTAAGTTGGGGAGAAGACATGCGACGGAGAAGTCAAATGGCATTCCGGTCCAACTGGTATCGCACTTGGGGCAGGTTGCGGAAGAAGTCGAGGTTGGTGACATTCTGATCGAAATGTCGGTAGTACCACTCTTGTCGGTCATAGAACCACTGTTCCGTGACATCCAGTACAGGCGCATTGATGTGCATAACGAATTTATTCACAAAGAGGTAGGGTGAGTCGGGCTCGAAGAGGGGTCGCATGCCGTAAAGGTCGAAGATACACACGGAGTGTCGCCACACTCCGCTGCACTTCTTGGGGAAGAACCTCTTCCAACGATTCACGTAGTAACGCCCACTGAGGTACGCGTTGTCTCCATCTGCAACATCGAATGAGGAACCGAGACTTGGGACATACACTCTCCTGAGGATGACTAATAAGTGCCTTTCCACGAACTCCTCTCCCATCGCCTTCGTATGCAAACCAGAGTGTTAATTATCAGCACAAGAAATCTTGCTCAATTTGAGGGGAGGGGTTTGAAGTCGTCCTTAGCCAAGATATCCGAACGGGGAGAAAGTAAATGATACCGCCTTGCCACCTTCAATATATCGAACAATCTTCCATCTCCAACTTACTGTATTCAACCATATTTACGAAACTATGATGAAAATCATGAAGATTTCGGTCTAGTTTTCAGGGTGCAGTAATCACTGACATCACTTCTTATGCCTCCGGATGCCAATTGGTAGGCATATGATAGCCGACGATGTTGTCCAAAACTCGCCATACTGAAGTAAGTTGCATAGATACAATGAATCGCTCCCTGCACCTTTTGGTGGGATACGTTTCACGTTGTCAGGTTGAAAAATTACCCGTAGCATATTGTTATGGATGAAGGCGGTAGGATGCTTTGGACAGTAAGCGATTTCCTTGTCGAACGCAAGCAAATAATTAAAATTCTACCAATTTATGCTAGCCTAGAATGAGTTAAGGAACACTTACAGGGGAAGTTCCCCGGCGCGTTAAGAATGGCGTTGTGGTTAACGGTGGAGAAGAGGGCCTCGTCAGGAACACCGACTTGCGGCAAATATTCCATCAGATCCTTAACTCTTGGATCGGTGAAGATGAAGTTGACAAAGTCCCATGTTACCACTATATGTACAGCACCCTTGTACAATTCCAGTCCGTGTGGGGGTGGTCGCCATGCTTTGCGTACCAGGAAGAACCTGAAGGCGGGAAGGGAATAGGTGTCACTTCGAGGTGTCTTACATGATCCACAAGACTGAGTTGGAAGTAGAGTTCTCACTCTTCCACACACGCAGGATCAAATATGAGAACGACAACGAAGGAGGTCGATTATTTTTTAAACCACCGTAAGATGGCCCTCTCCCATCCTTACGACTTCTCTAAGCTTTTGACCTCGTGAGTCAAAACAATGCCGCCGTCCCAGAACTATGTAATTACAATTTAGGGAACTAAATAAAACCATTCGCCACTAGTGACCTCCACTTGTTAATTTTATAATGTTAGTTTCGTTACCTCTCCTACCTAAAGGGATCTAGTAATCCTTTTTTAATCTAACAGCGTCCTTCTCTCAGTTTCACACAAAACTGATGTGAAAACTACGAGGCCTCAGCTCTCACAATCTCTGTGGAAACATAGTCTTTTCGACGATAAAATCTGAATACTGAGGAAATGAGATTTACCTCTGCTGTTGAATAAGATTAGCATTATTAAGAACTTTGAGGATTCGCGTCAACTCGAGATTGTTCTTGAGTGGAAACTCCTGTCCTGTGAGATTGATAAGATATTTCCACGGGGCTGAGTTTGACCCCGGATCCTTCTTAGGTATCTGCCAGAGGGCGCGCATACATGCCAGATCGGCCTCTAGCACTGACATATAGGAGTGGTAGACGGCAATAGAAGGGATGAAGAAAATGTTTCCGGACACCTTTGATGGAATGCATGCTTCGATCTTGCGACGCAACCACTTCTTGTAAATGTGAGGGCTTTTTTTGTCAAAGTGGATGCAGTAGAAGTTTTGTGGACGATAAATGGAACGTAGAAGGCGCCAAACCTGCGTAAAGACACGGTGAAGCCTTGAACTTAGTCCAAAAGCTAGTCTCCCGACCTGTGTCTGAGGGACCACTTAAACGACTTATAAAGCATTTGGGGCATATGAAAAAAAACACAAACTCCAATTGTCATTAGGTCATGGGGAGACAATCTTCTACTGAGATGGATTACCTCGGTCCAAGAGCAGAATAATTCAGCAGATCGCCAGAGTTAGGTAAAAGAGCAAGTTTTACATAGGTGCGTTCTAGTTGCCAGCGCTTTCTATAGGAATGCAACAGAGTGCAGAGAGGATACGATTTCCTCGTCTAAATTATTCAAGGCCTAGGGAATGCGAGTCGCAGTGTTTGTTGCTACTGATTTTTTGGGGATGGTGTTTTTGCTGCCTGAGCTAAAAACGGGCTGTTTATACTCCAAGTAATAGCAATAACTTTTTATAAACCTCGCCTCATGCAAGTTTCGTTGAGGATTTAGGCAATTAAGGACAACGCAGTGCATGAGCTGATGCATGAAACGAGTATAACTAAATAGCAATTCCCGCCGATTGAGGATATTTTTCACTAATTTTTCTTGAGATTTGAGCTCATATCGCCTGGAATGTTCTCAGTGCTGAACCTCGATCTTGTCTATCTCTAATTATCCAAGACACCTCCTCATACTACCTTGATCTCCTGCAAGGTGATAAAAAACATTCTATATGAATTGTTAATGTTTCGGACTACAGGCAATCTTGGGTTATACTTGCAAAACTCTTAGAAAGGCGCCCTATTCCTCAGCTAATTTTGCATACTAGATCGTTAGGAGAGAACGGCCTTGGTATTGGCATAATTTCAGCGATTACCAAAAACAGCACTCATTTTGCCTCGGCCACCGCAATCAAATGTTTGTTTAAGTTGATTCAAGCTCTAATGTTTAGGTGTATTTCGGATGCTCACAGAAAGGAAGTGTAACAACTGTTGAGAGCCACCAAAACTGTCACAATTACATCACGGGTGACGACGTGGTCGAGACATGTCCCCACGCACGATAAAGTCTACCCCTGTTCCCGTACCAATATGCGAAACAGGTTTGCTCTGGCTGCGTACACAAAAGTTGTCGGACATTTAGAAGATAACGCGAATTTTTTTCGGGACCACTCCACTATGTCGAGTGAACAAGTGCTATCTTAGCAGGCGATACTTAACCACCATATTCATTTGGCCTTCAAGATTAAGTGCTACGATGGCCTGATTCTGGCAGAATAATCGAAACGTTTGTGTTAACGAATACAATCCTTTTTCAGGTCCCCTCGGCACTATCAAACACGTGAGCGCTTTAAAAGTGAACATAGTGGCGTGAGAGGCAATTTTATGCCGACGTCGAGTATGCCTATTGCAACCCCGATTTTGTCTGAAAAACTTCGCACATATTATAAGCCGAACTGCCACCAACTAAGGCAATTGGAGTAAAAAAGCTGTGTGAACGATTCTTTCCTCTACGTCGCATAAAACGCCTCCTCGTTTCCTGTCTCCAAGCCTTGAATTTTCTACCATGAACTGAACAGGGTGTAATAGTCTGTTTGCAAGACAAGTCACGGCGTAGTTTTAGCATTGTTTTCAAAACAGGCCCATGCAAAACTAGTGGTTGACATGGGGCTATTCCGCTGCACTATCGACACCTCGTGACTTACCTCGATCTGCAAAGGCCCTGAAGCCATGTGACTATCTACATCATCCAATTGGCACAGGTCAAATTTGGATACAGACTTAAAATATGTCCTGCACAATCGACTATGTTGGTGATGATAGACGAATGTAATTTTAATAAAAAAGAAGGATATGATGTGCCCAGTCCCCTACTAAGAAGATTCCCTAACTCCACCTCTACTTTGAATTTCAACGTGGCAAAACTCAAGATCCATCAGTCTAGCAGTCAATAATCGAACCTACCTGCAAAGAAATTCCCCAGTTCCAGTCGATCGTTAGTAATATTAGTTAGTAATGAAGACTAGGGCACTGCTGCTACTTACTTACTTGGTCAGGCCGCTCAAATGCCAAAATTGTATAGGCTATAGGAAAATCCTTTTCCTCCTTTAAAATACGCTGCCAAGGCTGCGCTCCCAATCCGGAAGGGTTGAACCACCAACTGTTGCTTTCGCAAACATCAGCATTGTATGCGACACTTGGCGTAACGAATTTGGAGGCCAAGTAGGGGAAGACATAAGATTTTATTCGATGCTCGTAGATTAAATATCCTATATCTACCACCAACAGGGCTAACAAAGCTAGCTTTGTAATAGATCCAAGTTTTCGGCCACAGCACCGCAGCATTTTGAACATTGGAACTTTGAACAAGAGCCGCATGGTAAGACTTTGTGACTGGAATGATTACTAGCTTTGGAATGAACTTACTGCTCAAGTCTACCAAACAGAGGCCGCATATGTGTGTGCTGATGAGCGTGTCAAATAACATCTGACTAGATCTCGTCTGATTGGTTGATAGCTCAGGGAGGGATTAGACTGCAGAGATGAGACTTTGCCTTTGCGTTTCCATCAGAAACCGGAAGTTATACAAAAATGTCTGTAATCAAGGCTGTGATGAGAGTAATTTTGTGACCTCTCTCAGCAATTACATGGTTGATAATGACATTTGCGTGTCATTTCGCCTTATTGCTCGACCAGTGGACGTATCATGCTGATGAACACACGTTAGAGGTGTATGAATGCGCCACAGTGGTGTAAATCCGGTAAATTGAAGTCCTGTTTGGAGCCATGTTAACTAAGTCAGCTGGTAACTTCGAACCACAGAGCTTCCGCCTTGGCGCTCTCCATCGCAACCTTCACGTTTCTCCAACCGTGGCACGCCTGTGCTCTTAAGCAATGCAACAAACGATAATGCATGACGTTGCAGCTCAGAGAAAGAGTTATTAAGTGGGAGGAATGTGTGCGAGAAGAGTAAGCGTTGGTGGTGGTGGTGGTGGTGGTGGTGGTGGTTGTGGTGGTAGCAGTGACAGCTGAAGAAATATGTCTTGTTGCCGACTCTTAGGCGAAGAAATGGAGGCAAAGGGGTGTGAGAGCGCAACGCCTACCCTCTGGTCATAGTACTGCCACGAGCAAATCGACTCAGTTAAGTTTGTTCCTGAATGGGCGTTAGGAGACGCGCTCTTGCATACGAAACAGGTTCGTCCTGCACTCCGCTCAATAGTGGCTTATAGTGTTTGTCATTTACCTCATGTTGAGCCCTCGGTGTAAATACAGAGTTCTTTTTACCAAAAATGGTGGAGAGGTAGGGCATGCACGAAGAACAGAGATTTTCTAATTAGATGACCAGAATGCGACATGCAGGATGGTGTAATGCGGTTGCATTTGAGAGAAGCACTATGTCATTTGTGCATATATCTCGCGACCGACCATCCCAGAAGGCCCACTACTTTGATGACTTACTAATTACTTGCGTGTACGATTTCAAGCAATCTGTTAGAGATCCATGTTTTCTTTCTTTGGAATTGTGACTTCCCACAACAGAAACGGTACCACAGTTGACAGTATGGGTTAGTCCACTCTTTCACTGACTGCATCAATTACTTACAATGGAACTCACGACAAACCTGTCTTTGAAGGGTAAACGAAGTTTAGCACCAACAGACCATTGTGCCGCAGTCATTCATTGCAGGTTGTCTAACGTAGTGGTGATGTGCCTCAGCCTAATCGTTGCTGAGAAAGCCTGAGATGGTCTCCACTTCATCCAATATAATCTTCTCAAAAAACTGCACCATGATGGCGTAGTCAAAGCCATAACAAGAAACAGAGGAGTCTAAGGGAAAGTAAGTTGGGGAGAGACATGCGACGGAGAAGTCAAATGGCATTCCGGTCCAACTGGTATCGCACTTGGGCAGGTTGCGGAAGAAGTCGAGGTTGGTGACATTCTGATCGAAATGTCGGTAGTACCACTCTTGTCGGTCGTAGAACCACTGTTCCGTGACATCCAGTACAGGCGCATTGATGTGCATAACGAATTTATTCACAAAGAGTAGGGTGAGTCGGGCTCGAAGAGGGGTCGCATGCCGTAAAGGTCGAAGATACACACGGAGTGTCGCCACACTCCGTTGCACTTCTTGGGGAAGAACCTCTTCCAACGATTCACGTAGTAACGCCCACTGAGGTACGCGTTGTCTCCATCTGCAACATCGAATGAGGAACCGAGACTTGGGACATACACTCTCCTGAGGATGACTAATAAGTGCCTTTCACGAACTCCTCTCCCATCGCCTTCGTATGTAAACCAGAGTGTTAATTATCAGCACAAGAAATCTTGCTCAATTTGAGGGGAGGGGTTTGAAGTCGTCCTTAGCCAAGATATCCGAACGGGGAGAAAGTAAATGATACCGCCTTGCCACCTTCAATATATCAAACAATCTTCCATCTCCAACTTACTGTATTCAACCATATTTACGACAAACTGAGGGTGAAGTAATCACTATTAGCACCATTAATGCCCACCATGGTCAAATGGTACACATAAGATATTCGGCTATGTTGCCTAGAGAGGACCTGCTGACATGAATATATCCTCTGACGTGACAAGACCCATGTGTCTATACTCGTCCAAAGAGACAGGAAATGAATTATTTTTATTCTCCTAGTTGAAGCATTTGCCACATAGGGGGAAGTGGTGCTTCTTACGTCCAGTTCGCCAGCTCTTGGATTTGTCAGTTGCTGTTGGGAAACTGTTCTTTCTCCTTGAATCCTGGGCCGCTCTTATTGCTGTTCTCACCCCGTCTTGATGGGCAGTGAATCCTTTGTAGGCAGCGGTAATTAACACCGTCATCATTTTCTTCATTGCCGTGGGTGGGGGAGTTTTGACTAGTGAATTCTTCCTTGATCTTGAATTGTGCTGTCATCGTTAAAATACGAAGGTTCGAAAATGGTTTGATATGCGAAAGATTGGAAAATAATTCTTCGAGAGGTTCATTTAAATAAATTAATGAAACGTCATTTGACACCCGAAGAGCATCAGCACATTTGATGGAGCGTTTGAATGAACATCTTTTCCTCGTCAGCCACCCTCCCCCGTAATTTTCTTTCCTCCTGGGCAGAAGATAGTTGGGACGTTAACCTCAACACTAATCAAAATATGACTCGGTATGACGGAGGCACCCTAACCAACTATTTCGCTTGAGTTTTCATCCATTAAAAGGATTGTGAACAGCTTCAGGTGATTTTTTGTAACGTGATCCACACTTGATGGCAAAGGTATTCGCATTCAATTTCACCTGAGAAACCAGGTTCGCCACTTCTTTAGGCTGGGTTAGATAAAGCAAAGCGGCAAGATAGGGGGAGATTTCTATTTGAAATAAGGGTCACGATCCGGAAATGCAGTGTCTCCACTAGTTGACCTAAAGGCTAAGACAGAGGAAAACAAACGGGTTGACAGATAAATGGAATCGGTCAAAAGAGTTCAAATAGAGACAGATAAATGCTCGGGTGATTTGGTTCTAATAATCAGTCCTATTGAAGGGGTGCAGGAGTGAGACAGAAGACGCTTTCAATTATGTGGAAAAGGGAAATGGAAGCAGCTAATTATCATCTTTCTAATCTTCCTTTGGGAACACGGGTGTTCCACAAAGCCCGCCGAATGTCTAGTGGGACCTGCGTTGAAGTAAGTGTGCTTTGAACGCCTCTGCACCCACCAACTGCGATGGAGCAGCAGTTGTCGACATCGCTGTGCCAACTCATTGTGAACATGGTTTGAGGGTGTGTAAAAGTGGATAAGTGATTGGGTAGACGGTGAATGCAGCACTAATTAACATCTGGGGAAGGAAAGGGTGAAGGATGGAGGAGGGGATTTCGGGTAATGCCTATTCCAACCTTACTGAATGCAAAATTAACGCCGACTGGCTACAGCCCTATTTGGAATTTACCTGCACCGTGGCTCGGTGGTTGTTGAGGCCCTGCACATTGTCCCTTTCGAGGGCCTCACTTAACTTGGAAAAGTATCTCAGAGCAACATTTCATCATTTCGGAAGCTGAAGACTATCGGAACGTCTGTTTCATCGCATTGTGCAGTTTGGGGATGTAGGTCAAACTTATAATGGCTTCTACTTATTACAGTTCAGTAAAAAACAAGATAAAGTGACTGTTAGCTAGTAGGACAAAGGTGATAAACCTTAAGATTCTCCATCTCACCTCCTTATTTTATGCTTTGATGGTGTTCGCCCGATTTTAAAGGACACATGTCCAGCTTCTTCATCGCAACGGAGGCAATTCTCGATATTCAAACACAGTGATAAACCGGATGTAATCTAGAAAAGTGAAAAGAAAATGGTAGGCTTGTCAAAACATGTTGAGGTAGCTAATAGATGTCTTTTAGAAATCGAAGGCAATATGTTATGTCAAAGATACGGATACCTACGATCAGACGCCATCTTTGATAAAGATACTCCTAAAAATACCCCGATTTTTTAGCATATTAAATGGGTCACAAAGAGCTCCGTAAAAGCCAGAAAAATAGTTTTGACAAGCGGTCGTGAGAAGAAATATAAACGAGTAAAAAATGTTAAACAAGACCTCCAAAAATTTGCTGATTTAGCAAATTAACAGTCTTAAACAACCTTGCGATTAAGTCAGCCGACATAAAAGTGAAAATGATGGTTATCGGTGAAGAGAAAGGTTCTGTGTTAATTCAAGAAAACAGGTAAGGAGAAACGAGAAACACAAGCTTTCACCCATTATCCGAATTATAATTCCCTCCGTGGTTTAACTCCCTCTGCTTATCATCAAGCGCAGACGGCGCATGCGGTGCATTAGTGGGTTTTACACCTTCCAGAAATGAGTTTTGCCCTCAACTCAACAAGTAGTATACAAGTGGGAGTATATATCGACGAAGAGTTTCTCAATAAGACGACGACTGAGAGACTACCACAAATTCTGATTCGAAACTTCAAATCTCTCCTCTCCCAACCTCGAGAGCCGAGAACATTCTGTAGGTGGCAGTGGGAGATCAAACGCCTGCATGGAGTCCCATCTTAGAACTAACGCTATGATGAAACAGACGATAACATGCCCGAATTGATTCAAATAATGACAACAAGAAGCAACAGAACAAGCTAGTGCTAAAATATTGCAGTGTGAAACTAATTTTCCTGTTCATTTTGGACCCAGACACAATCCTACAGTTTTTTTGCGTTCACAAATCGTGTGGTAGTCTCTCGCCTAAGTACACATACCTGACATTCTCTACAAAATAATAGAAATTCTTGTAGACTAATGCCACAGAGCAGGAGTCTAGGAATTGCTCACAATGTTGCCGTATGTGAATCAAAACACTCCAAGTTGAGTAGAAGTATAGGATGAAGGGTAACAAAACAGGACCACGAGAGGACGGTGAACATATCCCCGATTCTCGGCAATTCGTTGTATTCACTTTGTTGAATCCCCGAAATCGGCCACTTACACTAATGTGTGCAGTTGATATGTCGTCTCCTCGATCCCAAGCCAAATAGTCATTCATGTCTTATATCACATACAAGAAACGCAATTTCACTCCACCGTCCGTGTCCACGAGCTCCGCAGGGTTCACGTCGTCGACAAAATAAGTCTTGTGCGCTCATTACTTATCCGAATAACCATCAAAAGTGTCTATTACAATGCGTTGCCAGAAATTCCATTTTCGCGTATCCCATTACTACGCCCGATGATTTCGAACCTCTTCGGACCTCGCGAACACCTGTGAGGCTGAGCACACTCGCACGAGGAGTGACATTAAGAGTGGCCTAACCATAGTTGTACTATGTGCTGCTCACCCTCATCCCATTATTTGTCCTTATTATGTCCAGCCAACTGGCATGCAACACTTGTGTGTGTCAATGAATGTTCTGCCTAAGGAAAAGGTAGTTCTTTACGAGTAAGTCCATTTTTGTCAGAAGTAGTGGTTTTCACCTCGAAACGGCGAGTAAGAAATTAACGTCTCACAAAGACTTCCTTTCGCCTAGTCGTAAAGCGCTAGATGTTGTGGTACTTGCTGCCCCTCGGGGACAGCCGAAACAAGGTGCCTCAAAAACATATTAATACGGGGGTAGAAATTATGGGTGGGTTATAATTTGCCTTAATTCATCATAGTCTTCTCTTCCCAGCGCCGTATTAGCTCACGTGCGGTTTTCGCTCGACCGCATTCATTTGAAGTAGGGAGGAGAAATGCGCTCTGAGGTGGGTGGCTCATCGGCATTACATCTCTACTCAACAACGCCGTCTGATACAATTATCTTCTGCCCTCAGTAGAGTCCACTTCAACTTGAGGAGGACCACTTCTCCTTCGTTTCTTTCGGCATTGACAACTCTTCACCCAAAAGGGAGGCCTCACTTTATCACAATTGTTTTTTGCGACCCAAAACGTGGGTCACCATACAAATGAAATCGAGTTTGAAAGTCTTCCTTCGTCATCATAAGACACGATTGCACTGAAGCGGCTTAATCTCACCCAACCCGGGGTGAGCACCTGTGACGACGATTGCCTGATCTTGACAAAAAAGGAGGGTCATGTTGGGTGCATTTCAACGAACTGCGAAAAATCCGGTTGGTAAAATTGGTCATGAAGGTTGTGGTTTCTCTCTTGGAGCTTCTACTTTGGCTATGTTAATAGGAAACACAGGCGGGTGAAAGTAAACTGCCTTCTCTTTTGCAAGATCATCTCCCCTACTTGTCCTCGTGGGAACAATGCTCCACCTCTGGCACCAGAAACTCTCGTCTGCCCTTGCTTTGTCCCACTTTCACCGGAATGGCATAAGGATTGGATTTGCGACTTCTAATTGTTACGAAGATTAGTCGAAGTAGACAAATCCTCCTTCCATCCACATGTTTTTAGGCGGTGATGGGGGCACACAAGTCAATTTCAATTGAGGCGAAATTGCCACTTGAAAACGTGGGAAACTTCTTCAATGCGCAATGTTAAAGAGATGTTCTGTGGACGTATTCCTTACAAACATCTCAATGCTTCTACCTTTCGTAAATTGTAGAACGTTTATTACTCGCACGCGTGATAGAAGAACCATGAAGGTTAAGGTGAAGGCTACTTTCAGTTTTCAGCTGTTTGAATCATTCGACAAAAGGCCCCCACACAATACCCCTCAACAAGCACGAGGAACTCGGAGCTTAATATTGCGTGATTGCGTGCCGCGAGGGAAAAGTGGGTCCACACAAGAAGTGCTGTTGCATTCATAGTTGCCCAACAGATGACTGTAGCCTTCTTGTGACCAAGCTTTTTTCCAGTGTACTGCGAGTCTTCGACAAAATGCTTTCTGATTATCAGCGCTGCTATTCACTGAAAAAAAGGGGGAAAGGAAGAACAACTCCGTTGCAGTAGCTGTTGCGTTTACGTGATACAAGGCCAATGAGGTTGGAGAACCTACCAATGTCTCGGTGGATCCATTCGATAAGCTTTTCACTCTCGCGCCGACCTCATTTTGATGATAAGGAGAGAGAATACGAAGAAAGGCTGACAGTGGAGTAGAAGTTGCCAAACTGCACTCTCTCACGTGATTCAGTTGTGTACACCTGATGAGAACGGTTTCGGGTGCTTTCACCCTCTCCATGACAGTCCTCGAAATCACGAGCGAATGACAACCTCTACTGCATCTGCAATTAGCCACCTACCACACACTGCTTAAAATACACCGAATAACACCTCCCCCCTCCCCGTTCACGAGCCCCTCTCCTGCCTCTCATCCGTCAGTGTGCACTCGCCAGTGCAAATACATCAACCGGTTCCACGCACTCCTGCAGCTCTCTCGTCGTGGTGTCGAATATAGCGTCAGGATGGCGGTGCAGGAGTTCCACATCGACAGCAAATGAGGCCACATTGATGGGAAATCTACGCTCTGCTGCCCAATTCGTCCAAAAGGCCACTATTTCGTGAGGATTTTCCTTTGCTGTGATGCACCCCACCCAGTTTGTGTTTAACGCCAAGTCTACCGGCCATGTGGCGCCCCTCCGTATGGTTCGCATCTATATTGACAGGCAGAAAAATAAAGAAGACTCTAAACACTCCATGCTTTCCTATCACCTTATTTTTACGTTGACATGTCCTTCGCTGCGGAGCCCAGGCTAGCCGCTGGGTGATATTTCTTCGTTCCATCAACAAGCACTCGTCACGCCTCCTTCAAACTTTCTTTCACTCCGATGTTTCGTGTCCCTGTTTACACGCGGTCCTCTGCACGACTGGGTGGTCCCAGGCGTTATGTCATCGCCATTCCAAATTTAAGGGACTTCCTCAACTAGTATGCCAAATCTCCAGACGACACGAGAGAATGAGATAGAGTCAAACTTAGGGCATTTTTCAGTCGAGAGTGATGCCCCTAGTCTAGCATATTTTGTATTAAATCATCATGCAATGTTTTCATTCACAGCATTATGAACTTCGCTGTCATTAGTCACTGGAATGCAAAACATCACACTATTTCTAAGATCCGAATCCAAAATGATTTGGGTAGAACACCACAGCATTTACTTTTCTACACGCTCTAGAACGTGAGCCCTTTCGTCCAAGTGTAAAAGTGCTCAAAATGATATGAAGATTATTAGATGTTTCATCTTGCTTCCTTCTTTCTACTATGAGGATTAAAGCAGTCTTTAAAGCAGGATAGAGCATTCTTTCCGCGTCAACCTGCCCTTCTCTTCTTCTGATTTTCAAGGGATTATAATCCGAACAGTTATTCGGAAGATTGATAGATAAATGAAATCGAAACCTAGCTATACTGCCTAAGAATTTATACCAGGCGGTCATATTCCCATGAAAAATTACAGTCCTCTTCCCGTCTTTTCTCAGCATATGTCATGTACGGGCTCTCCTGTGATCGCAAAATCGCCGCATCTACTCCTTTTCTGAGATGAGTTTTTGCCGGAATCATTAACGAATATAGCATTTGAGATGAGAAGCTGCGAGTCAAAGTTAGTGAAAATATTGTAAATTTCGGTTTATTCGCGTGTAAAGTGGCTCGATATTTGCAATGACAAGGGGCAGGAATGTAGAGACAGGAGAGGGGAGAGGGTTGACCCAATTGTAAATTCTGTCCCAAATATGTAGCGGATTAAGTTATAGATCGGCCTTTGCATACTTTCTCCACAAGAGTTGACCTGACGCACGTGTACCTCGAATTAATTATAAAACCATTTGAACAAGTACACTGCACATGGGACAAATGAATGCCGAGAGTATTGGTCAGGTAGAATTAAACCGCTGCTCCATCACGTAGTTTCACTTTACGAGTTCTTTCCTCCCCTAAGCATCCTACAAATGTAAAATTGCAATCTCTAACTTCCTCAGAGTAGTGCATTAAGAGAAGTGAGTGAAAGATGGTGGAGTATGTGCTCAATTTAATTAACTTCCCAGTCTTAATGTTGAGGCAGAAAAAAGCATAGCAGAAACGCACACTATTCACCGGTTTACCTTCGATAGACAAAAGATAGTATGTAGCATTGCCATTTAGCTCCTCACCTGAGGTTAACTACAGCCTCTCTTGAAAATATGCCAAATACTACGAGGTTGACAAATCTTTGGCATGCGTATGTGGGGATCAGCGGGAGTTAGGGCCGCAAAGGGACTTTTACATTTGCCTACATTAAATAAGCGAGTGACTACTCAAACGCTTTTATTATCTCCTTTTTCCTCTTGTGATCCTTTTTCTAGCCATTTGAACGCTTTGAATCACACATCTAGAAGTGAATCATTTTTAGGATTAACACACATTACTTTGGCATTTATCGTATAGTTTTAAGCTTGGTGATTAGGGATGATGTATTTCGAGGCGCACTTTCGGCCCTCACATGTGGATACGTTGCTCAGAATAGCAAAATATGCCCCAGCCAATCGGAGAAAAGAACACTTTTGTTACCTCTTTTCATTATATAAGCGGATATGTACGCACAAAACCCACACCCACACAAATATACTCATAGCGGCATTTGTATACCTTAAGTTACCCCTCTTTTAAGCCCAAATGCACAGTCTAATAATACCTCCGATTGTCATCCTCCTAGTTTGTGGAACACTGTGGATTTATAGACGACAGGAGACCCCCACAATCTTTGTAATTACGCCCACATACTCACGTCCAACTCAGAAGCCTGAGCTAGTACGACTGTGCACAGTCTTACATACGGCCAGTAACATTCATTGGATGGTAGTTGAAGATGCAATGAATAAAAGTCGGTGTGTAGACCTTCTGGTTGATAACTTTTTGTGTTCATTGCCTCCATAATAACCATCTCCTTCTTCTCGCTCGCATGGGTAGAGCGATGAAGCACTTTCTGGATGAATGTGGTGTAACCTACACCCATCTGAGTGTACCAACGACCCTGCTCGGTGGAACTATTCGAGGATCGGATCAGCGGAATGAGGCATTACGATGGCTACGAAGTAATTATCAGTATCGGAAAAAAAAGGGGATTGTATATTTCGCCGACGATGACAATACTTATCACCCAGATATATTCGATCAAGTGCGTATCTATTGCCTCATTAGGACAAAGTTCATGAAATTCACTTTAGACTTTCTATCGACTTATTATATATATTTAACTATTTCGCAATGGCAAAGTAGAGGTAATATCTTCGGCAGCCATAATTTCCTTCATTTTCGACTAACTCGATAGTGTACTGTGTGTCAATCCAGATGACAATGCATTCGTGTCCTTTGTACTTCACTGAGGTTAGATGTTCAGTCCTTCCATACCTCACACGGCGACATAAGTGTCCTCACGACATTAACGCACCAAAATTTATAATTTGGAGCACAAAATAAGCATGATTATAGTTTACACTGATTATTTTGCAATTATTGGATTAGATTAGAACAACGAAGAGGGGATCAACCTGGCCAGTGGGTATAATAGCTGACTCGGACTGGGAGGGATGCATCACAAACCCCCATAATCGTCGAAGGATAACGGGATTTTGGAGCAACTGGGAGCCTACGCGTGATTTCCCCATTGACATGGCCGCCTTCGCTGTTAATTTGGACTTAATTTTGGAAAATCCCACAGCCCTCTTCGATAATGCCACAGTTGGCAAACAGGAGGGTCTCATTCTCTCTCAACTCGGCTTCAAGAGTGCCTACGAGTTGGAGCCAAAAGCAAACGGATGCAGAAGGGTAGGAAGGGTAGGAATAGAAGCACTGGAAGGAATAAGAGTAGGAGTAGGAGGATGAAGAGGAGAGCCGAAGAGGCGGTAGAAGGAGTAGAGGTAGAGGACAGTGAGGTGTCAAGTGTGGAGCGTGTGATGTAGAAATGACATCTTCCCTCATATTTCCAACTTCAATATTCAGCTCGTGTTTTGTGTGATCTTGCTAGATTCTCGTGTGGCACACGAAGACCGTTAAACATGTGGTGAAGGTGCCCGGACCTTTCACAATCGTGGACACACTGTGACCTTGTCACTAGAAATATATCTTCCTCTCCGTACCGCCCCCTCAGCTCATCCAACGTGGCATCAATGCATAAAGATCATGTATGAACAAGGAGTGTGGGTAACACTCTGACCCCGGACCTCTGTTCACATAGCATGCGAGTCTTGTAAACAGCCTAATATTCGATAGTTTGGCAAATGCAATGCGTTTCTTTCACCTCACAGCTTGCACCACTTGGCCATGTGACTGAGCAGTCTCTGAGATGGGCTCATTTGGCAAAACGGTGAGGGAGGACAGAACTGAGAGCCAACTTGACAGAAGTGGAAGCGCACGAAGGTAGTGACAAAAGTCAATTTAGACATTGTGGTGTTGATGTCGTTGGTTGCGGTATGTTGGCTGTAATAATGTAACTGGAGTTGCTTTGGTGGGGAGGTGAAGAAAGGGAAAATTGAAATTGACTTGTGTGCCCCCATCACCGCCTAAAAACATGTGGATGGAAGGAGGATTTGTCTACTTCGACTAATCTTCGTAACAATTAGAAGTCGCAAATCCAATCCTTATGCCATTCCGGTGAAAGTGGGACAAAGCAAGGGCAGACGAGAGTTTCTCGTGCCACAGGTGGAGCATTGTTCCCACGAGGACAAGTAGGGGAGATGATCTTGCAAAAGAGAAGGCAGTTTTGTTTCACTCGCCTGTGTTTCCCATTAACATAGCCAAAGTAGAAGCTCCAAGAGAGAAACCACAACTTCATGACCAATTTTACCAACCGGATTTTTCGCAGTTCGTTGAAATGCACCCAACATGACGCCTCCTTTTTTGTCAAGATCAGAAAATCGTCGTCAGGGTGCTCACCCGGCTTGGGTGATATTAAGCCGCTTTCAGTGCAATCGTGTCTTATGATGACAAAGGAAAGACTTTCAAACTCGATTTCATTTGTATGGTGACCCACGTTTTGGAGTCGCAAAAAACAATTGTGAAAGTGAGGCCTCCCTTTTGGGTGAAGAGTTGTCAATGCCGAAAGAAACGAAGGAGAAGTGGTCCTCCTCAAGTTGAAGTGGACTCTACTGAGGGCAGAAGATAATTGTATCAGACGGCGTTGTTGAGTAGAGATGTAATGCCGATGAGCCACCCACCTCAGAGCGCATTTCTCCTCCCTACTTCAAATGAATGCGGTCGAGCGAAAACCGCACGTGAGCTAATACGGCGCTGGGAAGAGAAGACTATGATGAATTAAGGCAAATTATAACCCACCCATAATTTCTACCCCCGTATTAATATGTTTTTGAGGCACCTTGTTTCGGCTGTCCCCGAGGGGCAGCAAGTACCACAACATCTAGCGCTTTACGACCAGGCGAAAGGAAGTCTTTGTGAGACGTTAATTTCTTACTCGCCGTTTCGAGGTGAAAACCACTACTTCTGACGAAAATGGACTTACTCGTAAAGAACTACCTTTTCCTTAGGCAGAACATTCATTGACACACACAGTGTTGCATGCCAGTTGGCTGGACAGAATAAGGACAAATAATGGGTGAGGGTGAGCAGCACATAGTACAACTATGGTTAGGCCACTCTTAAGGGTTCACTCCTCGTGCGAGTGTGCTCGGCCCAACAGGTGTCCGCGAAGGTCGAAGAGGTTCGAAATCATCGGGCGTAGTAATGGGGATACGCGAAAATGGAATTGTCTGGCAACGCATTGTAATAGGCACTTTTGATGGTTATTCGGATAAGTAATGAGCGCACAACAATTATTTTGTCGACGACGTGAACCCTGCGGAGCTCGTGGCACGGACGGTGGAGTGAAATTGTGTTTCTTGTATGTGATATAAGACAGTGAATGACTATTTGGCTTGGGATCGAGGAGACGACATTATCAACTGCACACATTAGTGTAAGTGGCCGATTTCGGGGATTCAACAAAGTGAATGCAACGAATTGCCGAGAATCGGGGATATGTTCACCGTCCTCTCGTGGTCCTGTTTTGTTACCCTTCATCCAATACTTCTACTCAACTGGGAGTGTTTTGGTTTCACATATGGTAACATTGTGAGCAATCCCTAGACTCCTGCTCTGTGGCATTAGTCTACAAGAATTTCTATTATTTTGTAGAGAATGTCAGGTATGTGTACTTAGGCGAGGACTGATTTCTGCTTCATCTCAGTTGAGTGGTGACAACGTTTTCATTGGCAGCCTAAATACCAGTAGAAGAATTGCTGAATTGTTATTCATGCATATGGACGACAATGCTAATGATGACGCATTGGAATTGATCGCCACAACACTGTCTTATCTGCTTGAAACACGACCTGTCAAAGTTGCACCTTTCGTATTGTTTATTGTATTCTTATTTATTTCGGTCATGTAAAGTGGATGATTTCGATGTTGCAGTCCGAAAGTCAGTGGATTTCTCGTGGTGCACCAGGTCTTAAAAACCTCCGACTCAGCGTGACACAGATAGGCTGGTGTCAGCTTTTCGCGCGTCTGCATGCAATTTACCCATGTGCTGAAATAGACACGGGACCGCGAGGTGCTGAGACACAGAGGATAAGATGAGTTTCAGTCTTTGGCGTGCGGAAGCTCTTATCTCTCATAGATTTCGGGTGTTTTATTTGGTGTTCTGCGAAAATGGCAACCATCCAGCGTATGATATCCACATCAGGTGGCGGTTAAGACACATTTTGCTCATAACCAGCAATGCACCTGTCCTCCCTCACCATGCCTATGAGAACCACTTAAAGTAAAATCATTTCCTCGCTTGTCCAGACGATGGGCATAGAGCATGGCCGATTCAAAGTTGATTTGCACTGAGGAGTGTCTGCCATTTTGTTCACCTCTACATGTCACGTATGTGGCAGGGTTCTCTATAATCATCACTATTCCCACAATTCTCCACAATCAACAGAGAGAGAGAGAGAGAGGCACTTATTTTCGCCCAAATTGATAGAGCGGTAAAAAATCTAAAGAGAAATCTCGCAAAATACCCAACTAAATGACAGTATTGAAGGGCCGGGTAGATGGGAAAGGTAGATAGAACAGAATGACATCTGTGGAGTCCAATCGACTTCCGTCGATGTCGTCAGGATTTTCACATTGGTGACAACACCATTAAAACGAAACGGTGCTAGTGGCGACTGTGGCTTTGTGGGCGGCTGTAGAAGAGTAAAAAGTAAGACAGGGGCCCAGTAAGTAGAAGCGAACAGACGGGGAATGTGAAGTGGGCCAAAAAAGTGGACCAGTGTAGATGTTGAACCGTCACGTCAAGTCCTCTAATCCTTGCCCGAGGAAATTGATGTAAAGTCAACTTTTGGTAAAGGGTACCCATCACCTGGCCATCTGGTCTCGACAAAAGGCGTGTTACAATGAAAGGAAAACATCACATTGGTAGTACAACTGGCACGAGGCAATTCCAAAGGTGGGTCGCATCAATGCCACTGTTTTGCAACGGCAAAAACTGGCTTTTCCCACACCATACCTGTTTGTAGACGGTCTGGCACGAAGACCGGACTTCATCATAGTAAACAATTAATTTCGACACACCAACTATTGTGACGAGAGTGGAAGAAAGGAATGGCAGCGAGTTTCCGATGCCAAGAAATACGAGTAAGGTCAGGCCGGGGTTTCAAGAGCACGTCAATTGAAGGCAGCATGGACGCGATTTGCACATAGGCCGTTCACACATTCTCCACCAATCAGCAAGAAGACTCTCCTTGACCATGCACGAGCGCTCAAATCCATTTTTCCTTTGTTGTCATATGTCAAAGTAGCGGGATTTTCACTACATTGGTGCTAGGGACCATCGAGAAGGTGCTTAAGTATTCAATGACGCAAGCTGAGAACGTTGGGTCTGGTCTATCGCCGAAGATGAACCGATGTGGCGACAACTCTGAGATCGACTATTGTTTGAAAGAGTAGTCTCACTACCCTCCATGTGAGGTTGGTTAATGCCGCGATGGAGTCACCACGTCTGGTGCTATTGGAGCCCAGAAATGAGCGCTCAGTTGGTTGTATCAAGTTGAAAAACATCTTCAATAGTGGCCTTCAATAAGTCTACTTCAGAGGAAGCATCACCTCGCAGCAACAGAAGGTGGGTCCACTTTTTCCCGTTTCCGCAGTAAGTGGCGCTGAAAGGTTGACGGGAGAGCAAGCCTACCATACAGCGAGCACGGATATGGTGAGTGAGGTAAGGAGTGAAGGGCGTTGGTCACCAAATAATCTTGCCTTGCCACTCAAAATTGAAAGGCATTACAAGAAGCGAAGCAGTTAGCGACGCGTTGTCAGCAGTACGGTTGCTGAGCCCATTTAATCTAAATGGTTTAACGTTCAGTCATTCGTTCCAAAGTGGGAGGAAAAAAGTGGTGAAGGAGAGACCTAATGACTGAGCATTTTGCTACCATTCACTCCGTTCACCGCTGCTGTCGTAACTACCGTCATTGCCGATGTTGCCCTGTTCCTCTGCGGATGCGTGTCTTTTCACTCACTCAAGCTTACCGTATCATCGAAGTGTTTTGTGGAATGAGGGCACCGTCCCGCTGGTGCGTTGAGAGTTCCACGCCAGCATTTATGCATTACGGAATGCGAAGTAAAGCGGTTTGGAAGAAGCGTAGACGAATTCGAGTCGGGAAAGGGGGAAGCTGTGGATGTATTTGTGTCAAAGTGTGTGGGAATCAGCTGAAGAACCGAGACGAGGCACCGTGGAGAATAAATGGAGGGGAGAAGAGTGCTTGCTCAAAGTGAAGGCGCCATTGCGGACGCAGTAAGGGTCATGCGAGGATTCATACTATTCGAATCTCATAACGTCACTCCACTTGGTGCGTCGATATACGCTGTGGACCGCACTATCACGCGCAGCATGTTGCCACACGGAACAAAGTGAAGGTCATGCATTCAGCACACACAATGGCTCAAATCTGAGATGAAACTATCTGTTCACAGTTAAAAGGCGTCATATATCGCCTCCACTGATAAGACTGCGACATGTGGCACCACCCGTTACAGCACCGCGTCGTTAAAACGTCAGTGCAGGCTGCGACAGCATGCAGTATTCGTCATCACGGATTTATGAGTGTCTTCGTGTATGTGCATGCAATTGTGCCCCCATGACCAATTATCGGAGCAGGACTAATTGAGCAAACCATTCTGTTATTGACTCCTGCCTACCCACTCAGAAAGTGCGTGAGGCGCCAGGATTGCCTATATCACCGCCAAGGTCCACTCCTCGCGCGGCCTTTGGCAGGCCTTTTTCTGCTCTACTTCCCCAGGTCTTGTAAAATGTCTCCAAAACCGGTAAAGGCCTGGAATTGTTGGCGTGAAATTAGAACAGACTGAATGCCAGGCTATGGCTTTCTCGCCTGCTATTGCGCCCACGGCAAATTGGTGGCACCTGAAAAGAAAATGGGAGGTAAGGAGGAGAGAAGGAGAGAGGGAGGGATGGGGGCGGGAGGCAGGAGAGACGAAATCGCCTCTACAACGTGACTTTACGTACCCCTTTAAGTTACATTTAGAGCCTTTCCAGGAAGGACGAACATTTGACGTCTTCTAGAAAGGTCATTAAATTGCCGTAAAGTCCACCTCTCGGTGAGGAACTATTCTCAAATGTAGGAGTAACCGCAAGTTGGGGCACATTCCACTCTGAAGAGGGATAGGACAGTTCACCTGACCCACTCTGCCACCTGTGACACTGCCCTTCGAACAGATTATTTGACAGTTTCCCGCTTTACAGCGGAAAGCGAAAAGGCACCTCTGAGGAGATATTCGCGACCCACTCGCACCACTCTCAAGCCATACGTTATGCTTTTATTTAGCGTAGCCTCAAGTCTCCATTTCAGACTGTTTTCGGCACCACCTGAACGACAACTCATGTACGCCCGTTAGAACGCATGTGGCAGCGTCTTGTCTCTTGGCTGGGAGTCTACATTTTACACCCTCATTTTCTTTGCGTATCGGAGGAGCAAATTAATTGCAGAGACTAGATTGTTAATTCCATTGTTGTTGTTGTTGGTTGTACTGCTCAGGGGGCGAATGTTTTCGCGGGAAATTGATTTAGACAATTGGTGGCGAGTTGACGAAGTGACCATCCATCAGGTCGTCGTTGTCCTGAATGTCCTGTCACTGGAGCTTATGTAATTTGAGGTAAAGTCAAAATTAATCTCCCCCACACTTCACACCCCCTCGATTTGGGCCTGTGGAGTAACAGCGATGAGGGCCATCGTCGAGGTTGCAACTTAACGATGAAATTTCACGCACACCCTCGATGAGTAAAAGCAATGTAGCGTTACTAAGTAGAAGGTCTCGGGAACGGATTGAAGTGGATGAAAGGCGGCCCACTCTTGAGAGGGCTAGAAGGCTCAATTAACTCTCGGTGAAGTTCTATGTCCTGAGACCTCTCACCACACGCACTTTGTGCAACGGGCGTGAGACTGCTGAATAGGTAATGCTACCGTGGCACACAGAGGGTGGACTCGAATGGTGACATGCATTAACGGTGATGCACAATCACCGGTCTGCTTCCCCAACCGAAATGGGACGAGTCTTCCGACGAGCGGCGGCTTCAAATGACTTAGGAGTCCTTAGGTCTGTAGGTGTGTACCGAGAACTGATGATTGGTTGGTGCACTTTGTCGTATCTGAGCAGGCAGTATTATGTGCAAATGTGGTAGCAGTTGTAGCATTGCTGTACTCAACCAAACACTTCCCTCCTACTCATCTTGAAGTATTTTCTCGTTTGGCAAAGGCACGTAAAAGGAAGCACGACCTCGAAAGTTGGGAATGGAATAAGGAAAAGCTGCTGATACGCACATGCCGCTATTTAATCGGAATAACCAAACTAAAAATCTTCTCTGAAGGGTACCAAATGTTCTGTCGCCTGCCATCTCGTTGTCTTTTGTTGGGAGTTGTCGCCGCACTGGGCCTCTTCTACTTCATCGACAGCTTCCTCAACCTCTCCCACACTGGCATATTTGGCCCCTTTGAACAATTACCCCCTTATAAGGCCAACCTCTGTGAATGGAACGACACCGTTTTATTTACTCCTGACGGCAAATACACCTTACAGCTGTGCTATGGGGGAGTTAATGATAAACTGACTCCCAACCGTTCGTCATCTCCGACAATTGAGGAAACGAAGATCCGCAAGAAGGGTCGCAGGAAGCAGGTGAGTTTTGAGGAACTCGCCAACATTCCAGACAAAGAGTGGTTAAGGCAGTTCGATCCAGCAGTCTACGATCTCTACCCTCTGTCAATACCCATTCGAGAAACACTTCAACGGGTGCTCCAAGGCCTTCCATTGTATGAGGTAAGCTCTAATCCGACGTATTCACACCGCCCATAGAATGGCCTCTCCACTCTACTTCGTAAATTAATACTACGCGTTGAAGAAGGGCCCACGTCCTGCATTGCTTCCCTTCCACTGTGTTTCCATTTACTGATGTGTCTTCCATGCTCGTCACCTGTAATTCTTCATTAGTGCCTTACCACAACTGATGTGCGGGTAAATTCTGTCATTCAGGAGCCAATTTTCAACCCCCGAATCCGATTTCTCCAAGTGCCCTCGATGGCCTGTGCTCCCTTAACACTCGAAGAAGTAGGAAGGGGAACAAGAAACCCCCAGTTTCGCCATGTGGTGCTGGTGTACAAATCGGCTGTCTACAATTTCGACTTGCGTAATAGCCTGCGCAAGGCCTACCACTTCCCTTATAAGGATATTAACATTCACCTCGTCTTCTCCATCGGCTTGCCACGCACTTCCCAAGGAAATGTGTTTCAACGTGACGGCTTCAATATCACACTGAAGGAAGGAGCTGGAACCAAACTGCTGGAACACTCCCAGATGCCAGCCAATACGAAAAAGCGGCTTTTGAGAGAAATGGATGAGCATGCAGATCTCCTCGTCGGTGACTACGAGGATACCTACTACAACCTGACATTGAAACTCTTCCACACCTTCCAATGGGCTGCTCGATTTTGTCGACCATACAATCCCACCTTCGTCTTCCTCGACGATGACTACGTTGTCAACACGCCCAAATTGGTGGAGTTTATTCGATCGAAAACGTCGGGTGAGTTGGAGGAGATTGGTCACGGGTACGCATGGCCCACTAATCCGGTGCACCGAATAACGTCCGCTGTTCCGCGATGGGCCTTCTCAAAACGCGAAATCCCCTGGCCAAAACATGTGGCCGAGCACGCGGGCATGTACAGCGTTTGGAGTTACCGCCACGTGCACGATATGGCGTTGGCAATGCATTTCACCAAGCCTCTGGTGATCGATGATGTGTGGTTGGCGATGGTTCAGCACAAGCTGCGCCTCAAATTCACCAAACTCGACGGCATGTTTTACAGGCTACGAGGCCTAAATAGGCTCCTCTCCTGCTCGCATTTGTTTTTCCTTCCATTCGACCAATTTGTCCAACGCGGATGTGTTATGTAGCGTGGCGACACAGAGTCATTACGACTACCGCTTTTCGGAGTTTATTTTTTTTCTAGAAGAGCACAAATTTTCTCTTCTCAGAGACGCAATTTTTGCCAGTGCGTATCACAAAGGGACTTAGAAATGTCACTTTAAAATAAATCAGAATAGGGCTTCTGTCCGCTGGCCAAATCATCATAAGTGCGTGTACGATAGTTCATTAAATGCCTCACATTTGGCAGTGAAAGCAAGGGTATAGTGAAGAGAACCCTGTGTAAGGACAACGGCATCTGTCTTCACTTCATCGCGTGGCTCATGTGTGGCTGTTTAGCAGAGAGATTCTTCGTGCTAAGAGATGTTACGCACGGAAAGAGTCTGAGCATTCAATGATACAAAACACGAGTATAATCGTAAGATGTGTTGGTGTTTAATGAAATAAATCACATCGGCCGTAAAGGTGGTGCCCATTTGTGGGGTGCGTACCTTATAAACTGAGCACCATAAGGTGGACTTCTGCCGACAAGTGCCATCCGCGCCGTGATTACCTAAGATGTCATTCTCATCACCACAGCAATGCAGCGTGAATGGTAGCGAAGTCCTTAATGGCCCCTGTCGAATCAAAGACGAGCTGCCGATAGACGGCACTAGGATGGTGTTGCAGGTTAGGCGATATACCTTAGATAGTGATGAAGGTAATGTTGAGCCTCATCGGTACCACTGCCAGCCACGTAACGTCGCTAATCAGGGAGTGGGTTAGTACATTACCAGAGCTATACTGTGCATGTGTCGTGTGGACTGGCCAAACCACCTCTCACTTGGAAGGGGCCATTGAAGATAGTGTGAGCGGTCTCGATGAACGGGGTTGAAGGGTGTTGATAATGCATGGTTTAAGTCTTCGAGCTGTTTAGCTCTCCTTGTGATCATGGACGGGATCTTGGGAATGCACTTCCCGAGCTGATGGCGGTCGACGACTTGTGGCTGGGCCACAACTTCACCCAATTCGGTTGCATATGCTATCATGGCAATGAGATGAACGGCGCTGTTAGGTGTTCCAACTTATTGTTCACCTTATTGAAAGAATTCGTGAAACGTGGGTGAACTTTGTGAGAGGAAACAGAGCTGACACTCAATAGCGCAATTTGGGAGCCTCTCATTTTGATCCAGCCATACACTACTTGCCGGAAAGCGGAATGCAGAGGGCAAAAATGCTGCTATCATAGCTCCTCCCCCTGGTTCTGCATTGAGACTCCTAACAAACGGCGTAGGCCGTGTTTGTGTTCGCATACCAAAACATATACGGTCCCGTCAACACACGTAAACTAGTGTGACGGTTAAGCAAGACAATGTTCTTAAGTGTAGATAAAAAGTTGGTGGCGGGGCTATTCTACCTAAAGAGCACGAGAAATAGTGGCACTGGTAATGGGTAACACGCTTCTACACCACTGTGTTTCTAAGGTGACTGGGGAAGTTGAGTAGCAGATTAACCTAAGCAAGAGTAGGCTGGATAGGGCTGACTCTTATGTGGATAGACGAATAAAATGGTAGACAGGTTGGCAGAGAGATAGAAAGAGGATTATTCAAGGGGTGTGTAGCCTTAACGAAGAAAGCGCGGAGAACAGTTTAGTCTGATGGAAAAGGGTAGGATTACTTAGCAAATGAATTTGCCAAGATGAAGACTTCTCAATACTGTTTCGCAACGAAAGGCCGCGACAGACTGTTTTCCCAACGGATGAGTGCTCGTGGAGTACATAGCAGTCGATTCGTCTGCAATGGTAAGAATCTATTGCTACGATGGTGGGCTCCTCAGAAACGACTCAACTCTCCATGCTCCGAACTTATAACCGTCGTGTCCATTCTCCAGGACAGTCTGATGTGAAGATCTCGAGTGAGACGCAGTTGTGAGACACAAGCTGCACTCACAGCTTCCGAAGCACAGAATCGTTAGGTCTCGCTCCTACAATGAGATAACTGGGCATTTTATACTTTCTCGGTTACATTGAGGTACATTTACTGGTTTTTTCTGGGTTTTGTGGAATTCAACGGTTCTTTAGTACAATGTCTAAGAGTGATACTTCTGCGTCGTGTGCTTTGTCGACTGCCAAGATTTTCATCCAGTGTTGGTGGGAGTTTGAGTGCGTCGCTTATTAACAGTAAGCTACGTCATCACAATAAGTGGTGCGTCAACCGGCAAAAGTAAAGAATTGTGATCCTTGTCAATTTCTTTTATTGTTCTCTTTAGTGATATTGACGCAAGTAACTTTATTCTTCCCAATGGCACTTTATTTGGAATATCATTTTGGAGACTCAGGTCTTGAAGTAAAGATTATTTCTTAAAGTAACACGGGTATACTTACCTTTCTCAAAGATGAATTGATGCATTTCGTTGATGTCAGCCATGATGAAAATGCTGCGAGGCCACAAGAAATAAACAGCAAGGCCAGTAGGGATGGAAAGGGATGAGGAGAGGGGATGGAAGACACTAGAGAAGGCGACTAGAGTTTGATGAGAAATGTGACGATAATGCGTAACGTCTCTGCTCCTTGAAATTAGCTTTCCACTGCTTTCAGGCAATCCGATTTCCGCCTACGAAAGGGGCCACAATGACCCCTACAAGGAGTGACTGCACAATCGTCGCATATTCACGACATTCTCGCCAAGTGCCTTCATTTAAGATGCGGCTAGATAGCAAGGCTGGACAGAGAGCAAGTAGACGGTGAGCGTGATGGTAGGACGAGAAAAAACTCCCATCAATCATGCCTCGATGAAGACAACTTCAACATCAATCAATCTAGGCGAGTTGCGGTATGTCGGCGCCTGTCCAAGGAGAGTAGGCGCCTCGACCTCCATGCAGGTCTCGCCAGGAATGGGCGTCATCAGCGCCACAAGCCGTAGGTGTGAGAAGCATACGGGGTGGCCCTGAGACGGTGCAGCGGTGACCAATTCAAGTGGCAGGTATGCCACAACCGAGTATCTCACGTCGTCGAGCCGTTAATTTGATTACCACCCGCGTTACCAGTTCATCTCAACTTCTTAATTACAGTGTTGGACGGTTTTGGATGTACCTTGAAATTCCACACACAGACAGGATTGTGGGACGACGGGATGTTGGGACAAGAGTCAGGCGACGTGGCATGCGTATGCTTGCGTTGGTATTAGTCTTCTTTCTCCGGCAGACAACCTAAATAGAGTGGGCAAGCGTGTCCACGGCCAGGTGGGGCAAGGCTTCAGGCGTGAGAGGACACCGACTGTGAGTAAAAGTGTAACACACGACCTTCTTGATTGACGTGTCTTTAGCCGCTTCGAGTGGGACGGGAGCGAGGCACCTTAGCGGGAAGGATTTTCCTCAGTGAAATTCAAAGAAGAGGAACTGCAGAGTATTGAACTAATGCTCGCGCGTCAACCGACACATTGCCACGCCGGCCCAAACAAGAACCAGAACGGGTGATTAAGACATTAGCACGACGTCGATGGATCTTGACCGAACCAACAAGCGCAAGGGGGCTGGTAGAACGGAAAGAAGGTTCTTGAAGCAGTCGGATGAGCAGACGTGATTGCGTGCTGACTCAAGCTGCAAGTCTTCATCCACATGCATCATTAGCTAGTTCGCAGGTGTGTTGGTTGCATGCAAAGGGGCGCCTCCTATGACAATTCTGCCCCAGATATAAGGAAGATAGCTGAGGTACTCAACATCGTGCTTTCCTCGCCTTGTTCACCCCTCCACGAAACTCATATTTTGCGTTGTAGAGGAGGTTCGGTCGGCTAGAGCTGTGCATCCAATGGCTGCTCGAGGAGACACCCAGTATCTTTTCTTATCAAGGGCGCTCTTCGTGACATATTCACTTCTTGAGCTCTTAACACTGTCGCCCGGTTGATCAAGCCATTCTTATGCCTCACCACACATGACTCTTTCTCGCCCTACTTATTTCCTCGTCGTCTGCCACAACTCTCCACCGTTGCTCAGCGTTGTCAACCCTGATATCCTCAGCCGCCTAGTAGCTTCAATTGGATCGCAGCTGTGATGGTGGTGTGAGGGAAAATAGCCGTGAAAATGACGATATTTGACATGTTGCTTTGGGCACTCTGAGAGAGGATTCTCTCACTCGACGCCTTCTGACAGATATACCCTTTTGTCTGCTCACCATCCCCTCGCTCTCTTCAACTCTCCCCTTTATCAGCTTGCAAAGCCAACAGCCTGTATATATCACCCACCCGTGCCCTAATGGGAGTAAGACTGACTTCTTAGGACCCTCTTCGCCTAAAGAATGCCGACATCGAGTCCGTTGCACCTCGTGTCTAGCTTTAACAATGAGCAATCTGAAAGCAAACGAAGAGCCCTATAGAAGAGAACAAGTAGCTACTTGAACTACCTTCCGACGGTGAGAAGAAACCCCCCACTCGTAGCAGCTCGTATAATGGTGAAAAGACTGCAGACACCCACACTTCCTCGGATTCTGCCACTGACAACTAGCTTTCGAAAACGAGTTCTCACATGATGCTACGCCATTAAAGCCAAGATTGCCGCCATGATGCAATCAACTGACTCCCCAGCAATGAAACAACTCAGCATGTCTAACAAAATTAACCCGATTAAAAGAGCTCATACGTACTCCCAGTGTCATTTTATGCTGTCGTCTTTCGCCATCCACCAAAGTCAAGTCGAACAAATGTGCGCCCACGAAGCCATATCTCCTCACAATCTCAATCTCTCCGTCTAAAAGTATTCGTACAATCGTACATTGCTGGGAATAAATTAAATGTGCCATCTGTTTATGCCAGTGGAACTCAATCACCCTCCTGACTTTGACATTGGAATTTCGCTCCCATAATGGACGTAAAATTTATCCAGGCCATGGCAAAGGCATCATTGGCGGCGATATTTGACAATCTTTTACTTCAGGTCCAATCGCGAGCACCTCCACTATCAGGAGTGCTCTCCGCCTAATCATTCTACAGCGTCGGAAGTATACAAAGGTACCGTGGAGGAGCTAACTAAGAAGCTCACCAAAGAGATAACCAAAACGGTTAGCGTTTTCGCCGGCGCCAGTCTCAAAGATATTATGGTCCGGCATAATCACAACCTCGAGGTTAGAAAAGACGTGCACGAACAGGCCATGCGCGCTATGAGAGAGAAGCAGAGGACAAAAGAGACTGAAAAGGGCCTAGGAAGGCCGAATATAAGAAGAAGGGGATGGTGAAGAAGAAGAAGAGGAAGAAGCGAAACACTGAACCTGCACGAAACCTCAACGGAAGAGTGCAAAGCAGGTCAACAGCCCTGCGCAGAGGGTTAGCAGGCAGTTTGAACTTAGATTTAGTCCTATTGTTCACTAAGTTATACAAATGGCAAGGTTTCTCCTCCTTAAGTCCGGTCATTCGTAGGTAATGCCCTCCTTGCCTGAGGCCATACGGAAATTTGCATTTTGTCTTGCTTAATTTGATTTAAAATGTTGTAAATTGGTAGTAAATCGTCTTTGAGTATATTATACGAGGTGGTGATTAAACTGATTTGAATTAACTTGGTAGCCGATGCCGGCAATGGTCTTAATTTTGAAAGCAGTCTCAACCACGACTGCCACTAAGGTATGTGAGATAGCATGTGCAACGCAACCCATATCCCTGTTCCAGCTTAATCGTATCACGTTGCTCGGTTTGGGTGAAGGTGGGTTGTGGTAGTCCACCTATGGTTAGGCTTCTGATTGGACTTGTTTACTGTGTTGGCGATATTCTTTATCGCCTGTCGCGAAATCACAAAGCGGCATCGAAAAGTACTCTGAAGGTAGGAGTTCTCGTTTTCTCGGGGCTGGGATTTAAATTCTTCTCTAACCTTATCACAGAGTAGGAAGTCGAACAGCGCTCCATTAGTAAGGTCAGATGGCCTTAGCTTACTAACGCATCAACATTCGAGTTCCCACTTACGAGTCAGAGGCTTTGTTTCTCCGAAAATAGTCGCGAGTGATGGAGTAATTTTTGTCCCTAAGCGATTGTCATGGATTGGCACTACTTATGTGAACACGTTAAACGGGTATATGTCCCCTTGCAGCTACTGGTTTTTGTTTGTACGGTTCTCAGATTAACGGGTCAGTGCAACGCAATATGGAGCTAACCTCAGACTGAGATTCCAATTTTCGCTTGTGTTCCGATGGCTGAGAGACTGCTAATTTCCTTTTACCCATTTCATTGGCGTAATGCCTCGTCTTTGCATAGTAGGCGCCTGACAGACTCAGCGGATGCCTATATTTGTGGGTCTCGTCGTCTTATTGTCCCCTTTCTCTGTTTTGTCACGGTACTTTAAAGGGGATACATTCAAATTGACAGTACATCTAACTCAACAATTAGCACCTCACGCCTTTTTTCCTTCTCTCTAGGCCCTCCCATATTAGCCCTGTTGTATCCTCAGAAAGACTTTGAGTGTTGCTAATAAAAGGGCATCCCATCATGGTTATATGCATGCGTACTCCACGGGTCTACTTGGGTGTCGTTGACTCGCGAGTAATAGGAAATAAAGCACGCCTTGTTGCGCGCATTTAAACATTATATTAACTCGGGCTGACTGAGGGAGCTCTGCTGATTCCGCCATGTATTTTACCAAGAGGACGAGAGAAGTTGCATTTAATTCAATGGCTATGAGAGCGGTGGCCAAATTTGTGTCTTCTTCTTGGCTCAACAACGCGAGGACTGTGTGTCACTTACTCCTACCTACTTATTGGAACGAAGTGCGCTCCCGATTTTCAACACCACCCCACCCCATGAAATAGGCAAAGAAGACGGTTTTTCCAGAATGTCTACCAGTCAGAAGGGACATTCAACGTAACCATTTGGCTCCGAAGTTTTACCGACGTTTTCATCAACCAGCCGCATCTGGGGCACCCATTGGAGAGCTTGATTTGGGTGAAATAAATGGGCTACCAGTGGGCTTTCGATGATATTTCCGGGCTACGAAGAAGGCGTCAGGAGAGCGTTGGATATCCAGAGATCTACCGACGGTCGGGGTAGCACCCTCCGCAGGACAATAGTCCTTCATAGTGAAATATCCGAGTATCACACTAGGCCGGTAATAATAGTAATAGTACACGCTGCAGTAATGCGGACAAGTGGCTCTCGTGGAGGCCGTTTGGGAGTGACCTATAATGAGTAGCTGCACGTTGGCAAGGCTACCCTGCTGTTCACACTATTCCAGCGTGTCAGATGCGTGAGCGAACGCTTATTAACGCGCAGCAGCACATTGGATGGCTCGCCAATCAGGGCAGTGAATAATAAAGGACGTTAGTGTGTAAAGTACTAACGTGGTTGGTGGATTCAATGACCTTCATTGGTCCGTCAAGGGAAAGTTTCACCTGCATAATAGAATCCGCAAGCAGAGTCTTCAGACGGAGTTACTTCTCACGCACTGTAGAATGCACAGTTTCGCAAACAAAGGGATGTGGCTAGTGAATCTTAGTTCTGCACCCATTTGAGGCCTTTTCGCGCCACTCACTGAGCGCCCAACTCCCTCAGTAAACGCAATTTATCTTTGAAGAGGAACACTGAGATCTTCAAAGGCTGCAACTGTCTATGCGAAGGTAAAGCCGATGAACACCCTATTTACCTTCGTCTTCCAGGCTGAACACTTCATGTACACCATTTGCGGCAACTTCCTCGAGTACGAGCATTTTGCGGCCTCTTCACGAACCCTAACTTACATCACTAATCCCTTCGCTGTACAGGGTACTGATCGCAATTCGTCGGGTTATGCAAAAAGGACGGTTATTCCGCAGCAGACTTGTTGACTCTTCACCTCACACACTCCAAACAACAGCGTCTCGAAATAAAAGCACTGTAGCAAATCCAAATAGAACTCTATTTTTCTACTCAAACTATCCCGTTTAATTTTTCAACATGTAACCGCGAAATTGAGGTCCACGACAAGTCGTCCTAAATGCAAAACTTGGCAGCATTAACTACCGAGCAGACAGTGAACCAAGTACTTGCCTCCGTCCAAGAATTGAGAGCAGCGGCGACATTGCTGTGCTGAGAGATCCTTTAGTAGAGGCATTAAATAGCCTTCGACTGTCCCATCAGTGAGAAGTCGTAGGTGGAACTGCTCGTGCACGAGGACTGTAGCGATTGGCAGTTAACTTCAGTTCCTAGACGTATTATGTTGGTCTCAGGGGTGTCACGCCGTGGCGAATCACCTTCGGGATGCAATGGAGGTTCATTGGCTTTTTTACCTGTCGCCGCTGTAGTGTGCTCTGATTGGTTGACGAGAGTGGCAGCATTCGACTGTTCGTTCATTCACCATATGGCTTCAAATTCCTCTGCACGTATCAGTGAATCAGGGGGCAGACCGCATCGGGGTCGCCTAAGGAAATTGAATAGAAGCGTCCGAGCGATGACCGTCAGGTGCTTCTGTCGAATGAAACAGACACCCACCATACCGCTACTTATGTCAATCGAACAAAATTTTCTCGCTTGAAAGTCGCTCGATGACAATGTCTATAACAATTCTTCCTCTTCAAACTCCGGCTGCAGTCATATCCTAAGTTACACTCCTTCCAGACGTCCGGAGGTCCCGATATTGATGCAGGGGGGCAGAGACTAGTAGAGCTGACGACCTAAGTGGGAACGAGTTCGACCGACAATATGGGTTACGCACTCCACTCTCAACAGGAGTATAGGCATCTTGCAGTCCTCTGAAAATGTGAGTTGTACATTAATGGTTGACGCTTGTGAGGCGTGACAAATCGATCTGACAAATGTGCAAAGGCGATGTCCATGTTAGTGCCTGAAGTGGCATTAACACGAGGGCCAATTGACGGGAGCCCTAGATCGTCCGATTATCTCTGATGCAGGATCAACCATTCGCAAACGAAGGCAAACACAGAATCCATAGCATCGACGAAATTTTGTAGTCTTTCATGCCACTTCTGCACTATAATACCAGATCTACTCTCTGAGACCCTCACTTTACCATTAGCCATTTCTAGGAGTGGGAAGATTCAATGAGGGAAGTATTTTTGCTGTCAGTACGAGTAGACGAAGTCATTTGCATCACACTTCCATATGTTTAGTGCCACCTCGTAAAGGCTTTGCGTTCCAAGCTATACCTCGAATAAGAAAGATAACTTGATTTTCTCATCGGTGACGGCACATACTATCGTCTTCGGCGGTTGGACATCGGGGATACATCGGAATTCCTACTAGTATACACACGTACAAATTATATTATTGAGGTGAAATGTAAAGATTAACTTATATGTACTCATTCAGCACACTCGTGGGGCTAATACGCTCAATCCTTATTATTTGAGATAAGTTGATCGGAGGGAAGTGGTGTGCCAAAAACTGTCCACATGTAATGAAGCCGGGCCAAGCCGAAGAAAAAGGGATCAAATAAGCTACTTAAAAGCTTCCAGGAAATAGAACTTGTGGCAGACTAGCAACCCACCTTAATCCGATTGGCTTCAGGAGCTTTAGTTGACGGCTTCTTCTGTCCGATAGGGTACGACGCAGCACCCCGTTGAGGGTGTGAATGTCCTCTTCAGAGTATAGATTGTCCAAACTAAACAAGGGCCTCTTCTCACAATAGGATATATTCCGCCATTAAATCCAACTATTCCTTTTGCCATTCGTCATACAAATTCCCGCTGCCCACCAAAAATATCGTATGAAACTTAAGTAATAATTCCGCTTCCTTTTCTGTAGGGCAGAATACTTCTTCCGGAAGAATGGACAAAAACGACTGGAATAATTCTCTAACAGCACAAAAAGACTCAACGAGCCCTCGGTTGCCGGCAATGATTTGACAACTCTCCGACTAATGAGCTTAGACGACGAAAGTTACCACTCCACTCACTAACCTACTTTTTCTTCCCTTCAAACCAATTCAACACTATCGCACCAGGCATCACCACGTACCACCTGCAGAGGTAGTGAGAATTTTTCATCAAGAAGCAATTTTGATGAATACTAAGTAGAAAGGACAGACAGTTAAGCATTCACAAACTAACCCACTCACTCCGTGGAGCGTGCTCATTGCCGCCTCGGCCACACACGAATATCCCTCACGGCACAATTCACTGCCACCCCCGATCTACTAAAAAAATCGTAAATAATTTATTCTTTTTCTACCATTTCGACGTCCTTTTCAATGCCATGGCAGCAACGCAGTTCATATCCATTGTTAGCCGAAAGCTCAATACCAGTTACTTATCTATTTTTCCTGCCCCTAAGGAGTATCTAAAATTATTTATCGCCTCATTATTTATTGCATTCATGCCCATCCTACCTTGCTCAATGCTACTCATGCAATTTCAAAATAGCAGTAATTGTGCAACTATGGGGGGCTGGGAGAAGAAAAATTTCTTAGGCACAAAGTCTATAGCAGCAAGGTAGATTTTAATGAATCAGCTTTGCAGATCGCAAACACGGGAGAAGAGTGGAGGAAAATAAAACGAAAATTGTGACTTAATTGTAAATACCCTTCAGAAAATCTCTCTTGAAGCTAGCGATAACGAATGCGTAACAGTCATGCACGTCCGACATGCCTAAAGCTTTACTTTTCCCGTGAAATGACGTTTGCGCTGTGTTTAAAGGGATGAAAAGAAGTGGAGATCAAAGGGGGCAGTAGCGATGAGAAGAGGCGAAAAGAGGGGGAGAAGGGGGAGAAGGAGGAGGAGGAGAGGAGGAAAAGCAGGAAGCTGTTGGTGCAGTCTCTACCAGAATGCTTTCACACGGACACCATCGGCGTGAGCGGCATTCCCCCTCAAAGACGGTGACCCCTTTGGCTGAGCCTCGAATCTGCCTCGAGGGCATATCCCGTTGCAGACAGCTGGCGAAGAGGTGACTAGTGAAAATCAGTTCTCGTAAACAATTGAACCCTTTGACCCATGAACTATTGCTTGGAATCTTCAAAGGTATACCTCTAACGATGGTTAATACACGTTCTGCCTCGAGCACGTCGCACTCCAACGTTTAATTGGACGAAGCTGCCATGTCGACCTGGAAGAAGTAAAAGCGTCTACTGCGAGGGGGAATTCCACCGGCGATTTCGACAATGTGGTTATTCTTTATCATCAAGTTAAGAACAAAGTTTTCACTATATGGGAAGTGAAAACTACAGAAGTGGCACGTGGCGTTGATACCACCGAGTGATCTACTGCACAGGCGGAGGAGACTGTCGAATAGGCATCTTTGGGCATATCGAAACTGCGCATTGCGAATTTGGCTTGTCCCATGATCGTCTTCCTAATCTCTCTCATTTCCACCCCATAAAGTTGCCGGATAATGCGTGGGTCGGTATCGATAAGTATTCGCCTGGGCCTTTCTTCAAGCCTCCATTCTCTGATTGGCAGTAAGACTTTGCTCACCTTCCCTTCAGACTCGAAGAACATCTCCACTTTGCCCCTTCTACCTACTCAACTCCGCCGACAAGCACGTGAGTTCACCGCATTCTCGATATTACGCCCTCTACTGCGTTGACTGCCACATCCTGCACCTGGCCGAAAGAGTTTCCAAGAGTGCGTGGGGCGATAAGCACTCCTGCTCCTGGGGGTTATATGAATGGGCATGCAACGGACATTACTTACTTAAAATCGTTGCTTATGACACAACACAACCACCGTCATTGTCACCTTACGCCACTGTGATTATTGCCGTCAGCTGTATAAAATTTGAAGCCTCCGTGGTAAGAGTTATGCGGTTGCGATGCTTCAAGCGTTTGTGACAGCCTTCCGATCAGAAGACAATGCCAATGCCATCTCGTTCCGACGACGTAAGATGTACGTCTAACCAAAAACTTCAACACGGTTCTTCACCCTTCTATTTAAAAACTAGCCTCCTCTTCCACCATCCCTTACCACAGTTTCTCACACCTCTGCCCTTCCTCTCCTCTCCCCCTTCATACATGTTCCTCTCAAGATCACCAAGCCCACACGAAAGTTTAAGCATTGCAACTATCGGTGAGCGAGATGAGTCCGCGCCTTTTTTCTACACTTCGTCTTATTAGCCTATACATTTCACACACGCAACTCGTCGTCTCCCCCCAGCATTTCGTCAATCTTTCGCCATTCGAGCGATTGTGTCCTCCAGTCAGTGCGACTAAATTCCCTTGAACAGAAGTTGCTGATAACGTGGAAAAATGCAGTTCTCTTTATTCCTCGTCTTCCCCCTCCAAGCGCGTGAAGCCGACATCAGCACGTCCTGCCTCACATTGTTCTCATCGGTGTCATGACATCTACCGTCCAGATTCACTGAAGAATCCTATTTTATTCCGCCTTCTGTTCAATGGGGTCCAGTAGCCGAAATATTTTCCTCTACACATCTTAGAGCCAATAAGAGACAAGTTACATTCAGCAACTATAGACGCGTTCGGTGCCAGTGAAGATGTAAAGTTGTGTTGATTGTTCGAACTGCTCCGCGCACTCTCCATGGAGTATCTATTGAATCTGGGCATGCGACTTGTACTCTAGGGCTGAATGCAAGCCAGGTTTGGACCGGCTTGTGCTTGAAGATCTTCACTTATTTTCTGGTTCCTTTGGCATTTAACAACCGAATTTTGTGCAGAAGTTACGAACACCTTGAGAGGTTAACATTCGAAGTGTGTCAATGTCGGCCCCAATTCAGTGTCTTCTGTCTCTCTCTCTTAGACTTGTCGTGAATATTAGCTCACTTTTCTTCCAACGACTGCTTTCGCCATATTTCGCATTTCCGATCTGCAACTCTGATCCATTCATCTTCACGTCTCTGCTGTCGCTTAGAGCCGATAGACATCGGATGTCGTCTGAACCAGCATCAAGAATGTGGATTTTGAGTACAACCATGAGGCAAATTGAGAATGGACCAATGAAACTATTGCCAATCACCAAGACATTGTGTTGATCTGCAGACAAACCTCTTTGGAAGCTGAGTTGGAGCCCCTCCACCTGGGCACAGAGTGCGGGAGTCAGACATATCTTACTGCTAGAAGACTCAAAAGCAATGCCATTAGGAAGTGTGCATTGCATTCTGTGTGCACCTTCGACGCCCCTTTTGAACACATTGCATTTTGATTGGAAAATCTTCGCGAGTGCAGTGTTTCGTTAGGGATGAACAACATTGCGGCAGAGTGTATTCAAGTGGATAGTGGGAAAGAATAGACAAGGCTGTGAGTTCGGTGGTTAACCAGGTGCAGACCTCTTTCAGCTTCGTACAATTAAGGCTCGGACACCTAGAAATGATCAGGCGACCGTAAGCTCACAATTCACCAATGCTGGACACAGTCTACTTTGTCCCGCTCGCCCTGTTCAGTTGGGCATTCGGGGCTAAATCCAAGGTGAAAATCACACACCCTTCCATTTCCGCGACCGAGTGATGAGAGCAACTTAGTTGAATTGGGAAATAAGTACCACCAAGTTGAAAAGCGTGACGACGATAAGCTTTAGCGAAGTATTCTCCCGTCGCCAGTTGATGTGGCCTTTGGGCGCAAGACTGAAAGAAGAATTAGATTGCGCCGAGGAAGTCAATCTTCAAGTCAAGAGAAAGGAGAGTGAAAAGCATTAAGTAAATTTGACGTGGGCAAGTGGATGTCGGCCCTTGAAAGGTGATGAATGGCGACGAGTTGGCGAGGATCAACGGGTGCGGCAGATGATGTGTTGAGGAGATGAGGGTGGGGAAATGTGATGCACGAATGAAGACGGGAAATCTCTGAGTTAAAGGCACAACAGGTCCTCGCAGAGACAGATCGGCTGACGGTTAGTCTGATGCGAAGCCCAAATAGTTTGCGAGTCGCTTCGATTGAATTTTGCTGGAGAGGTAGGAGGACGACGGGTAATACAACCATCGTCGTGACCAGTGAGCGCATCTTTCACCTCGCATTAACCCAATAGGCCTCAGTCTTACCTCTCTCTTACCTTGAAAATCTCATCCGCCGCACATTCAAATACTCTTTTCAGTTAGAGTGCTTAGCCAAGTGTGTCTACTCGAACTTCGCTCAGTTACTTACTGAAGGGTAGCAGAGATAGTCGAAGGTTAAGAGTTGGCTTCAAACAAGCGCTATTTCAAATCCAACTCAAAGGAAGTATCGCGACCTCTAAGTCCTCTCTCTCTCCACCCCAAATGGACTCTCGGACCCTGGCTAGGCAAACGTGTACGATAACGAGGCTGTATGGAGAGAACGGTCTGCGACACTATTGTCTTGCTAATGTGGTGTGACCGTGGAGGAGCAGGTCAAATTTTCCACACCTTCATGCCTCTTCTCACTCTCGACCAAGTGGAGCATTCGGGAAACGACTGCAGAATTGCCTCCTAAAAATCGTACATGCAATAGACGAAAAGTAGCGACAGCATTTGACTGCCTGGTGAACCAAAATCTCCTGTCGCACAGTGAGAGGAAATAGCTAACTCTCGCGCGCCAAGACATAGTCGAGGCGACATGAAGGCGTGGTGTAGGAGGATTGCGCCTCTCGTGATGCAGGTAATCGGAAGAATAAGACTTGAGCTTCCTTCGGCAGAGGAGATGTCCACACGGTAGAACTTCGTTGAGTATCTCAAACGATTAGCTGGCACACTGTCGATGTGCCAGATCTGCGAATTACCAATTGCAGGAATGAATGAGGCCACTATTCTCCGCTAAGTTGAAAAGCTGGACTACCTAACCCTCTCACGGCTGCGCACTTTACTTCAGATCTCTTAGGGCAGAGAAATTTGGTCACGCGTTTCCTTTCGGTTGTGGCCCTCTATGAAGCCTTGCTTTCCTACGTTTCCGATAAAGAGGGAAATCGCCACTGCTGCGTCGAGGCATTAAAGGCGGAATGAAAACAGTACAACCAATGATCCCTCTGCTTCCAGCGATTCCTCTTCAGCTAGCGTTTTCGCACCATTAAGCCCAAATTGCAGCATGGTGCGAAGGCAAGTGCTCCTCGCAGAGCCTTTTAAGGAAGCCTCATTACGGAGCCTTAAATAGGCCCAAACGTCGGTCAGCTTTTTTCGACTGCAACTTAGGCTGTCCGGAGGAGCGGCACTTGAAGGTGCAGAGAGGGGCGACCATTCGTAATCTACCAGCAGCCTAGTCCCTCACGAAATCACTGGCCAACTGCGACTGAATGTCAGTTGATAAGTTTCATTTACGGCTGACGTCTTCTCGATTGAAGCCCCACTTGCCACTCACTATATGGACAGCGGCGGAGACGAGAGACTAATACATTTGAGACAGTGTTGGCAGAGAAAACGCCATACGCTGAATTGAAGTCTAAGTGGAAGACGTGATGGACCACATTCTCGGTACAATGCGCCCTTCGTGGTAGGCTTTCTCGTCATCGCTGCCAAGCTGCTCCACAGAGCAGATTACTCTCGCTTAGACTCCGAGGACTGCGCCGTGCAAAAAGCTAGGGATACCTATGTGCTGGTGATGGCACCTTTTTCGGGAAGGAGTGGTTGTTGGCCATGAGGCTTTAAGTTTGTGAAACGCGGCGACATACTCGACACTCTCATCTCAAAGCGTTGAAACGTTGGTCACGTCTGAACTTCGGCAAATGCGTTAGCTATTTTCACGTTCGACATCCATGTGATGAGATGTTTCAGTCGCCACCCTGCGACGTAGTCCTTAGTGTCGAGGAGCGATCGCCACCTCGAGGTTGCCTCTTCTTTCTTTCTCTTCTATACCCCACGCTCCACCTTTATGTTCAGAAGAGAAGCAAGTGGAGTTCGACACGAAGTCCGAGCTGTTACGCAGAGAGTGCCTGTCTGTTGCGGACGATGTCATGTTTCAGGGTTCAAAAATTCCCTCAATACCGCTATCACCGTGTTCACCCATTGACGCTTGTCAAAGCGTGTTCACAATGCCGTCTGTTCGACTTGGCCCACTGACGCACTGGACTGTACGTTAGGCCCGAGGAAGCTCTCACTTCAGTCGCACACCTAGAGCTCAAATGAATCCTCTTCCCTACCAACCGCTACTCCCCTCCACTTTGGTGTGTCATTTGAGGGCGCAAAAGCTCTGGAGGCGAGAGCCGAAAGCGTCAGGGAATTGGGATATAAACATGTTAGTGGCAGTAACAGGCACATAGAACCCCGATCTTCATCTCAGTAAAACACAATTTTGCTATCTCTCAAAGCTCTAATTAACATCAGCCGGCCTCCTCGGCCGCCTCCCCCTACACATATTAGTACATCTTTCCCTCCCTCCCTCTCCATCGTCCCCTATAAAAGTGCATTGCAGCGCCGCTCTCGCCTCACTCTCCCCAATCTTACTCCTCCACAAACCCTCAAGGCCGTTTTCCCTCAATGTGCCCATTACTGCGATTTTCCTACCCCGTGCTCTTTCCCTTTTCCCCGTCACTGACTTATGAATATCAGGTCAGGGACCAAAATGGCATGTGTGGCAGACAGAAGACGAAGGAGGGAACAAATGCTTGCAATTAAGATCAGGGTATGTAAAGTACGCTTACTACATTTTTTAATACAGATAGCCCTCGGGGGGAGGAGGGGAAGGGAGGGATGAAGTGAAAATTTAACACTCTAAACAAATGAGTCAACTGACGTGGCGTGGAATGGTGTTGGGTACTGTAATGAGAGTTGCTTGTTTTCTCAATTGTTTTGCTTTGTTTTCTCACTTCCTCCGCCTCCCACTCCGCTTCCCCCTGCCTCGCTAGACACATTAACCTAGGCTGTAAACGAGTCACATAGCACTGCATCACCTGGCTTCAATTACATCATGAGTGACTCCTCGGCGTCGGAGCCTACCACACGAAAGCTAGCTCAGCGCTGAGCATTCGTCGGATAGCCTTTAACATGCAGCTGACCAAGCGTCCTCAGAACTCTACTTCCATGAGAGACGCTTCGGTGGACATGCTGACGAAACCAGTGTGCCATTTGCGTCCTCGAGGAATACTCAATTCACCAGGCGACCATACTTACGCGTTTCGAGGTAATCAACCACTTTGTCTACTGATGAGAGCCTAAGGAGCCACAACATTATCGTATCTCCTCGTCGCGAAAACAGTGCTGCCAGAGTCGTTGAATAATCAGGCCCTACAGCTCGTCCACTCCATCGACCCTAACTCTGCTGCCATATTTGAGGTTGTCTTCATTGTAAGGGCCTACGACGACGACGACGACTGCTCTATGGCCTGTCTTGATGCTCGAAACGGGGTGCAGAGGGACTTCCTCAACGGTGGACTTATCCACAATTTAATCGGCAGCCACTCTGTGGACACGCATCAAACTCGCGCCACGATAAAAAGTTGAGAATAGGATATTGAAGAGAAGACGAAGATAAGCGGTCGAAATACATCGGCGAGTTGCGTGTGCCCGTGGTACGGAGAGGGATGGCGTCGGTATGCGTGAGTTGTTAGCGCTCCACTGCGTCACTGTGATTTGTTACTCCCATTGCGCCTTTCGTACGTCCACATTCTCCTGCGACTATGCGACTAGGGCGAGGAGTCAGTCGACGTAAAAGAGCTTATTAGACTCATCACCTGCTCCAACCCGCTAACACGTGCGTGAGGCTAACAGATTCTCGTCACAATTCGGGTTTCACAGTAGGCTGTCTCGTCAATGGTTGCAAAGCATGAGCCTCGTCTTCACGACTTCGTGGCATGGTGGCTGAAGTGGTGAGTTGTGGGGACCAGGAGGGGGCTAAGGCGTTCCACACAGACATGTAACACAGAAACAAAGTGAAGAACATTTAGGTGCCTATGAAGGCAAATGAGAGGTCGTCGACGCTATGTCTAATGATCACTCCTCTTGTGGAGTATATGGTGATTTATGTCGGATTCTTCTACATATTTCCATGTCAAGACATCCAAATCGAGGCAAGATCCCCGTTTCTCACTCCCGAGGTCGCTTTTGGCCAGGGCACAGTTTGGCAGTAGACGTAGTGAAGTGCTCAATTTGGAAAAGTGGACATGGAGGCTGAGAGAGTATCTCCATCTTAGCACAGTGACTTTTATGTGTTTTTGAGAATGTGAAGCTTTCAAGCTGCAAAGAAGACTTTCGTCCGTGTGGATTATAACTTGGCCACCGAAGGAGGAAGATCATATTTTCTACAAAATACAATACCCACATCGCCTTGCTGGAGAGAAGGGTTCCAACAGGAACCCATTTATTTACCGCAGAATGCGTTAAAACCTATTCAAATGTCATGGAATCCTTCCATCACAGCTACTGGTCGGTGGGTTTCAACTGCTCAGCTTCCCTTTCCCACCACATCCTGTCCTCGCCCTTATAGCGTGTGGTGCTTGTCCACGTTCCAATGTCTCCTTTCACTCCAATTAGCCTCCTTCTCATTTCCCCACCGCCATCCTCACCGACCTCTTCACTAGTGGGTGATGAATGAGGCTGCGACCAGTCGCCTGTTGTCTTGGCACATCCAATTCAACTCGTTTCAGATAAGAAGAAAAGAAGAGAGCAAAGGCTCTGTTTCGGAGACCACGATGGGATATTTTTTTCGATTTGTGGCGTGTGCCAAATGATGTGGCTGATGAGACGAATTGTGGAAAGGAAGACGAGCCAAACTGAAGGAGGTTGGGAATTTGTTCATCGCGAGTTCATCATGTTGCCATTCTGAGGACGGAGTGACTGTTTTGAGATATATTAGCTGAATTCAGGCATAATTGGAAGACGTGATTGCACTGAGAAGGCACTTCATTGCACACCGACAAGCTGTTTCAAATGCCTTCACAATCGAGAAGGATGATGAAAGTAGTGATGTGGACAACTCCTTCTGATTTGGACGACTGTACGTGTTGCTTGGCATCATCGAGGGTCGATGAATACGTAAACAAAGCAGGAGACGGTCACCGCCAACACCGGTGAGAAATAGGAGACACGAAAATTGGCTCCTGGTTAATGTGGGCTACTAAGGTGAAGGGGTGCGACTCAGTCACTCGGTCGAGTCAATTCTATTCGGTGTCCTGCACTCCTGTGATGGGCACCTGTTACCGCAGGTTACGCAGCTGCAACTGCATTAATCTAAGCCAAAATAGTGGGAAATGCATTGGATGATGCATTGTCTCGGCTACCGCGTGTAGTATCGACATTTTGTGAAAGGAGCGAATTCGAATGACTTTATAATAATTTATGATGATGAAATTTGTGTCAAGTTTGATATCATCGGCTTTGTCGGCTGCCTGTGAGAGTGGACCACCTAGTACTTAATTTCTGCGCGTTTCGAAATTGTATTTGGAGATATGGCTATGCGTTGGATGTATATTTATGCCACAAATAGCACAGCACAATGTTCTAACAGTTTCCAACATATTCGAAGACCATTTCCACCATAATCGACATGTGGTTATGGTGGGGCAAGAACGGGGACTTTGATTAAATTTTGTTCAATGTAACTTCTCGAGGCACGACCCCTTACCGCCCCACATTGCAGTTTCGGAGATTTCCTCATATTTACCTGTCAGAGAATATCCTAATCTGGCAGGAGGCGTAGCGCAGCACGGAGGGATTGCTTTCATCTGGACGCATTAGTGTCGCAATCTAAGCAATTTGTATGTGTTTTTGAGAATGTGGAGTTTTCGAGCTTCAAAGAAACCTTTCACCTGTGTGGATTGTAATTTGGACACAAAAGGAGCACAGATGCGAGCGCAGTTAGGATCGAAGGAGGGGACGAGCTGTAGGGCGTGACCATTCAACAACTCTGGCAGCACTATTTTCGCGATGAGGAGATACGAGGATGTTGTGGCTCCTTAGGCTCTCATCAGTAGACAAAGTAGTTGATCACCGCGAAACACGTAAGTACAGTCGCCTGGTGAATTGAGTATTCCTGGAGGACGCAAATGGCATACTGGTTTCGGCAGCATGTCCACCTAAGCCTCTCTCATGGAAGTGGAGTTCTGAAGACGCTTCGGTCAGCTACACAACAAAGGCAGAAATATGGCAAAGTCATGTTTTGCTGAGTTGAAAGTCGGAGTCCTAGATGCCTGTTATAGTTGCTGAAATGTTTGGTTATCAATTCACAGACGCCTTCGGCGCCTCTCCCCCAAACCTTCTGCTCCCTCAAATGACAGGCGCGAGTGGAGGCGAGTAGCGGTTGGTAGGGAGGAGGACCTATTTGAACTCTGGGTGTGAGACTGAAGTGAGAGTTTCCTCGAGCCTGACGAGCGGTCCCGTGCGGCCGAGGGTAACCTCGGGCAGACGGTGTTGAGGACGCGGTGAAAGAGGGATATATGAACCTTACAAACCGAATTGGTGAAAATTTATGTTACAACACGACATCGTCCGCAATAGTCACACATTCCGATCATAACAGCTCGGGCCTCCTTCCGAACTACACTTTCTTATCTTGTGAGCGCAAATCGGAGGGTGGAGAAGAAATGAGAAAGAGAGCAGAGGCAACCTCGTGCTGGCCATCGCTTACGACACTTATTTAAGTGAGAGCGGGCTGAAAAATTCATGATCGTGTGGATGAATGATTGACGGCCTCTGAACACATGGATATCAAGCTAAATGCTGGCTTTCGAGAAATCAGTTAAAGCATTTCTCACAGATCAGACACGGCGATTTCATCAATGTATTGTGATGAGGATGTCGAGCATTCCACCGCGTCCCTCGAGCTCAAAGCCTCTTGCAAAACGACTTCTACTTCTCAAAAGAGACACCATCTCCCGCCTAATTGTACCACTGGGATCTTGTACGCTGCAGCCTTCTAAGCCTATACGAAGGCAATCTACTCTGCGGAGCAGATTGGCAGCCACTACAAAACAGCCTATTGTGAAATGCCAGATGCATCGAGAATGTCGATTAAACCGAGCAGGAGGAGGTGACAAAGTGGAGACGATCTTCGGGTCTGAAGAAAAGGTGAGCAAGGTGGCGCTGTCGATCAGAGAATGGAGATATGACGAGGGGGCCAGCTGGGTGTTTACCGATGTTAACCCACGCACTACACTGAGACAATAGGACGTTTTTGCGATGGGCAAATCCCCAACCTACTTCGAACGTGTAGAAGAAGAATGCCACACCAGATGTTACTATATGGCTCTCCTTCTTTCCCCACACTTCATTTGGGCGCTTTAATCTTTTCGCATACACTCCTAACCGAAAGAGATACCTGACCGCGTTCTCCGAAACAGCGCCCCTGCTCTCCTCTTCTTGGCCAAGAGGAGTTGAGTTGGATGTGTCAAAGCGACAGTAGAATGGTCGCAGCCTCCCTCGTCGCCCTTGAGTGAAGAGGCCGGCGAGCCTGGCGGTGGGTAAATGAGAGCAAGGAGAGGTGGAGTGAAAGGAGACACTTTCATGTAAAAAGCGGTTGTACGTGAGCAATATTCGTCCAGATTGATGAGCATTGGGCACCTCCATGAGGGTGTGCAGCGCTGAAAGCAACAAACCTGCGAGAGAAAGATTGACCGTTGCCAATTTGGTGGTCGGTGGAGTGACCCATAAGTTCAGTGAGTTTGGAGGCTGTAGGCTGTTAGTTTGGGTGGGGGTAAGGGCGAGTGCGCCGTGGCGTTTTACAAATACACTCACACGCGTCGTGGTGCGTGCAATTGGGTGTTCTTCGTATACTCCTCATCACTCTTCTGTTCATTCGGGATTTTTCATTCCTCTTGCCTGTCTGGCACAGGAGAGCTTCCTTCTATAACTCCCACTTCCACCTAGTCCCCGTCTTCAATCAGCAGCTTCCTTCTCCACCGAAAATCTCATGGTGAGTTGGGTGCTTTGGACAGGTAAGTCATAGGTGTACTTGGAATTCGGTAGAGATTAAATAGTTTGGAATTGAACCTCTTTGGCGGATTTTTAATCTAGAGAAAATGTCAGTCGTGAATAAAACTTAACAAATGACAATCAGTCACAGTTGGCCAATGATCTCGTGGGCAACTGGTCTACTAGTGTGGAAAGCTTGAGCTGCAGTCGAAAAAAGCTGACAGACAGTGCGTAGTCATTGCTGCCTTATGTCTCTTGCATGCATTATGTTTGTGATGCATTCCTGCAATTCTCTCACCAAAGCCGACGAACAGACCCGTGTGATCGGGAAGACCTTTGTCACTGCACGGAATCGCCAAATCCATAGAGCTCTTGTTCGCGTTTTTAAGGAAAACACCTTCGCCAGGGATAAAGGCATTTTCTGCCAGTTAAGCCGTCCAAATGTAAGCAAAACGGCTAGACGCCGATAAGTTCCTGCCGAGGGGGCATGAAGCCCAGAGCCGGCTATCATCATCGATTGCCCCTCTCGAGCCATAGAGCCCATTTTGGATGGAGGCAAATCACCTCCGCCGAGAATAGATGCATTCTCTGCCCTTTTCACTTGTTGTGAACAGCTGTTGTGGGTGCTTCATGCTTATCCAACAGGAACTGTCGCCGCTCAGCCGTTTTCATCCCAATTCCCTGCGGGTGATTATCACACGGTATCACGTAAAATGGAGTGTGGCATGGGAGTGTGGCATGAGCAGATTGGCAGACACTACAAAACAGCCTATTGTGAAATGCCAGATGCATCGAGAATGTCGATTAAACCGAGCAGGAGGAGGTGACAAAGTGGAGACGATCTTCGGGTCTGAAGAAAAGGTGAGCAAGGTGGCGCTGTCGATCAGAGAATGGAGATATGACGAGGGGGCCAGCTGGGTGTTTACCGATGTTAACCCACGCACTACACTGAGACAATAGGACGTTTTTGCGATGGGCAAATCCCCAACCTACTTCGAACGTGTAGAAGAAGAATGCCACACCAGATGTTACTATATGACTTCTGGTCCAAATTTTAGGCTAAACTTCACTTCATTGCCTGCAGTAGCCACCCATGTGGAGCTCTGCGACCATCGGTAAACAAGTCGAGTAGGTTGCCTACACTTACCAAGCGAAGGGTGCGCGGAGCAGGTAAAATAAGTCACACCTTTTACGGTTTCATTGACCCAGGACGCGCGTATCATCTTTGAATGTGGCTGGCCAGTTAAGGAAGCAAATTCGCTGATGAAGTAACAGTGTAGAAAGTGGATAAAAAACTGTTCCAGTTGCCGAATGCCATGGGAAAGGAGGCGATTTGGAGCTGGGCTCTTCTGTGGGTTTCGGAAGTAGGCGTCACGACATCGACGAGGGCGACGTAAGCCAGGATGTGCTGATGTCAGCTAGACGACGTCGCGTCCGCAAAACGATCAACCAATTGCGATGTGCAGTGGATGTCCAGAGAATATGGAGGACTTTCCATTTTGTCTGTTAATCCGCCTTTACCTCGCTGCCTTTTCCATACGTCACTTGCTACGGGACAGTCATCACACGGACTCTGTTCTTCCATCAAAGTCGCCGCGCTTGGAGGTGGAAGATGTGGAATAAGGAAAACGGCAGTGCAAAAGCATGTCATTGCAAAAGTTGACATGAAAAATGAATATGGCCGCAGAATTAGCCGCGTTTAGATGGATGAATCTGTGGTAGGAGGCAACGACTTCATTCAATACTCGCACCGGTAGACATTGTGGTGATTATGATGGTGAGTGCTGCGTTGGATTTTGCCATCATAGAAATGAAAAACAGACAGGGTAGACCGGCCCTTGAGTACTCAAAATCAGTGTCGCATTGGCCTCCACAACCATTTCTTATGCTGGTCAAGTTTGGTAGTGTGGTATAAAGGGACACGAGGTCAACCGACCTGTCGATTCCCTTGTCACCGTGGTAAAGAGCACAGAGGCTCCTGATTTGGGAGACACACCGAGCAGAAGGATCGCCGCAACATTACAACATGGGATTCATACAGACCACGAGAACAAATAAGTTGTTCTTTTACCAGATTTCTTCCACACCACATACACCATCTAGGATCAGCTCACTTCAGGCACCTGTATTTTAACAACACTGTGACAGACATGTGAGATATGCCAGCATAATAATGCGTGCCTTTCTACGGAAAGGAGAAACCCGAGGCACTCATTATTGGCGCGAGATGCCGATGTGAACATTAAAGCGAATCAAGAGGGAGTATAATTAAAAACCGCAGAGGGAGATCGTACCTCATGTGATGAGCAAATTGTTTGAGGCGACAGAGGGGTCCATGTTGTACGGAGATGATCATTGGGAAGATATATCTCGCCACTATCAATAACTAGAGAACATAATAATGAGGAAATTTGACAAATTATTCGCCCTTACCCAGTAATCTTTTACAAGAATGAAGGTTCATTTCGGCATAGTGCGTGCAGTCCGCCATTTCGTGTTGGTAGCACAGCGTGCGAGTCTGTGGTTACAAGGGCAGAGAGAGCTGTTTTATTCAGCCTGTGTTATTTCTCGTGGACTTAGAACTTGGGATCCGGGAGATTTCAGCTTCCATACTCCATAACACTAGTTAAAGTGCGAATAAGTTTTGCCTTACGGAACTTCAGTAGCTCTTTATAAGATGATGCCGATTGCAACTGGGTTACTTTGTTACTTGCAATTTATGTATGTATGATTCTTCCTATTATATATGTATCAATCTTATTAGCTTTGTCGTCAGTAAATGAGTGCCCCACTACCAATTCCAGTTGGCGTACGAGCCATTGTTAGCAGGTAAACTTTTCCTCACTTTACACTCTCTTTGTAAGATCTTAACGTCAGTGCAGCTGACATTTTGATCATATTGCCAACATTTACGTCATCCATTTTTACTCAACAGCAACTTACATTAGCCATTGTCTAGACGCATTTCCGTTTGCCACCATTAGGTGGGTAGGCTTGGGGAAAGTGTCGCTTGCGTCTGTCTGCTTACCTGTCCAGTTCGCTTGAAGGCTCCCGAACTGAGCAGTCTAAGTGTCTATTGAGTTGGACATTTCGAAAGAGAAAGAGAAGTGACCGCCAGACACATAAAGACTTCACCATAGATGAGACGCCTCCTGGGATTGTGTTCCGACATGCGTAAGAGAGGCTACCACGGGTGTCTCTCGGCGAAATTGTACGAGTCACTGTGAGAAAGCCAAATTTTCCTCACTTTGGACTGTCTTTATAAGATTTTGAAGTTAATTGAGCTAACAGTTTGAGCAGATCACATACATTTTACGTCATCCCTTTTTACTTAACAGCTACTTACATTAGCCATTGTCGCATAGTAACTGTAGCAACTAGCCTTCCTCTCTTCGCCTAATGTAAATCAAGAAAACTCCAGGGGGAAGAGGACAACTTCACTCCGAGACGCTTCTGCTCTACTGAAACCTATACGGTATGACACACATGGCGAACGTTTTTAAACAGGATGTCTGACTATCGGCCTTCCTGGAAAGGCTTTAACTTTAACTTATATGGCTGCGTAAAGCCACTTTGGTGACGCGTTTCCCTCCGTCCCCCTCTCCATCCCTCTCGCCCTCCCTCTTTCCCACTTCCCACTTTCTTTTCAGGAGCCACCAAATTGCTGTGAGCGCAATAGCAGGCAAGAAAGCCATAGCCTCGCATTCAGTTTGTTCTATTTTCACGCCAAAAATTCCCGGCGTTGGCAGGGTCCCCTCCCGTGGGCAATGATAGCGGCGGACTACAACCTCAATCGGAGCTTTTATCTCATTTCAATACGTGCAAGTTCCGTTTGTGTGTTCGGTTTTCTCGAGTTAGTGGTCTCTTGGTGCGCAAATCAGGTACCATCAAGGGAGCCGACAGGCGCCTGAATGCTATGCGGCTACACACTTTCCTGTCGGAATTCACATCACGGAGATAACCTTATACACCATCAGTAGATGGCAGTTGGGCCATATGTGGCAATTGGCGACTATCAATTCAACCACTGGTGCCTACCTCGCCTGCCATGGCTGTTTTGTGGCGGCACTTTATCCCGCTACAGTGGCCTTTGTAACCGCCTCCTCGCTTTACTTGAGTACACTAAATCGTTCTGCTTGTAGAGATGCTGGACTAGGTGGAAGAAGCACAATTAATTCCAAATCAGAACGTTGTTGGCAAACCTCACTACCTTTTCACAAACCACAATTTCCCACTTGTATTAAGTTCGTGTTCTTGAGAGGTGAATAGCAGGTCCCATTGCTATCAACCATGGGACGCCCAACCGTGTTTTCTGACCATTCCAGTTCCGCATTCGTGCTACTTTTCCCCTACCCTCACTGTTTAACGCCACCCCAGATCCTGGCACCTCTGGGTATCTGCGTCAAACCGCCTAAAGCGGTCTCCTTTTAACCAACTTGTGGCTCACTGCAGCTTTTGCACATGACATCTTAGCTTTGCTGCACCGCATGTAATGCATCTTACTGGTAGCATTGTTCACTCATTCGGTTTCCGTACAATCTTCTGCATCCTCCTCAAGGTCAGTCATCATCGAAAATCAGTTGTCGTGTAGATTGACTCGTTAGATGCCCTTCTGACCTACTTTCCCTTTCGCTGAGTGCCCTTTTCTTCCTGCACTCGATCGGACATGCATCCAATCTTGCATTCGCTCCAGTCATGACCAAACTAATTTGCTTAGACGGAGGGAAGAGAGGCAGCTTTACAAACAAAAACTGCTAATTATGAGGAGGAACGGCCTTATTGTTGTGGAAAGAAGACTTGGCTATTCAAACGAAAGACCGTTTCTATTAGTAGTTCCCACAGAAGGGAGGCGTTCGATGGCACAAAAGGTGGCCAATAAATTGAGCTGAAAAACGTGATACACTCGGTGTTCTTCTGGATGTTAGGAAGGTCCTGCCTTGACATTTCAGAGTAGTTGTTGTGAAACCAGAGGCCATGTCATGGAGTACGCCTAAAATCCATTGCCTGGATTCCTCACTTAGTACTGTAATTCTTTAACCAAGTTGGGTGTATCAGTGGAAGGTGTTAATGGGAATCCTATGGCCAGACAAGAGCCACTGCAACGAGAAGTCGAGGCGTCTCCAGCCGAGGACTTTCCGACCAAACGCTCGGGGCTTTTCCACACACAGGGTGATGCGTCCATTATGTTCTTTCACGCAGCGCACTTACAGACCAATAGATCTTCTTATGCTTAAGCAGACATTTGTCCTCTTCGTCACTCCAACAACATGTGAATTATTACTAGTTTCTCCGTACCCTTTTCCAACGTTCAAGTGCCTGCAAGTCGCGAAAACTTTTCAAATGATTTTGTTTCAAGTGGTTTTGTGGCATGTGCTGCTCAAAGATATCGTGGGGCGAAAAGATTTAGCTGGTAACATGGGTACGCAGTCGGGGCAGAAAGGCGAGCAATTGTTCGCCACTTCTCCCATTATACACGCATCCCTTAGATGTCTCTTTCCTCAAGTCTACATAAACAAACGCCTCGCCACAGCCAAGTGAGCACGAAGTCTCACTGAGGAAAATATCCACATGCCTCGGGTTTCTCCTTTCCGTAGAAAGGCACGCATTATTATGCTGGCATATCTCACATGTCTGTCACAGTGTTGTTAAAATACAGGTGCCTGAAGTGAGCTGATCCTAGATGGTGTATGTGGTGTGGAAGAAATCTGGTAAAAGAACAACTTATTTGTTCTCGTGGTCTGTATGAATCCCATGTTGTAATGTTGCGGCGATCCTTCTGCTCGGTGTGTCTCCCAAATCAGGAGCCTCTGTGCTCTTTACCACGGTGACAAGGGAATCGACAGGTCGGTTGACCTCGTGTCCCTTTATACCACACTACCAAACTTGACCAGCATAAGAAATGGTTGTGGAGGCCAATGCGACACTGATTTTGAGTACTCAAGGGCCGGTCTACCCTGTCTGTTTTTCATTTCTATGATGGCAAAATCCAACGCAGCACTCACCATCATAATCACCACAATGTCTACCGGTGCGAGTATTGAATGAAGTCGTTGCCTCCTACCACAGATTCATCCATCTAAACGCGGCTGATTCTGCGGCCATGTTTGTTTTCCAGATCAACTCCCACGTCAGTGTAATTCATTTTGGTATTGTCTATTTCTAGCACTCCGTGAATCTCTCTCAGATGTGTCTGGTCCTTTAAATGCACCGGTTACCACACATTGCTGAACACGAGCGAACTTTCATGCTACAAAATCCAGGTAGGGTAACGGAATTTCATTATGGCGGACATCCTAAGATCCTCCGATTCTCAACAACCTCTCGTGTCTGCGTAGCGATCGATGGAATAGAGCAGATCTGGTATTATAGTGCAGATGTGGCATGAAAGACCACATGCAACTGTCGTCTACATCGCAGTTACATGGATTACAGACAGAAATGGAAGTTGACAACGGCTGATCCGTAGTACACACTCAGAAAATACCCTAACTTTATCTCCGTCTCTCCTAACCCCATGCCAGCAGAGACATTTTGATTGCATCAACGGCAACGGTATTCACATTAACAGGAACATTTCAAGTGTCCCTTTCTCTTGATGTTCTCAACTTCGGGATGTGGACAACCTTCGAGATGTGTTTCCTTAAATCCAGATACCTGACAGGTGGACGTGGTGGCGTCACTGGTATCATAGAGGCAGGCCCGACTGTCATTCTTATGCGCAGGGCTGTTGATCTTCTTTGCAATCTTCCGCTGAGGTTTCGTGCAGGCTCGGGGTTTTGCTTCTTCTTCTTCTTATTCTTCTTCGACTTCGTCATCTTCTCCTTCTTCTGATATCCTCCTCTCTTGGACCATTTTCAGACTTCGTAGTCTTCTGCTTCTCTCTCATAGGGCGCAAGGCCTGTTCGTGCACGTCTTTTCTAACCTCGGGGTTTGTGATTCTGCCAGACGATTATATCTGCGAGATTGGCGTCGCCGAAAGGGCTGACAGTATTGAGTATCCCTTTGGTGCGCTTCTTAGTTATCTCCTCATCGGCACTTTTGTACACTTCCAACGCTACAGAATAATTAGGCAGAGTGCACTTCGGATAGTGGAAGAGCTCGCACTTGGAGTTGATAAAAGATATTGTCGGATATCGCCGCGAATGACGCGTTTGCCTTGACCCGGAGAAATTTTATGCCCACTATTGGGGCAGACTTTCAGTCTCAAAGTCACCGAGATGATGGTGTTCCACGAGCATAAGCAGATAGCGCTGGTAATGTGTTCCCAGTAGTGTAAGATTGTACGAATACGTTGAGACGGGGAGCGAGCGCATGAGATTATGAAAAAATTTGGCTTCCTAGGCGCCCATTTGTTACGCGCGACGTTGGAGAATGGCGAAAGACGACAGCATAAAACCTGCCAGATTGGAGTGTCCGCCATCTCATACCAATGGATCTTCAACGTTAACTGCAGCAAGCCTGAAGCAATCTGACTCTGACGGCCGCATAACCCGTTCTAGGTGGCGTCGACCAAATTACGTAGATGCGGACTAGTGTGAGTATGCGAGGTTGTGCAAAGAGTAGTTCACTTCCTCCGCACCACTGAACTAGCGGGCACAGTTAATCTGCCGTCAAAAGAACGCACTACCTCCTCTCATTGTGTATTAACTTCGATCAGAGTACCACCGAAAGGCCATGGTTGTTTCACTTGAAATGACCGAAAATTTTTCTCCTCGATATTGTGATCTTCCGCATGTATCAGTGGTAACTGTGCTGCCTACCTTTTCGTCACCGCTTCCGGCGGCCCATTAGTGCAAGGGTGGGTGGCATATGCAGACTATTGCCTTTGCATATCTGTAATAAGCCGCCGATTGTGCCCTCAAAACACTTCTTACGTTTAAGTAGACTCCTCTCTTAGAGTGCCCAAAGCAACATGTCAAATATCGTCATTTTCACGGCTATTTTCCCTCACACCACCATCACAGCTGCGATCCAATTGAAGCTACTAGGCGGCTGAGGATATCAGGGTTGACAACGCTGAGCAACGGTGGAGAGTTGTGGCAGACGACGAGGAAATAAGTAGGGCGAGAAAGAGTCATGTGTGGTGAGGCATAAGAATGGCTTAATCAACCGGGCGACAGTGTTAAGAGCTCAAGAACTGAATATGTCACGAAGAGCGCTCTTGATAAGAAAAGATACTGGGTGTCTCCTCGAGCAGCCATTGGATGCACAGCTCTAGCCGACCGAACCTCCTCTACAACGCAAAATATGAGTTTTTCGTGGAGGGGTGAACAAGGCGAGGAAAGCACGATGTTTGAGTACCTCAAGCTATCTTCCTTATATCTGGGGCAGAATTGTCATAGGAGGCGCCCCTTTGCATGCAACCAAACACACCTGCGAACTAGCTAATGATGCATGTGGATGAAGACTTGCAGCTTGAGTCAGCACGCAATCACGTCCTGCTCAATCCGACTGCTTCAAGAACCTTCTTTCCGTTTCTACCAGCCCCTTGCGCTTGTTGGTTCGGTCAAGATCCATCGACGTCGTGCTAATGTCTTAATCACCCGTTCTGGTTCTTGTTTGGGCCGGCGTGGCAATGTGTCGGTTGACGCGCGAGCATTAGTTCAATACTCTGCAGTTCTCTTCTTTGAATTTCACTGAGGAAAAGCCTTCCCGCTAAGGTGCCTCGCTCCCGTCCCACTCGAAGCGGCTAAAGACACGTCAATCAAGAAGGTCGTGTGTTACACTTTTACTCACAGTCGGTGTCCTCTCACGCCTGAAGCCTTGCCCCACCTGGCCGTGGACACGCTTGCCCACTCTATTTTTAGGTTGTCTTGCCGGAGAAAGAAGACTAATACCAACGCAAGCATACGCATGCCACGTCGCCTGAACTCTTGTCCCAACATCCCGTCGTCCCACAATCCTGTCTGTGTGTGGAATTTCAAGGTACATCCAAAAACCGTCCAACACTGTAATTAAGAAGTTGAGATGAACTGGTAACGCGGGTGGTAATCAAATTAACGGCTCGACGACGTGAGATACTCGGTTGTGGCATACCTGCCACTTGAATTGGTCACCGCTGCACCGTCTCAGGGCCACCCCGTATGCTTCTCACACCTACGGCTTGTGGCGCTGATGACGCCCATTCCTGGCGAGACCTGCATGGAGGTCGAGGGGCGCCTACTCTCCTTGGACAGGCGCCGACATACCGCAACTCGCCTAGATTGATTGATGTTGAAGTTGTCTTCATCGAGGCATGATTGATGGGAGTTTTTTCTCGTCCTACCATCACGCTCACCGTCTACTTGCTCTCTGTCCAGCCTTGCTATCTAGCCGCATCTTAAATGAAGGCACTTGGCGAGAATGTCGTGAATATGCGACGATTGTGCAGTCACTCCTTGTAGGGGTCATTGTGGCCCCTTTCGTAGGCGGAAATCGGATTGCCTGAAAGCAGTGGAAAGCTAGTTTCAAGGAGCAGAGACGTTACGCATTATCGTCACATTTCTCATCAAACTCTAGTGGAGGAAGAGTGCAGGAACACTACTCGTTATAATCAGGGAAAGTGAATAAAAGGTGTTGTGGTGAGGGGAGTGATTTGGAGTTATCTGGAGCCTTTTCAGTAGTATTACCCCGAGACTATCATATGGACAATGTTCAGAGCGTGTACAAGTGCATCGGTATGTCCGTTTACCTACTCCTAGGTCCACTAATCTACCCCTGTTACACTGTGTTAATTTATCCCTCTGATCATGACAAATGAAGACCATCTGCATGGTGAAGGAAGCTTTTTCTCAGTCGGGTCAGTATCCTCACCATGGGACATTACCTTCTGCTGTGCGCAACCCCACGTAAGAAACTACTTCATTCCACTAGTCTCTCACGTGACTCGCGACTTGTGAACAGGAAAGAAATGCCAATTTGCGTGCTAATTCGGCGAAATGTAAAGAAGTCCTGACCTGTTGGGGTGCTTTAATCCTCACTAGCTGAACCGCCCTATGTTGAGTTGATCAGCTGAACCTATGGGTTGCATGCACACTGTAGTTATGAGGCGACGGAGTAGTTCATTTTATTCGTTCTTTATCTGTCGTGAAGTGGAGTTCTGGTGAGCGAGGTCTTGACCCACTGATCTTACTCCAAGTGGGAAATTGGTGTGTGTTGAAATGAAAAGTTGACCTACAAATGAACATGGTCCTGTGACACGGCTTCCAAATCTCTCTCAAGGTTGAGAACCGACAACGGGGCTTGTTAATGTGAGAAATTGAAAGACTCATCGTGCTGTGCCGAACACTGTTGCGCGTTGTGCTTGCCCTACCCAAATCGGCATGGCGATTCGCAGTGTGCTGAACGCAGTCCCCTTAAAGGTCTTGAATGACTTGTACAGATTGCCCGTCCACCGCATTGGTTACTCTCGAGGCAATCCTGATTCGATATGTCGTCTGCCTGTCCGCATTTCATTTCATGTTTGACCAACCGCGAACGTACTTCTACTTCTACTTTGTGTATGACACGAGAAAAGCAAGGTTTCATAATTCCTTTGTACTCTACAGGCTTGCAACATCGGCTACGCCCCCTCATTTCACTTGCGCCACACAAAACTACAGCCGTCGGGTACGTGCACTGCCACAGAGCCAACTGGTAATCTTAGGAACAAGGCTTGTGTTCAGAGCCTTGCAGACACGGCATACGTCAAGGAGTGAGATAGTCTCCATTGGGACCACACTTGTAATCGAGCAGTCGATGTTCAAGCCTCAAGATTAGACGTACCACCGTGCCAACTAAGGCAGATGGCGAATTGGAAAGGAAAAATATATTCCATTCTCGATGAAATGTACCAAAAAACCTTACTTAACGATAGGGAGTCGGAGAAATGGTACACTATCAAATCAAACGAAATACGCTCCACATACCCGGTGCAAATGAGTTTTGTCCTCAACTCATCAAGTAGTATAGGAGTTGGCGTGCATATCCACGAAGAGTTTCTCTCTCGTCGACTAAGAAATAACTACAAATCATCGCTCGATAATTCAAATTCCTCCTCTCCCAACCTCGAGAGCCAACGATATCCAGATATCCAAGGGGTAGCATTAGGAGATCATAGACCTGCATGGAGCTCCATTCTATGAGAAAAGCGCATTTTAGAACTAACTCACTGATGCAACAAAGGGCAACATATCCCAGTTCGTTGGAATAATGACAACAATAAGTAACAAAACAGGGGTGTTAAAGAATGACAATGTGAGACTGTGCTTCCTGTTCATGTTAGTCTCCGAAATAATCTACGGTTTTGTATGCCGTTACGAGTTGTTTGTTAGTCCCTCACCTAAGTAGGCATTCTTGACCTTCTCTACGAAATAACAGAAATTTTTCAAAATACTGCCGCAGATTATGAGTTTAGGAATTGGTCAGAATGTGACCGTATGTGAAACCAAAACATTTCCAGTTGGACATAAATGCAGGATGGAGAGTAAGGCGAATAAGTAAAACGAGAGGATGGTGTTCTTACCATCGATTTTGGGCCATTCGTTGTATTCGCTTAGTTGAATTCCAAATTTGGGTTTTATAACTACCGTGTGCTAAAAGTCAGTGCGGGGATTTTAAATGTCGCCTCCTCAACACCAAGCCCAATTGCCATACTTTCCTCACATCACGCATAAGAAACACAATTTCACTGCGCCGTCCGTGCCCACGACATCTGTATGGTTCACGTCGTCGTCACAATGAAATAATGGCTGTGTGCTCATTCCTTGTCCTAATAACCAGTAAAAGTGTCTATTACAATGCGTTGCCAGAAAACTCCATTTGCGCGTATATCTCATTACTACGCTCGACGATTTCGACCCAGTTCCGCTTTGGCGAATACCTATTGTGCTGAGCCAGCTCTCCCAAGTAGTAACTTTAAGAGTGGCATGACCATATTTTTATTACGTGTTGCCTACTCTCATCCCATTGTTTATCCTTATTTTGCCTAGCCAATTGGCATGCAACACCTCTGTGTGTCAATGAATGTTCAGCCTAAAGAAAGGCAGTTATTTTACGAGCAAGTTCATTTTTGTTAAAAGTAATGGTGCTCATTTCGAAACAGTGAGCGAGAAATTTAATTCGCAAAAAGGCTTCTCTTCGCCTAGTCGGAAAGTGACAGTTCTTGTAGTACTTGTCGTCCCTCTAGGGCAGCCAAGGCAAGGTACCGCGAAAAATATATTAGTAGGGAGTAGAAATGGTGAGCGGATTGTAATTCGTCTTACTTCATCATGTTCTGCCCTTCTTAGTACCATATTAGCACATGTGTGGTTTTCGCTCAACCACATTCCCTTAAATTTGGACGGCGAAATGGGCTCTGAGGCACTCTTCGTCTGATACAGCTATCTTCGGTCTCCAGAACGGTCCACGTCAACTTGAAGAGGACCACTTTCTCCTTCATTGCCTTCGGTATTGACAACCCATCACCCAAAAGTGAGGCGCCACCTTATAGCAATTATTTTGCGGAACTCGAAACACAGATCAGCAAGCAAATGAAACTGGACTTGAAAGTCTTCCCTTGTCATCATGGGCCACAATTGGACTGAGGCTGCTTTTGATCTTACCTTAGTCCCGCGGTGTCTATCCTTGCCAACGATTGCACGACCTTGATAAGAAAGGAGCGTCATGTTGGATGAGCTTAAGCGAACTGCAAGGAATCCTGTTTGTCAAATTGGTGAGGAGGGCTGTGTTTTCCTTTGTAGCACGTGCTTTGGCTATGTTCATAGGAAGCACAAGCAAGTAAAATAGAATTGACCTCTGTTTCGCAAGATCCTCTACGCCCACTGCCGATTCGTAAAACAGCGCCCCAGCACAGGTGTCATTCGCTTAATAATGCACGAGAAATCTTCGTTTACTCTTGTTTTGCCCCAGTTTCACTGAAATAACATAGAGGTCGGATTTGGGATGTTCTAATTGTTAAAATGATTAGTCGAGGAAAACAGGCCCTCCTCCCATCCCAATTTCCTAAAGCGGTGACGAGGGCACACAAGTCCAATTCAACTGAAGCGAAATTGTTACTTGAGAAAGTAGCCAGCTTGTTTATGTTCGGTGTTAAATGTTAAGTAGAAGTTGTGCGGATTTCTTCCTTTCAACATTCGTTTTTTTACGGCTCCTGTGAGGCATTTAGTGGAGGGGAGAAGACTGTGAGCTGATAGGATAAACCTATCTCCTCATATTCCCAAATAACACTTGCTTTGTGCTTCATCACTTAACCTCGGGGTGCTGTCCTAAAATTGGCATTAACTGGACCACACTACAAATGTGCCGTTCAATCACTCGTCGGAGTGATGGAAGTTATGTTAACTGATGTCAATTAGCCCATTCGACTCGCCTAATAAAAGAATCCTGAAGGTTAAGGTGATGGCCAATTTGATTTTTCAGCTGTTTCACTCAATGGGCAAAAGGCTTCGGCACAAATTCCCTCGACTGGCAGGAGGAACTCGAAGTGTAACATCGGGCGATCGCGTACAGCGCGAGAGAATTGAGTCCGCACAAAAGTGCTGTCTGCGGTCATATTTGCCCAACAGATGACTTTAATCATCTTTTGACGAAACCTTCCATCAGTGTGTTGAGAGTCTTCGACAGAGCGATTCTTTTATACGTGCTGCTATCCACTGATAAAGGAGAAAAGATTAAACAACTCTGTCGTAATAACTGTTGCTTGAAACTGATGCAAAGCAAAGGCGCCTGAGCTACGGAGCGATGCCTCGGTGGTTCAATTAGTTGCGCCTTTCACTCGCACCAAACACTTGTTAGCGGCGAGGCGCGAGAATATGAACACAATCTGGCAAAGGAATGAAAGGTACAAATCTGTGCCCTCTCATGTGATTCACTTACCTTTACCTGATGAGAACTGTTTTGTGTGCTTTCACTCTCTCCATGACAACCCTCGAAATCAAGGGCGAATGACAACCCCCACTGCATCTACAATTAACCACCCACGAAGCACCACTTACCAGGCGTCATCCACTACCTTCCTACAAAATTCTCCCATCCGCTCAGTTGCTTCCCTTCTGCCACGGGGGTGTTCGTCGCCCTCTCTTTTATAATTACCTTTGTGTCTCGCTATAAGAAAATTACTCTGCCGCCTAGACAGCATAATGATTCACGATCAACCTATGTTCAACTATGCAGCATCCTTCTTACTCTCATTACCTGGCGCAATTTCGATTGCACTCCACACTTACACGACAGCACAGTATCTATAACTTTTCTTTTCGTATTGCTGGAGAACACTGTAAACCATATAAATTTACTCAAGGGAGTTAACCACTATGAGACAAGTGTTAAAATACTGAAATAACTTGGAAAGGCAGCATCTATTACGCACATCTTTAGGCGACTTAAGAGTGTCGGAATGGTAAGAGATGACAAGAAATGGTGAATCTGAGTGTCCTTCTGTAGGTCTCTTCACAATCGCCTAACAGACTGGTAGCAGTCGAAAGTGAGCAAGTCATAGGTCATTCTTGATTGTGTGAGGTCCACGAACGCTAATATTGTAGGGAACATCCTTTGAGAGCCAAAGGAGTACCTGAAGAAGGGAAACCAGGATGCGAGTGGAAATGCGTAAAGAGGCGGAGAAGTGCCTCGACTTCCCTGCTGGTACTACGTCTGGCAAGGTGGCGAGAAACCCACCTTTGAGCAGCCCTTGGCTTTTGGCTCTAGGTCGTAGGCGCTCTTGAAACCGAGGGCTGAAAGGAAGCTACTCTCCTACAGCTCTCTCGTCGTGATGCCGAATACGGCGTCAGGATGGCGGTGCAGGAGTTTCACATCGACAGCAAATGAGGCCACGTTAATGGGAAATCGGCGTCCTGGTGTCCAATTCGTCCCAAAGCCCACTATTTAACGAGGATTTTCCTTTGCTGTGATGCACCCCACCCAGTTTGTTTTTTACGCCAAGCCTACCGGCCATGTGGCGCCCCTCCTTATGGTTCGCATCTATATGAACAGGTAGAAAAACAAAGAAAGAGACAAACAAAGAAAGCCTCTGCTATTCTACGCCTCCATTGCTACATATTTATGTTGATATGTTATTCACTGTCTGGCCTAGCCCAGCCACTGAGCGATATTTCTTAGCGTCATCGCCAAGCACTCAATACTCCTCCTTCAAACTTGCCTTGACTCTGATGTCTTATTCCCGTGTTTACACTCAGTCCTCTGCCAAACTGGGTTCTTCCAGCCGTCCAAATTTATGAAATTTTCCAAACTATCCACAACCAATCCACATTTGTGGATTTAAGCCATGGCTACGGAGGACATATGGGTAGACCTGAAACCAGGCGTGAGAGCAGAATGGGAGAGTTGTTGACGACAACTGCTCTACAAATACTGTCAATTCTAGAGAATTGTGAGGCGCATTACTATTGGCTGGTGGTGACAAATGTTCGTGGGAGTGTTGGAGTCCTCGAAGTTATTCGTTGGGTACTTCAGTGGTCGCGAGAGATGTTATAAACGACGGGGTGAAGGAAGCGGAGGATTGGGAGGAGCTAGGGCTTACGTGTCAATGAGGAGGTCTGCAGTTGACATATCTGGTGGGAATTGCTCCAAAATCACGCAAATACCAGTATGTTGCCATTTTACCGGTATATGTTGTGTACGGTCGCTACCATTCTTGCCATATCGCCTTTATCACTCATTTTAATCGACGAGTTTTTGCTGCACGCGCACCAAAGAGTATAGCATTTGGGAGGGAAATTATTGCGTTGACCGTAGTGAGAATATCGTAAACGTCGGTCTGTTCACGCGTAACGTGGTCTGATCCTCCCAGTGAAAGGGACTGGAATAGTGGGGAGAGAGAGAGCTAGAGAGGCCTCATCCCCTATTTCGCGCCAGATATAGCGAGGGTTAAACTATAGATAAGGTTTTACGTATTTTCTCCATAAGGGTTGAGCTACTACAAGTGTATCCGGAATTAATGGAACCGTACGGAAAAGTATACTGCAAATGGGACAAGTGAGTGCTGGGAGTAGTGATGAGAGAGAATTAAACCGCTACCCTTTCGCATATTTTCATTGTACGGTCTCGCCAATCACTAATCACTCAGGGTAATGCGAGAAAAGGCGTGCATGAGAGACGGTGAAATATTTGCTCAAATTGATTGGATTCACACTCTTAATGGTGAGACGGAGAGACGTATAGCAGTAACACATTCTCATACGCACTCCCAGCAACACACAATATTCGCTAAGTTACCTTCGACAGACAAAATGTAGTATGTAGCATTGTCATTTGCCCCCTAACTTGTGGTAAGTACAGTCCATCTTGGAAACGTATGTGATACTAAGAGACTGATAAATCTTTGGCGTACGAGAGTAGAGATCAGTGGGAAATCAGCTCAAATAACCCGTTTAAAAGTGTTATAACACACTCGAGCGACCTTCACATCAGCCTCCTTGAAGTGAGCGAGTGGCGACGCAAACACTACTATTTTCTTCTTTTTCATCAAATGATCCACTCTTTAACCATTCGAACGCTCTAAATACCCTGCCCAAAAATGAATTTTTCTGATTCCTATTCCTGCGCTTCTCTCCCTCTCCCTCCCCCTCCTCCCCACCAAATCACCTTCAATCACATCAACACCGCCACCATGCCATCGCCGTGCGTTTTTAATGCTACCCGGTTGGTTCTTAGTTATCTCTCTCCC